>CM077504.1:27361983-27928110 GCA_039654745.1 Houttuynia cordata
TAAGGGAAAGATAAAATATGATTGAAAGATCCAACTTTAAAATCTTCATGTGGTTTATATTGGATACATTTCAATGTAATGGATGCTTCTTGAAGTGTTTTTTTTAACAATGTTAAAATATGGATGCATCTAGTAGTAACAGCATGAGAATGGGGAACTATGCCCTAATTGCCTTGCCCACCGCATGAAATAACACTAAATAAATGTATCTTTCAACTACATAAACATACAAAAGCTCAACAAACATATCCTTAAACTCAAGATCAAAATAAAGGCTATTAATAATTTGATTAACATTTTGACAATATATACCACTTACACAAGCGATGTCGTGTATGAGGAAACATTTTATTAATTGCATTTGCCATTGCACCATGTTGATTTGTAAAAAAAAAAATTGGAGCCTTACCATCAAGAAACGCTTTGAACAACAAGTAAACGAAGATTCTTGTTCATCCCTCGAAAAAACACAACCAAATAAAATATTTTGGCAATGGTGATTAGTACCCACGAATGGAGCACAAATCATGTTATACTTGTTTGTGCGATATGTGGTGTAAAAAATCACAACATCCCAAAACATTAATAGTCTAATTTTGACAACTCATCTCTCCAGAAAAAGCAAAACATTCAGTTTTCCTCATCAACTTTCCCCGCATAAAAACACGTTTGCTCAACAACACTTTTGCTTAAAATAATTCACAAGATTTTGACAATTACCTGTTTCAATCTTTTTTGCTCCATAAATTTAGGAAAAACACCCTTAGTAGTATCATGAATTTTATGTGTAGACATTAATAAGTGCCTCTAATTTTGCTCAACTAGTGGGTGATTATGTTCAGCAAACAACTGGCAAACTTGGTAAATATCATTTTCCACTTTATAAAATACACAAGCATTATAACCACACTAGTGTCTAATCTTTAAATTGTAAATTCTTTCGAGCCTTCTTTCCAACACAAAAACTTAATGTTAAAACCTTTTTCACATGTACCTCTTTTAAAAGTTATGTCACTTTTTTTAATGTTAAAACCTTTGTATCTACAGATTTAAAGAGAAGTTCTTACAAAATTAAAATACTAGTTTTATTTGGGTTTAAAAGCCTTTTGACGTTTGCATTATGTAGATGATCAATAGCTCAATCACAGACAGCTTGATTCACCCACTACAACTTTAAGAGGGGGAAGGGTATTCAACATGGTGAGTGGGAAATCGAAATTTTCAGACGACATGTTTCTCTGTTAATGTCGTCTATGTATTTAGGCAAGGCCACAATCATCCTGGGTGTCCCTCTCCGATTGGTGATCGACGCCACGCTTGGAGTGTCGTATCTTCACGCAATAATTTCTCCACTCACATAAGTAGTAGGACCCATAGCCTAAATACCCCTTTCTAATATGATTGGGCTTATCACCACTTGGTTAGAAAAAGCGGCCACCATGTAAAACCACAGAAAAATACGATTTTTTCCACAACAAACCAAAAAATCAATCTTAAATCAAAACCCAGTAATCATTAACAAAAAAATGAGCAAAAGACTCTACCTTCAACCAGGTCCCTTACTGTTACAAACTGAAAAAATGAGACACAATTGTTACAAACTGAGACATGACTGTTACAAACTAGTAAACGAAATGGAAGAGATGAATAAGAAGATTCTTACCTCAGGGTGAGGCGGGGTCAGAGGAGGCGGGATTGGGGGACTTGTCCCCGCTCTCCGACATCAGCTGGGGGAAGGGGAAAGGGCTGTGGCAGGTTTGAAATGGGGGGAAATTGGTTAAGGGGGAAGGGTATTCAACATGGTGAGCGGGAAATTGAAATACATGATTTCTCTGTTAATGTCATCTATGTATTTAGGCAGGGCCCACAGTCATCCTAGGTGTCCCTCTCCCATTGGTGATCAACACCACGCTAGGACACCAGTGCAATGTCGTATCTAAGCGCAATAATTTATCAACTCACACCTAAGTAGTAGGGCCCATAGCCTAAATACCTCTTTCTAATATGCTTGGGCTGCCACTCAAGCCCACGACTATTTCCTTAGTTGCGGATAGTTGCTACCTATGTACTACTCTGTGTTTTGGGTGAGTTACGTTGGTGCTTAAAAGTTAAAATGGAAGAATTGTACTTTTTAAGAGATAAATGAAAGGATTTGGTTACGTGTTCACGCACAATGGGGTACTTGATCCTTCTATAGTGAGACGCGTATGAAGGACAAGCATCCAACCCTCGTGCCACGTGGGGTGCCAAACATGACACGAATCGAAGTTTTAATTCCGATGTCATCGTGAATGTTAGGTTCCCTCAACAACCATCTTTCTCAAATGAAAAATACTTCGGGTGCGTTTGGAAGCTGAAAAAAACTACCTTTCAGGCCTAAAAAAATGATATAAGGCCTGAAAAACATTTTGTTAATAAAAATGCTGAAAGTGGTGGTGACAATGAAAGGTGAATTCACCCATGGAAAGAGGATTCTCACACAAGTGAGAATCAGGCTGACGAATCAGTCGTCGTGCCTCTTCTACGAAAAAAATCAGATCTCTCTCAATCATGAGGCGAGGTTCGTCCCCCTGGTGTTCACCTGCCATAGCTGAGGAACCTCCCACCCCGACGCTGAGTCAAGGGAGCCCCCCACCGTCATATCTCCCACATATTTAGTCCATCTTGGATATTTTTTTCATCATTATAAGAAAGAGTGATAAAAATGAGGAATAATAAAAAAATGAGCCAAAAAGGATAAAAAATGGGTAAGAAACGCATCGTTGAAGTTTGTTCGATTAAAAAAGTTACCATATAATTGATTACACGATAACCAGTGTTATTGTGTAATCCAACGCACGATAGCTCGGCTATCGTGGAATCGATTACACGATACAGTGAGCTATCGTGTAATCCCCTATTAAAATGAGATAAATTTTAATATTTCATGTCTCCCTCATTTTTTGTCAGTTACAAATCGTTGCAGTTGTTCAAACTTAGTCTCGTACTGAAGTACGGACATCGATCCCTGAACCAGCTCCAGAAATTCTTTCTCCTTCCTGCGCTGCACATGCGGAGGAAAGTATTTCCTGTTGAATACCTCCTTAAACTCTTCCCACGTGATGTCTTGTCCAGCCTCAAAGTTGTTTCGTTCTGCTAACTCCCACCAGAAAATAGCTTCTCCCACAAACAAATAGGTTGTGAAGACCACCCTTTCCTCTGTCGGAACTTTAATTCCTTTGAAAAGACGTTCCACTTCCACGATCCAGCGCTCCCCCTTCTCAGGATTGTCGTCTCCCGAGAATGCCGGTCCTGCTTTCTTGAACCGTTCCAGCGTTGGTGGTTTCACTTTCGGAGTGTTGCCAGTTCCCCGGTCGTTCCTTAACTCTCTAGCCAATTCGCGCACCATGTCAGACATGTTTTGGCTCGATGCCTCCTCCTGCTGAGCGTTTGGTCCGGTACCAGATCGTCTGCCACGAGTTCCCATTGTCGCCATCTCCGAAAATCTACAGTCAAGGAAAGAAGGAGAATTAGAACTTAACACCATGTTTCATTTTAATTCTTCCTCCACTCCAAGACTTCTAGCGCGACAATCAAACAGTCACACCAACACAAACACGAATGCAAACAACACAAGGAACACACCAGTACTGAAATCAAAACGGAGTCTTTTATTCAATTTCGATTGAAATTACACCTAATTCCCTGGAAGAAACGCAGGGTTATTAAAAATCCTACTCATTTTAAAGAGCTTCCTAATCGAGTCCCTGAACACCACATCTCAGAGGTACTCGTCTAAAATGGCTAAGGACACAAACATAGGTGCAAATACTAGATGACCCTCATACAAGTCTATCTCCCAATCGGTCATGTGAGGCCACCTATAACCTAGGGATTTGAACCTAAGATACAGCTCATAGAAAAGATCTAGGTCATCCTTTGCATGCACATAAACTGGGTGCTCTAAGACCTTCCGAAACTCCTGGTGTATCACGTAACCAAAGAACTGCTGCTCTTCCTCAGGATCTTCTTCTGGATCTTCCTCTGGGTCTTCTTCCAGATCTTCCTCTGGATCTTCATCCTCAAAGTCAGGCTCTTTTTCGACGTCGATCAGAAAAGGGTCTTCCGCAGTTCCACGCCCAACGTCCTGAAGCTTCCACTCATCTAGCCACAGACGTGCTGCCTCCTGTCGCTCCTTCTCGTAAATTCGTCCGCTACGCGTTCTCGCCATTACCTAAAGCAAAGTACTAATTAGTCCTTAGGTACAATTATGCTTCAACTCTCATTCTAGGGTTCCACACTTTATATCCCAAAGTTATTTCAAATCTTAGAACAATTATTTAGGTCATCCTGATGCTCCGATACCAAGCTGTCACGCCCCAAATTCTCAACCCCAAAATACGCGGAAGCGATAAACCAATGAAGGTAATAGGGTCACCAATCTGGGGCGGACCGAATACTCGAATCATCACCATAAATCCCATATACATACACGGGAATGGCAGGATCAATATGACGTAAACAAATGTTCAATTACTACATAAATGAAATAACTAAACAAAACTAACCATCTTAATCGATTTCAAAAATTCCCATGAAAGCAAATAAATAAATAAGCGACACGCAGGCCACGAAATAACCAGAAATCAACAATCCATTATAAAAAAATAACTTCTACGCTATCTAGTCTTCATGACTTCCACGATCACCAACCTCCACGTCACAAATATGTTGATCACACCTCTTCAGCCTTAATCCCTGCATCAGAAGATGCGTGAGTATTCCAGAGGAAATACTCAGTAGGATGCTAGAAAAACTCACGGTAGAAACAGGCAATAAAGGAACCAATAACAAACAGGTCCGATAACTCAGGGTAATAATAAACACAGGTGTTACTTACCAGGAAAAGATACAGCACCCAAAAATTTCTCGATGATCAGGGTGGAATAAATCATAATAATCAATATGACTCCAGACTTCCAAAGAGTAAGGAGATAAACCAAATATTTGATCTGGACAACCAATGTGTCGAAGATGACAATTTCTGCTCTCTGATCAGTCCACTACCTCTATGGACTTCAATACCAGAACATCCTAGAGGTTCTACGTAGGAACCCGGCCATGCGTCTAGGGATGCTAGCCCCATCGGTGCTTACGGGCACAATGGGCGGAGATTGCAGACCTTCCGTAATGTCTAACAATCTAAAGCGCACGCGTTGCCGTCATCGGCTGAACTACAGAGGTTCATAATCATCGGAGACCACTATGGGTCTAGCTATGGCTCGTGAGCATACTATGATCCAATCTAAGAGTGTTCAACAAAACTCTTAGTGGAGAAACAGTTTACATGGGACTGGATTTGTCTAACCACAACCAAGGGCATTCTCATGAATTAACAATTTCAGGAATCAGACTCTCGAAGGAGTACAATGGAATTCTCAGCATTTAACAATGACTGACTCTCAAGAGATTAACCAACAACCGGTCTGTGCCTATGCACGAGCTGACTCGAAACTGAACTCTTCGGTATAGACTCAGTCAACGTCAACACCAAGCACTATTGCAATCAAGATCATCCCTGATTCTCAAGACTCTGAAGTCGATGTCTCTTAAAACTTTAATGGAAGAATTGGAAAGAATAACCCTATCCTAACATCAGGGTTTCATGGGGTCGAAGATGCGCGATGTTAGGCACCACGAACAAAGACATTGATGACCACGACATTTGGAATAAAGACAATACTCCACACATGATATTATCATAAGTACCCTCTGGAATTCTTATGCCAAAGTACCCTCCTTGTGTTATATAATATATATACATGTAATCTTAGCATAGCGTTTTATTTATAACCGCGAAAGGACGCTGTTATGGACACAACAGCTCCATTCCCGAATTTCCTCCAATCTACACAGAACCTAACAGTCCCTAAAAATTTTATGGCAGACAGCCCTATGTCTGTAGATCATTATCCAATTTACGGAATAATTTTTCGAAATTTCTACAATTAATTATGAATTTTTGAATGCAGTCTGTCGGTGCAATGTACATCCTGGCCGAGAGCACTATACTAAGTAATAACCCGATTTTAATAACTAATTCTAATCACAACTACAGTCTTTTAGACTCGAAACCCTCTCACATTAGGCCTTTATTAACTTCTGTCAGACCATTAATTATGTATTAATCCGCCTAATAGTCTCTTTTTAAAACTGTTTTACATCTTAGCCTTAACGGTTCATTAACCCGCAAACTAGACAACTTTTTCAGGACACCTCAGCTCCTGGTCAGACCTATTAACAGAGGTCTTAAGGTCCACGAGCAATGATCCATAAAGATTTCCACTTTCATCTTACAATACATCCCTTAATCTCTTTTAGATAGTCTTATTACCTATATACTATATCAATTAGGGCAAACACTACATAAAGTAGACAACTTTAACAGGACACAGAACAACACCACGAAGTACGACTTGTGACTAATAAGGACGCACCAAACCAGTGGAATTACCTCTGAAATCTTGCTGCTTTTAGATGAGAAACACAAGAGTTACACCAATTAATGGATCGATTAGGTCAATACATAAAGAATGTGAGATCGGGTGACATACAACAAGAAAAGAGACAACTTTTCATAAATAGACCCTTGTCTACACAAATCAGAGAATGACACTCATTGATAGACATCAGATATATGACTCACATGAACCGAAATTAACACATACTATCAGGGATGTCTTGATCGAATTGTGCATGAGAGATTCACATCAAGAAATCAATCAGTATATCAATAATTGAATAGATCTCATTAAATAGAGTAATTAATCCAGGACAATATGGATCACTCATGTCACACATAACATCAGAACGTGGTACTCCATATAAAGATCAAAACTTTAATGAAAGCATGTTGTGAGAAAAAGAGCATCTTACCTTCGAACTGGTACTAATTGCACATCAACCGGTTTGAATTAAAACCCGCTTCCTTGCGATCTCCACACGAACCAATGCACACCTCCGGCACGCACCACGAGGAGAAGCTTACTGATGGTTGGGAGAGAAGGGGGAGGACGTGATAATGGAGAAGAATTCACTAAGAAAAGGGAGAGAGAGGGCTGCCGGTTCCCAAAAGGGATGGCCGGTCCTCTCAAATATGGTTTATATAAACCATACCCTAAGATCTCCACCGTCCATCTCCACTTCATCCAAGGCCAAGGGCAATCCCAGCCCCTCCAAACCACCAGATCGAGATCTCCTCTAACCACATAATTATTCTGATTTGATTGCATTAAGGTAGAATTTTATCTCCTCTCAAATAATTACCAATTTACTTATGTAACTTACCAAGTAAATGTAAACCTTTAAGGACTTCTCTTGGTGCCAATTATAAGCAAATATGGCCACTTCAAACATCCCAAAAGGGCGCCCAATACACATCTCCAATATACTTTAATTAGGCTAATTAAATCCACCATTATCTTGATTCCCAATTGGATATCAATTAGGGTTTTGACACCAACTCAATTACCACGTTTAGATCCCTTAAACAGAGCAAGTCAGGCAAGACACGTCTCCAAGAAATCCCCCAAAATCAGTCCAAGAAGTTTCCCAACGGAATTGCCTCGGGAAACGCAAAACCACTGACGATCGATCGGTCCATACACGCGATCGATCATCCTGCGATCGATGCCTTACAAAAGCGATCGATCGTCCCCCGATCGATGCCATATGACGGCGATCGATCGGTCTGACGGAAAAAAATTAATTTTTTTAACTTATTTTCAAATAATTGCACGAAGCCAAATAAACACATCCCTTGGGCAACAAAATACCTCTTAATCAATATAAAATTTACGGTCATTACATCCTCCCCTCCTTAAAGAACATTTCGTCCTCGAAATGCCGTTAATCATTCTTCAAAGAGTTGAGGGTAGGATTTCCTCATCTCGTCCTCGGTTTCCCATGTCATTTCCTCGGAGTGCTGGTTTTGCCACAGAACTTTCACCAATGATATAGTCTTCTTTCGTAGTACCTGATCCTTCTTATCCAAAATCTTGATTGGTCTCATCGGGAATGATAAGTCTGCCTCAAGTTCCATTGTGGTATAATCCAATACATGAGACTCATCCGGCACATACTTCCTCAACATTGATACATGAAATGTATTGTGTACCTCTGCCAGCTGTGGGGGTAAGGCCAATCTGTAGGCAATCGGCCCAACCCTCTCCAAGATCTCAAAGGGTCCAACAAACCTCGGGCTCAGCTTCCCTTTCCTACCAAACCTCATAACTCCCTTTGACGGAGAAACTTTTAAGAATACCTTGTCTCCTTCCTGAAACTCCAGTTCTTGTCGTCGGTTATCCGCATAGCTCTTCCATCTGCTCTGCGCTATCTGTATTCTTTGTCAAATCTGTTTCACCTTCTCTGCACAATACTGTATCAATTCTGACTTCATTACCTGACTCTCTCCAACTTCTGTCCAACATGTAGGTGATCTACACGGTCTTCCATATAGTGCTTCAAATGGTGCCATTCCAATACTAGAGTGGTAACTGTTATTATAGGCAAATTCGATCAGTGGCAAATGATCGTCCCAATTTCCTTTCCAATCAATGGCACACGCTCTGAGCATATCCTCCAAAGTCTGAATCGTTCTTTCTGACTGTCCATTGCTCTGTGGGTGAAATGCTATACTGAAACTAAGCTTAGTACCCAACGCCTCCTGGATACCTTTCCATGTTCTGGATGTGAACCTTGGATCTCGATCAGATACAATTGATATCAGTGTACCATGCAGTCTTACTATTTCTCTGATATATAACTCTACTAAACTTTCTGGGTTCTGTTTCCATCGAATCGGTAGAAAATGTGCTGTCTTTGTGAGTCGGTCCACGATCACCCAAATTGCATCCTTTTGTTTCTGAGTCTTTGATAAGGCTACCACGAAATCCATGGTAATATGATCCAATTTCCACTGTGGAATCTCCAGTGGTTGTAACAATCCTGCCGGTCTCTGATGTTCTGCTTTTACTTGCTGACATGTTAAACATTTGGAGGCGAACCCTCCAATGTCTCGCTTCATTCCGTTCCACCAAAAGTTCCTCTTCAAGTCCTGATACAACTTTATGCTCCTGGGATGAATCGCATACTGTGAGTGATGCGCCCCTTGGAGAAGTTCTTGTCTCAACTCCGTGTTCTTCGATACAACCAATCTTCCTTGAAATAAGATGCTTCCATCAATTCCTTTCTTGAAACCTGGTTTCTCCAACAGCTTTTTCAATTGAGGACTATTCTTTTGTGCTTCAAGCACCTTCTCATATATCATCGATCTCACCGAGATATTTCCTAGAAATGACGCTCTCTTAGTAGTTGGCCATTCTAGGTTACATGTTCCTAAATCTTCCATCATTCGCCATTCTTGCACCATCATATGTGCTACTATTCCTGTCTTCTTGCTTAATGCATCTGCAACCACATTCGCCTTACCGGGATGGTAGTGGATAGAGAAGTCATAGTCCTTCAGATACTCCAATCATCGCCTTTGTCTCATATTCAGGTCTTTCTGAGAAAAGATGTACTTCAGACTCTTGTGATCAGTGAATACTTCGAAAGTTTCTCCATACAAATAATGCCTCCAAATTTTTAAAGCAAAGACTATTGCCGCCAGCTCCAAATCATGAGTGGGATAATTCTGCTCATGAATTTTCAGTTGTCTCGACGCATATGCCACCACATGTCCATTCTGCATCAACACGCAGCCCAAACCGCATCTCGATGCATCGCTGTAAATAACAAACCCACCAGAGCTTGATGGAAGTTTCAGAATCGGTGCATAAGTCAGTCTTCTTTTCAGCTTCTGAAAACTCTTCTCACAATCATCGTTCCAATTAAACTTCACTCCTTTCCTGGTTAACTTAGTCATTGGCAGTGCTAAGCTATAAAATCCTTCAATGAATCTCCGATAATATCTTGCTAATCCCAGGAAACTCCTTATCTCAGTTACGCTCTTTGGTTGTTCCCAATGAAGAATAGCTTCCACCTTTGTCAGATCCACCGAAACTCCTTCTTTTGATATCACATGGCCCAAGAAGTTTACTTTGTCCAACCAAAACTCGCACTTGCTGAACTTAGCATATAACTGGTTCTCTTGCAAAATCTGTAACACTTGAGCTAAGTGCCTTCTATGCTCTTCCCGACTTGCAGAGTAAACCAAAATATCATTGACGAACACAATCACAAACTGATCCAGCAATGGCTTAAAGATTCGGTTCATTATATCCATGAATGCTGCAGGGGCATTTGTCAGACCAAACGGCATCACTAGAAACTCATAGTGTCCGTATCGGGTTCTGAAAGCTGTTTTGGAGATGTCTTCCTCCTTGATTCTCAACTGATGGTATCCTGGCCGCAAATCGATTCTTGAGAAAACTCTTGCTGACTGCAGTTGATCAAATAGGTCATCGATCCTTGGCAACAGATACTTATTCTTTATTGTCACTTGATTCAGCATCCGGTAGTCTATACACAATCTCATGGATCCATCTTTCTTCTTCACGAACAATACTGGCGCTCCCCAGGGAGATACACTCGGTCGAATCAGACGTTTATCTAGTAACTCCTGTAGCTGCTCTTTCAATTCCTTTAATTCCGCAGGTACCATCCGATATGGTGCCTTCGATATCGGTGCAGTTCCCGGTAATAGGTCTATAGTGAAGTCAACATCCCGTTTTGGTGGCAAACCAGGCAACTCCTCCGGAAATACATCGAAAAATTCATTTACTACTACAATTTCTTCTATTCTAGGAGTAGTTTTCTCTTCTGTTACTACGGTAGCTAAAAAGGCTTTACACCCTTTTGCTACTAATTTCTGAACTTTCATTGCAGAAATTAGGCAGTTTTCTTTCTTTAAACGAATTCCTCGGAACATTAATTCTCTCTTTCCCGGAATTCTAAAATATACTCTTTTCTTACTACAATCAACTGGAGCGCCAAATCTAGCTAACCAATCCATGCCCAAAATCACATCAAAGTCAAACATCTCAAGCAGAACAAGGTTAGCAGTCAACACCACATCATCAATCACAACAGGAGAGTCCTCCAGATACTCAGTTGCTATCACTGAGTCCCCAACAGGAGTAGAAATGGAGAGATCACACTCAAGTCTAGAAGGTTTCTTTTCTAGACTGGCAGCAAACACCACAAAAATAAAGGATCTAGATGATCCCGGATCTATCAATACTCTGGCTAATCTATCCAAGACAAGTAGAGTACCTTCAATGACATCGTCCGAAGCTTGGGCGTCCTCCGAAGTCAGAGCAAAGACTCGCGCCTGAGCCTTTTTACTTGACTCCCCTCCTGTTTTCTTGTCACGATTAGGGTAGTAGGTTGCAATGTGACCAACTTCATTGCAGCTGTAACACCTCCAGGTATCCTGTGGACACGGCTTCCCCGCATGAGATTGCTGCCCGCAAAATCTGCACTTGCCTCCCGCTTCTGGACCATTGCTACGCTGAGGCTGACGATAAGAAACTATCGCCTGATTCTGTCCATTCCCGTGGTTCTGCTGAGGTTGTTGCTGTCTCTGCTGTTTGGCTGGCCGATTATTAAAACTCCACCATTCCCGAACCTTTTAAATCCAGATCGCTTGACAATACCATCCTGACCCTTACCGGCATTCCCTTTCCGCTCTTGGGTCCTTTTGTAATCATCTTCCAAAATAGAGGCGAGTTCGACCGCCTTTGCCACAGTTGTTGGTTGCGAAACTAACACCTTCGCCCTTAAACCGTCGCGTAGACCATCCACGAACCTTCTTGCCTTCACAAGATCGTTGGGGCAAGCATCAGTTACAAATCGTTGTAGTTGCTCAAACTTAGTCTCGTACTGAAGTACGAACATCGATCCCTGAACCAGCTCCAGAAATTCTTTCTCCTTCCTGTGCTGCACATGCGGAGGAAAGTATTTCCTGTTGAATACCTCCTTAAACTCTTCCCATGTGATGTCTTGTCCAGCCTCAAAGTTGTTTCGTTCTGCTAACTCCCACCAGAAAATAGCTTCTCCCACAAACAAATAGGTTGTGAAGACCACCCTTCGACAATCAAATAGTCACACCAACACAAACACGAATGCAAACAACACAAGGAACATACCAGTACTGAAATCAAAACGGAGTCTTTTATTCAATTTCGATTGAAATTACACCTAATTCCCTGGAAGAAACGCAGGGTTATTAAAAATCCTACTCATTTTAAAGAGCTTCCTAATCGAGTCCCTGAACACCACATCTCAGAGGTACTCGTCTAAAATGGCTAAGGACACAAACATAGGTGCAAATACTAGATGACCCTCATACCAGTCTATCTCCCAATCGATCATGTGAGGCTACCTATAACCTAGGGATTTGAACCTAAGATACAACTCATAGAAAAGATCTAGGTCATCCTTTGCACGCACATAAACTGGGTGCTCTAAGACCTTCCGAAACACCTGGTGTATCACGTAACCAAAGAACTGCTGCTCTTCCTCAGGATCTTCTTCTGGATCTTCCTCTGGGTCTTCTTCCAGATCTTCCTCTGGATCTTCATCCTCAAAGTCAGGCTCTTTTTCGACGTCGATCAGAAAAGGGTCTTCTGCAGTTCCACGCCCAACGTCCTGAAGCTTTTACTCATCTAGCCACAGACGTGCTGCCTCCTGTCGCTCCTTCTCGTAAATTCGTCCGCTACGCGTTCTCGCCATTACCTAAAGCAAAGTACTAATTAGTCCTTAGGTACAATTATGCTTCAACTCTCATTCTAGGGTTCCACACTTTATATCCCAAAGTTATTTCAAATCTTAGAACAATTATTTAGGTCATCCTGATGCTTCGATACCAAGCTGTCACGCCCCAAATTCTCAACCCCAAAATACGCGGAAGCGATAAACCAATAAAGGTAATAGGGTCACCAATCTGGGGCGGACCGAATACTCGAATCATCACCATAAATCCCATATACATACACGGGAATGGCAGGATCAATATGACGTAAACAAATGTTCAATTACTACATAAATGAAATAACTAAACAAAACTAACCATCTTAATCGATTTCAAAAATTCCCATGAAAGCAAATAAATAAATAAATAAGCGTCACGCAGGCCACGAAATAACCAGAAATCAACAACCCATTATAAAAAAATAACTTCTACGCTATCTAGTCTTCACGACTTCCACGATCACCAACCTCCACGTCACAAATATGTTGATCACACCTCTTCAGCCTTAATCCCTGCATCAGAAGATGCGTGAGTATTCCAGAGGAAATACTCAGTAGGATGCTAGAAAAACTCACGGTAGAAACAGGCAATAAAGGAACCAATAACAAACAGGTCCGATAACTCAGGGTAATCATAAACACAGGTGTTACTTACTAGGAAAAGATACAGCACCCAAAAATTTCTCGATGATCAGGGTGGAATAAATCACAATAATCAATATGACTCCAGACTTCCAAAGAGTAAGGAGATAAACCAAATATTTGATCTGGACAACCAATGTGTCGAAGATGACAATTTCTGCTCTCTGATCAGTCCACTACCTCTATGGACTTCAATACCAGAACATCCTAGAGGTTCTACGTAGGAACCCGGCCATGCGTCTAGGGATGCTGGCCCCATCGGTGCTTACGGGCACAATGGACGGAGATTGCAGACCTTCCGTAATGTCTAACAATCTAAAGCGCAAGCGTTGCCGTCATCGGCTGAACTACAGAGGTTCATAATCATCGGAGACCACTATGGGTCTAGCTATGGCTCGTGAGCATACTATGATCCAATCTAAGAGTGTTCAACAAAACTCTTAGTGGAGAAACAGTTTACATGGGACTGGATTTGTCTAACCACAACCAAGGGCATTCTCATGAATTAACAATTTCAGGAATCAGACTCTCGAAGGAGTACAATGGAATTCTCAGCATTTAACAATGACTGACTCTCAAGAGATTAACCAACAACCGGTCTGTGACTATGCACGAGCTGACTCGAAACTGAACTCTTCGGTATAGACTCAGTCAACGTCAACACCAAGCACTATTGCAATCAAGATCATCCCTGATTCTCAAGACTCTGAAGTCGATGTCTCTCAAAACTTTAATGGTAGAATTGGAAAGAATAACCCTATCCTAACATCAGGGTTTCATGGGGTCGAAGATGCGCGATGTTAGGCACCATGAACAAAGACATTGATGACCACGACATTTGGAATAGAGACAATACTCCACACATGATATTATCATAAGTACCCTCTGGAATTCTTATGCCAAAGTACCCTCCTTGTGTTATATAATATATATACATGTAATCTTAGCATAGCGTTTTGTTTATAACCGCAAAAGGACACTGTTATGGACACAACAGCTCCATTCCCGGATTTCCTCCGGTCTACACAGAACCTAACAGTCCTTGAAATTTTTATGGCAGACAGCCCTATGTCTGTAGAACATTATCCAATTTACGGAATAATTTTCCGAAATTTCTACAATTAATTATGAATTTTTGAATGCAGTCTGTCGGTGCAGGGTACATCCTGGCCGAGAGCACTATACTAAGTAATAACCCGATTTTAATAACTAATTCTAATCACAACTACAGTCTTTTAGACTCGAAACCCTCTCACATTAGGCCTTTATTAACTTCTGGTCAGACCATTAATTATGTATTAATCCGCCTAATAGTCTCTTTTTAAAACTGTTTTACATCTTAGCCTTAACGGTTTATTAACCCGCAAACTAGACAACTTTTTCAGGACACCTCGGCTCCTGGTCAGACCTATTAACAGAGGTCTTAAGGTCCACGAGCAATGATCCATAAGGATTTCCACTTTCATCTTACAATACATCCCTTAATCTCTTTTAGATAGTCTTATTACCTATATACTATATCAATTAGGGCAAATACTACATAAAGTAGACAGCTTTAACAGGACACAGAACAACACCACGAAGTACGACTTGTGACTAATAAGGACGCACCAAACCAGTGGAATTACCCCTGAAAGCTTGCTGCTTTTAGATGAGAAAATCAAGAGTTACACCAATTAATGGATCGATTAGGTCAATACATAAAGAATGTGAGATCGAGTGATATACAACAAGAAAAGAGACAACTTTTCATAAATAGACCCTTATCTACACAAATCAGAGAATGACACTCATTGATAGACATCAGATATATGACTCACATGAACCGAAATTAACACATACTATCAGGGATGTCTTGATCGAATTGTGCATGAGAGATTCACATCAAGAAATCAATCGGTATATCAATAATTGAATAGATCTCATTAAATAGAGTAATTAATTCAAGATAATATGGATCACTCATGTCACACATAACATCAGAACATGGTACTCCATATAAAGATCAAAACTTTAATGAAAGCATGCTGTGAGAAAAAGAGCATCTTACCTTCGAACCGGTACTAATTGCACGTCAACCAGTTTGAATTAAAACCCGCTTCCTTGCGATCTCCACACGAACCAATGCACACCTCTGGCATGCACCACGAGGAGAAGCTTACTGATGGTTGGGAGAGAAGGGGGAGGACGTGATAATGGAAAAGAATTCACCAAGAAAAGGGAGAGAGAGGGCTGCCGGTTCCCAAAAGGGATGGCCGGTCCTCTCAAATATGGTTTATATAAACCATACCCTAAGATCTCCACCGTCCATCTCCACTTCATCCAAGGGCCAAGGTCAATCCCAGCCCCTCCAAACCACCAGATCGAGATCTCCTCTAACCACATAATTATTCTGATTTGATTGCATTAAGGTAGAATTTTATCTCCTCTCAAATAATTACCAATTTACTTATGTAACTTACCAAGTAAATGTAAACCCTTAAGGACTTCTCTTGGCGCCAATTATAAGCAAATATGGCCACTTCAAACATCCCAAAAGGGCGCCCAATACACATCTCCAATATACTTTAATTAGGCTAATTAAATTCACCATTATCTTGATTCCCAATTGGATATCAATTAGGGTTTTGACACCAACTCAATTACCACGTTTAAATCCCTTAAACAGAGCAAGTCAGGCAAGACACGTCTCCAAGAAATCTCCCAAAATCAGCCCAAGAAGTTTTCCAACAGAATTACCTCGGGAAACGCAAAACCACCAGCGATCGATCGGTCCGTATACGCGATCGATCGTCCTGCGATCGATGCCTTACAAAAGTGATCGATCGTCTCCCGATCGATGCCATATGAAGGCGATCGATCGGTCTGACGGAAAAAAATCAATTTTTTTAACTTATTTTCAAATAATTGCACGAAGCCAAATAAACACATCCCTTGGGCAACAAAATACCTTTTAATCAATATAAAATTTACGGTCATTACAGAACCTGACTCTTTTTTTTCTCTTTTGTTACAGAATCAACGTATCTCTTTCTTTTTTTCTTGAAGACAATGAACATATTTATTTATACTGTTATCCGCTGTGGTTAATACTGATTTTAAATATTTATCCAATAACCTAAAAAATCATTGGCACTTTGTTCTTCTTTGTTTTTGTTTGTTATGAACTTTTACGCCAAGGGGATTTACCCAATTGCAACTTTGCAAGTTTCTTGCCTTTGTAACATAGTGTTTTTATATGCTAACTTTTTCATTATCTACTATTAGTACTCTTACTTTAATGTTTACTATTTCGACATGGAGGGAGTACACTAGTATTGTTACTATTTAATGCTTGATGCACGAATAATGCAATGTGTTTGCTTTTAGACATTGTCAACCGAGAATAATGACGAGGAAAACTATTGCTACTCTCCTCTCCTGATCAAATGTAAAAGTAGCTTGACGAACGTGATCATCGAAGATATGGCTAAGCGCGCCAACTGCCAGCCTCCTACTCTATTTGCTTTATACAGTTCTGTTAGTGCAAAAGTTAGCCCTTTTGCTCCTTTTTTGCCTAGAGATATACTAGAATTTTCATTCTCTTTTATTCCCACTACTAGGTCAGATTACAATTTCATTTGATTTCATTCTACGATCCACATGGTCTGATTCTCTACTTTGGAAGCTCATTTCTCTTTCACAGCTGTCAAAAAAATTTATACTCCCTCCGTTTTGTTTTGTTTTCGATGCTCCTAGAAAAGAGTATCGTTCTATTTTAGATCCATATATGGTCAATGTCGGTGCATTTTACACCTCTTTTTCCCCGTTGGGGTGGCCACCATCCAATAAAAAAAATCAACATTTTCCACATGGATTTATTAAAACAAGACGGAGGGAGTATTACTCTAGTTAAACAAATTACATAATACATACTATAACAACCAACAAAGGGAAAATCGTTCAGGGCCCCGGCTGCGACCCAAAGCCCACAACGCAACCAAGCCTTTTCTTACCATTGAAGACACTTGTGGCACCCCTGTAAGCGTCTCTACTCCCGTGTTTGACACCACAACGCTTTTCTTCGCCACTAAGCATATATGTGCAGTGTGCGTCATACATCTGTGACATTATTCACTTGGGGTTTGGGGCCTTTTAGGCTTTAGCCAACACACACACAAAAAAACCTTCAGATCCACAACCAGTATATAAAGGGGCCCACGAAGTCTCCAGGCACATAACTATCCCATAAATGAATTGCAGTCCTTCCCTTCATTAATCAAAGTCTCATGTCTTAATTTTTAAAGACAGAAATTGATGCCATGTTTTGGAACAAAGAAAAGGGCGGGAAATGACAAGATACCAAAATTCCACCAAAAAAAATGTGGGCATAAAATTCAAAATGTGTACAGTTCACACGCTGAGTCCGTCCACTCCACACTGCTTGTAAGTCAGCGACTGCCTCCTGGGGCTGATCACTATCGTACAGTAAACCGATGCCTGAAGCACACACACACACACACCACAGCGCACGTTAGCATCGCCCCACATTTAGATGAAGAGGTTAGATGAAGTGGACCAAAAATCTAAAGAGACAGCAACAAGCAAGACTTCGGCAATGCTCTTTCGCATAATTTAGATTTCGAGTCCCGTTCATACGAGACACGGCTGTGAGAGCCAAGTGTGTGCACCTTGCGCCGCCGGATTTTGATTTGATGGCGAGTGTCAAATTAGGGGCAGGTGAGTGTAAATCACCATTCGCCCTTAAATCAAAATCCTGACGGCTCAAGGCGACTTGGCTTACACAGATTTGTGTAAATTTTTATTTAATTTTGTATACTTTTTCTTCGCTAATATTCGATCAGGATATACTGCAATTTCCTAGATTTATAGAATTTAGAAAATGATATACTCCCTCCGTTCCGTATTAGTAGTCTAATTTGGGTTTCAAAATTGAATTAAGTGGAAGAGGCGCAGGTTAGCAAGGGAAAGGGGAAGACGGGGGCGGTGCTAACCTTAACTTTGGGGGAGTTGATGTTGAGGACGCGGATCCGGGCGCCGACGTCGCCGACGATGTTGAGGTCGACGCGGTCGTTGACGGCGGCGTCGCGGACGAGGTCGGCGACGTTGACCATGGAGACATCGAGGCGCTCGACGGCGACGCCGGCCTGGACGGAGCGGAGGCTGTGGGCAGGCTGGAAGAAGGCGGGGACGTGGGCGACGCTGAGGGGGACGCCCTTGTACATGATATAGAGGTCTGCGGGGTTGTACTGGATGCCCACCTTGTTGGGGTTGGCGGCGGAGAAGATGAGTGAGATGTTGAGACTGAGGTAGGTAACGGCGGACGAGGTGGTGAAGAGCAGGTAGTGGACGGACACCTGCTGCAGGTCGAAGTGCGGCTTCTTGGGCTTGAGCGCCAGGAAGACGAAGAGCACGACGGCGGCGAAGAGGAGGGCCAGGAAGGTGAGCAACAGGAAGAGGCAGCAACAGCAGCCCTTGAACGACGCTGCTGCCGACGACCGCCGCGGCTGGTAGTGGTGGTGATGCACGCCGTTTCCGTTCATATGGTTGGCTGTGGGGCCGGCCATCTTTGGGGCTTCCCTGGCTGTCGGATCGCCGCCACCGCCACAACCTCTGCGGCCTTTGATTTGGCGGATTTGGGAGAGTTTGAGCGGAGATGGGAAACTGGAGCTGGCCGGGGGTCGTGGTGTCTGGGGAGGCCGCGGCCACTTTTTGCTTTTGTTCTGTTCTGGCCAGGAGAGTGGGGGGAGGGGAGTGGTGGGAGCTAGCGTGCGCCGTACGTGGCGCGCGTAGTGGGTCCCATCGTGTTTGGCGCTTTGGCGGCGCTTGCTGCTGGAGTCTGAACTCTGGTCCTGGAGCCTGGAAATGAACACGGAAGATCGTGTTTTTGTTCGTGAGACAGATTTGGTTTTGTTCATGTTTTCTTCTTTTCTGAGTACTGATCTTGTTGAAGCCAAAAAAGAAAGTAAATGTGCTCTTTGAGCTCATCGATGAATTCAAATTCTTCATAGAAGGAAATAAAAATTCTTGGGAGGAATCCGTTTCATAGTAATAATCTGATTTGGTTTCAAATATAAAAAAGAATTTATTTGAAAAACAAAATCAGACTATAAATATGCACTGGAGCGGGTAATTTTGATGGCTCTAGGGGATGAAAATTTGATTTAATTAGAGTTAGAATCAAATTGGTCAATGCATTGGGTAGCGGACAAAAAAATGCCTCAAAACTAAATTTTTATGATACTAGTTTGATGCAAAATTTTGTCCGCTGTTGTAAAAAAAAGCTACGTTGTTAAAACGTCTAGGTTTGAGAAAAATAGCTCCAGTTACTTGACAGAGAGTCTAAGCGAGTGTAAAGTTGTCATTGTACTCCAGTGGCAATCACTCATCCAAGCCACAAAAATGAAGAACGAGCTCACTGCCCACGCCCAACTCCCACAGGTGCCCCCGGACACTCCTTGCCCTGTGTGCCATCGAATCTCAGATTCTTAATTTGATGGGTCATATTGTTTTCGCTCACGCCAGTGCGCATTAGTCGGGGCTCGTATTAATTTTATTTTTTCTTCTGAAACTAGTCTCACTTATACCCCCCCCCCCCCCAAACTTTGAGAATTTTCCAAGGCATTTCATACACCAAGCTGGCTGTACATTTAACTATTCACCAACTTACATATTTAGTCACTTGAATACAAAAAGGGGAAAGGGTCCTCCGGATAAGCATGTGTCTTCCCACTAAATTAAGGGGCATTGTTGGATTTTGATCCAACGGCCAAAACTCCTGGACTAATGCCCCTTATATGAGACTGGTCTCCTATAGACGAGTCCCATAAAAAGATACTCCATCTGTTCTAAAATATTGTGTATATTTGAAAATTATCTTCCAATACATTTGGCCCAAGTCACGTGAGATCCTTCAACCCTCCTCTTTTCTGTTACAAAATACTATGTATGCCAAACAATCAAACCTCGTCCTTTCCCCATGGCTTCGGGACCTCCAGTGACTTGCCCGCCTCCCTCTCCCTCGTCACCCAAGAAGTTCTCTCCATATCCCCGACCCTCGAGGCCGCCAAATCTAGCGACTTTTTCACCTTCATCTCCTCTTCCCTCAAGTCCATTGTTGTCTCTGTCACCAACCTTGCCGGTCTCACCAAGGGCAAAGTTTGGGAGTACTCTCCTCCAATACCTAAGGAGACTGTCATATTCTTGGCCGATGACTCTGCCACAACTGTCGTGCCTGCTGAGCCTCGTTGTTTGGAGGTGGCAGTTGTCGCGACTAAGCGGGAGACGAAGGTTTCTCCGAAAGAAATTTGAGCTAATGAAGATGTATTGAACGAGAATTCATATCTGAGTGATGTGGAAATGGAGGTGAGGAGGGGATGCAATCATACGCAGTTGAGGGTATGACTCGGGAGAAGGTCTAGCAGAAAGGGGGGGATATGAGAAAAAAATCAAGCGATTTTTTGTAGGCTCCATGGTTTAATAAAAATAATAATTATTTGAAATGCACATAATATTTTGGAACAAAGGGGATAAAATTAGTCATAGGGGTTGTGATGGTTTTTATCAGGGCCAACCGACAATGTGGTATATAAAATACACTAAAAATTTTGGAGAATTTATCAAATAATAATTAAAAAAATTTATCAATCAAGAAAAGTTGTGAAAAAAATTAATGATCTGGATATCTGACAGCCACGCAGGTGCCAGCGTGGTGCTGGCCCTACGCGAACCTTTTTTTTACTCTGACCCGAAAGGCGTCGATTGAATGGACGTCTTTCTGTTATAAATAAAAATGCGTCAGTTCAACCGAAGCCTTTTTTAGATCCTTTGTGTTTTAGTGGGACAAACTTCAACGATATATATCTTTCTAATTTTTTATCCATTCTCGCTCATTTTTTTCATTATTTTTTATTTTTAGTGCCATTTTTTATAATAATGATGTCACAAAGATGTTGAGCCATCACATGCTATTTATTATAGATTTTGTAGTATTTTTTTCGATAAGATATCAAGATCATTAAGATATCACGATGATCAGAAAGAGTATTAAAAATAAAAAAGAAAAATAATTGGCAAAAATGAACTAGAAATAAATGAAATATGATTCAGTGAAGTGTAAATACTATCGAGATAGGAGTGTGCTGGCTTATTGCACTTGTAACCATTAAAATGGGACAATTTTTAATAAATCATATCTCTTTAATTCTTAGTCTATTTTTACATTTTTTTCTTTATTTTTAATACTCTATATCTTAATGATCTTAATATCCTATCAAAAAAAATACCAAAAAATCTAAAATAAATATTATGCTGTGACTTAATATCTTTGTGATATTATTATTATAAAAAAAGTACTAAAAATAAAAAAATAAAAAAATAATTAAAAATAGATAAAAAAATTATAGAGAGATAGTTGAACTGACGTTTTTTTATCGCATTTTTATTTATACTGTTTAATTTCACTTTAGATGAGGCAACTGACGCGGTTCGAGTCCAGGTAAAAAAAAAACTTGCACAAGCGTGCCTGCAATATCCGAAATTATTTCACAACTTTTCCCGATAGGTAATTTTTTTTAATTATTATTCCCCGAAAAATTTCTTAACTAAGGGGCCGTTTGGGGCGTGATTAAAAGCAAAACATCCAGATGGGATGTTTTGCTATACTGTAGCATCTGGATATTTTATATATCCAGCTGATACACCTCAGGAGGTGTTTCAGCTGGATGTAAAAATCCACATGGATGCTACAGTATATATCCAATATCCAGTCTGGATATTTTGCAATAATCACGCCCCAAACGGCCCCTAACTGTCCTCCAGTAAAACCCCTATGGGTAAATGGACCTGGTTAGTATTCCTAAGAAAAAAAGAAAAAAATTGGATCTGGTGAGTATCCCATCTTCTTCCGTCGGTGGCGATCCTCTGCACTCGTGCCCACCGCCCGCAGTGCACACGGTGATTCTCAGGGCTCTTCTCGCTCATCTATCAGTCCGCTGCACAAACTGATCATTCCATCCCATCTGTCAAACGCAAAGGTGAAGAACATATTCTCATCTATTTTCGGAGATTTTCTGATTGGGGCAATGGCTAGATAAGATTTATGAGTTTACTTGGAATCAAATGAGGTTTCCTTGACGTTGCAGCTAAAAGTAACCAATAGCTTCTTTCTGATCTCTGAAACTTGTAACATTTTTGGTTAGTGTCTCAGAATAGTTATCTCTTGAGTGCTTGTTTTAGAGAACCTGAGCTTATGCCTGCTTGGAAGGTTGCTGTTGCATGCGGGAGACCCTATCTCTTTGGCAGAATGCAGATCTGCTCTTATTATCTTAGAACAACCTGCATCTCTCTTCTTTTTGGTACTTTCGTGTACACAATATTTCTACACCTCTCCTCGCTTAAGTCTGCCAAATCGTTGTTTCTCTCCTTTTTAATCGCCATCAATCTCCTCTCATTTAGTCACCCCGCTCATATTTATGTTTTTTGCTGCAAAGTTCTATTCTACAATTTGTTAGTTTGCTAAATTTGTCGTTTAGATAATTATATATGTGAATATATCAAAGTAATAATTATATGGTGTGGTCGATTTGTTTGCTGATTATCTGCCAAGCAATTTGTTGCTTTTAGTTATGGCATTGGGTCTGTTAATATGTGTCTCCTACTTCATAGATATACGGATGCGTGCATAAATACATACAGAGACACATTCAACACATACTTACCTACATACCTACATGGTTGTATGTCTATATGCATGCATGTTTGGGTCTTTTATTGTGTGATATGATGTGATTGTGTTAATATTCCGATTTGAATGCAATTCTTTTGTAAATTTTAGCAGGCCTTTAGAACTCCATATTCTTTTATACATATTACTTTTCGTTGATATGGTGATTTGATGAGGAAAATACTCGTTGAAACCCTTAAC
This sequence comes from Houttuynia cordata, assembly GCA_039654745.1. Lineage (NCBI taxonomy): Eukaryota > Viridiplantae > Streptophyta > Magnoliopsida > Piperales > Saururaceae > Houttuynia > Houttuynia cordata. Next base: position 27,385,283 of record CM077504.1, read on the forward strand.
TTGCCCTAAACAATCTTTATCTTGAAGCGTTGTTTTAAGAGATAAAATGTGGCTTGAAGATTCTCACAAGAGTTTGCTTGGACAACTGACTTCAAAAGTTTCATAAGCTACAAATAAGTTAACTTCATTTTGATTGCTCGACTAAATAAATATTCCCTCTGCTCCCATTAAGCATCCTATTCTGGGACAGAGTGAGTGTTTCAATTGATCATACATGGGTTAATGGAATGTTTCTATAAGCCTCTTGAAACCCTTGGTTATAGACTGTTTTGTATTGTCCATTTATGGTATTCTTTTGGGATGTACAGGTGTGTGTTCAAACTGAGAGCATGTCTTCAGCTCAGGACCCATTTTACATTGTCAAAGATGAGATTCAAGAATCTGTAAGTGCAGGCTTTCTCTTCACTAATATTTATTTGGGCTACTCCAAAGTTTCCTTTGTGGTCATTGCTAATACGACCCCTAATAGCTTTTGTGCTTTTCTATCTTAACATTCTCATCTCTGCAATTTCTCAATATGCCTTTCCATTGTTGCCCAACATGCAATAACATGTAACATTGTAAGCGTCATTGTTGTATTCTATATGATCTTACCTTGTAATTTGTTAGGTATCCACTTATCACAAAGTATCCCCGAAGTTGTTATTCACTTCAACCACTTAACCTTAATTTTATGAGCAACATCGACAAATGAACCAACATTTAGATTGATCATTCTTAGGTATTTGTTCTCCATCTAATTTGATACAATACTCATTTCGAAGCTTAATATTAAAATTGCACTCTATATCTTTATTTTTTAATTTTACTAATCATAAAACTGTTAGACTTTAAATTCATGAACACCATAGGAAGATTCTTTTCTTCTCCCCAAATTACTCCATCAATTGCCTAAGTAAAAATATGGGTTTAATAGTTGATTTTTTAGGGTCAAATCCAATTTGGTTTTCAAATACGTTATGGCTTGCCCTTGGGGCTGGGTACCTCCTTCAAGAGCCTCCAGTGTTTAGAAGTTGCTTGAGTTATCATTAGGGATAATTTAATAATTTAGTAATTTGGTTATTAAGTTATTGTTTCTATTTTATGTTATATGGTGCCGTAGGTTAATGTTATACCCATTATGAGTTCTACTAGGATTAGGGTTTTATGAAACCAATAAATATGTAGGGGTTATGCCCTAATTCATTAAGTTGGATCAATGGAGAATTAAAGTTATTAGCCTTAATATTAAAATTCTTTGTTTTCTTTTTTATATTTCCCAAAGTTTCATTATGTGACTCTTGATCTGGATGTCTTTATAATTGTTGCTACTTTGCATATCAAATGGTATCACCTTAATTCTTACACTGAGAAACCGTCGCTTCTCCATTCATTAGGCATTTTCTTATTCTAGGATGATAATCGTAATCATAATCAAGTAGTGCCTTTCCCCAATCTTACTCCTCCATTCATGCTTGTTTTGTGCTCTTTTGTAAGAGAGTAAAGTCATATCCTTTTTTATTAACTCCATCCAAGTTCTCTTAGGTCTCTTTTTCCCTCTTTTCGCATCTTTTCTAATCTTCTCATAGGGGCATCTATTGCTCTTCTTTGCATATGCCCATACCAACACAACCTACATTCCCTAAGCTTCTCCCCTAAAAGAGCTACCCCTAAACTCTCACGAAGATATTCATTAATAATCTGATCTCTCCTAGTTATCCCACTCGTCCACCTTAGCATTTTCATTTCGGCTACATTCAACTTATCTATATTGACTTCTCTTTGGTGCCCAACATTCCGCTCCGCAGTGGCTGTCTTATAGAACTTGCCTTTAAGCCTTTTTGGAACACGCCTATCACACAAAATTCTTGAGGCTACCCTCCATTTTACCCATCCCGCATTTATCCTATGCACCACATCACTATCAATATCCCATTCTTTGTGGATAATGGATCCTAAGTAACGGAATTGAACATACCTAAACACTTTTTGCACATCTATTTCAACTAAAGTTTTACCTATAATTTTACCTTCCTTAAAATTAAATTCCATGCACTCTATCCTAGTCCTACTTATTTTGAAACCTTTTGATTCTAGAGCCTCCCTCCATAATTCTAGTTTTGCATTCAATCCTACTGTACACTATCTTGCGTATGTCTAGTTAACTCATCCATGACTAAAGCAAAAAAAGGACTTAGGCTGGCCCTTGATGAAGACCTACTATAACCGAAAACTCCTTGGTTCCCCCCTAATTGTTCGTACACTAGTCTAAATCTATGAAGGTCATGTAGAGGCCTTGTTTTCTATCCAGATCCTCTCTACTAACTAGGGGCAGCCTCAGGAGTATTGTGTGATAGGCGTGTTCCGAAAAGACTTAAAAGGCAAGTTCTATAGGACACCCAGTAGGCCTGCAATACTCTATGGAGCGGAGTGCTGGGTACCAAAGAGGAGTCATATAGATAAATTGAATGTAGCCGAAATGAGAATGTTAAGGTGGATGAGTGGGATAACTAGGAGAAATAGAATTAGAAATAAATATATTCGTGGGAGTCTAGGAGTAGCTCTTTTAAGGGAGAAGTTGAGGGAATGTAGGTTGCGTTGGTATGGGCATATGCAAAGAAGACCATTAGGTGCCTCTGTAAGAAGATTAGAAGGGATACATGTAAACGATGCTAAAAGAGGGAGAGGGAGACCTAAAAGAACTTGGATGGAGTTAATAAAAAAGGATTTGACTTTACTTACAAAAGAGGTAGCCCAAAACAGGCCTGAATGGAGGAGTTAGATCCGTGTCGCCGACCCCAAATAGTTGGAAAAAGGCGCTACTTGATTATGATTATGTTATAATACCTCTCTACTAACTGTCGTAATAAGAATATAGTTTTTGTTGTTGATCTCTCTGGCATGAGATTGATTCTTTATGACTCTAGTTACTTTTCGCAAACGTCCTTCTACTCATAAGTTTTATACCTCTATAATTTGTACAACTTTGGATGTTCTCTTTATTTTCATACAAGGGTAAGAGAGTGCTTCTCTTCCACTCCTATGGCATCCTCTTAGACAACAAACTAGTCAACCAAGTTAAGCCCGCACTACCTCTCAGAGCCTTCCATACTTAATAGGAATTCCATCGGGTCTAGAGCTTTGCCTTTCTTCATCTCTTCTAAAATAAATTATCTCTTTAACATGACTAGACTCAATATCTATCCCATTATTACAATTTTCATTTAATAAATGCCCAAAATATCCACTCCATCTCTCCCTAATTTTCTCATATTTCACTAAAACCCTTTTATCTTCACTCTTAATACACCTAACTTGCCCTAAGTCCATACTTTTCTTATCTCTTAACTATCTTATGTATGTCTCTCTCCCCCTCCTTCGTCCCTAACCTATTATATAAGTCATCGAATGTCTTGTGTATAGCTTTACTCATTATCTTTTTAGCATATCGTTCTCAATTCTCTTTATTTTTAAATTTTTTCCAAGTTTTGAAGAAACACTTCTTTTCCTTGGTACTTTGAACTTCCTCACACCACCACCATGTTTTTTCTTGACATCCCTTCTCTTCCTCACTTCACAAAGTACTTATTTTCCCATTTTCTTAATGCAATTAACCATGTTATCCCACATCATTGTTGGTTCCTCATTTAAGTTCCAATTTCCTCCAACCCTCCAACTTTCCAAAAAAATGTTGAGCATCTCACCCTTCAATTTCCACCGCTTGATCCTAGGCTCCAATTTATCCGCCTTTCGATTCCTCTACCCCTTCATGTAGACATCCAAAACAACTAATCTATGTTGTAGTGCTATAGGTTCTCCATATATAACATTTCAATCCTTACATTTAGTTCTATCTTCACTTCTAACTAAGAAAAAGTCTATTTGTCTCTTGTGAGGTCCACTCTTGAAAGTTGCTAGATGCTCTTCCCTCTTCTTGAAATAGATATTTGTTATACCTAGATCATTTTCTATTACAAACTCAAGATTGGCTTCTCCCATCTCATTCCTCTCCCCAAAACCATACCCTCCGTGCATCCTTTAGTACCCCTATGTTCTTTATTCTAGAGTGATATAAAATAAAAATAAATTTACTTAAGTATAATTTGCCATGTTCTATGTGTCAAGGGAATAATTCCAAGGCCTACTTCTTTTCCTTTGTTGATCATTTATAGTGCTTCATTTACTTTTGTAAATCTTATTCTGCCATAGTAACTATTGTTTGGTTATTTCCATTTAACAACTTATCGAAGCATGTTTCCATCTATCTCTTCTTTGTTCATCTTTAGAATTTCTCCAATACTTACTACTCCTTATTCTATTTTTTATCCTTGTCAGATTGATAAGTTGCAGTCAGCGTTTCATCGATGGGAGAGGATTCATTCAAACACCGGAGAAAGTGTTCAACTGACTAAGGAGCTCATTGCCAGCTGTGAAAGCATTGAATGGCAGGTATTGTTTTTGAAAGACTTCAAAATGTTCCTCTGTTCTTCGTCACTTGCTTTGTTGACTTTTGAGTTTGAAAATTTGGTAAAACACAATAGAGATCAATGAAGTTCTGACATTTCATATTTTGCACTGCTTAATGTTTATTTTTATATTCATACATTTTAAGTATGAATCAAAGGTGCTTACTGCAAAAAGGGTAAATACGACTATGCAAATCTAGTTGTTCTGTCTGTTGTTGACTACATTGAGGAAGTACTTGGTACCATGTGGTATAACTTGTGCCTAGTTGTTCAGGCAACACCTTGTCAAGCTTGCCATGTTTTCAATAATTAGTATTCTTTCTCTCTCATCATCTTCTTGGTCTTGGGATTGAACATCATGCTTCGTAGCTGTTGTTGATGGTGATTTTCTGATAGGAAGGTAGATGAGTTGGATAAAGCGATTGATGTAGCTGCCAGAGATCCAGAAAGGTTCAGCATTGACGAAGTGGAGCTTGAAAAACGGAGGAGGTGGACTGCAAATTCTCGTAATCAGGTACTTTGTATTTGTTCTGAATGCAGATTGTGAGAAGAATAAATACGGATACGAAAATGCTCAATTTATCACCAATTTGCAACCTGATTTTGTGATTGAGATGCGATCTTGTAATCAACGTGTTAAATGCATCATATATTGAATAACTATATGTTTGCTACATGTGTTTACATTGGTTGCGAATACCTTGTTTTAGAAAGAAGCATTCAGAAAGCAATTGGCAATAGATGGGTCAGAGTGCCATAAGCGAAGCTTTTACTTGGAGAAATATAAACGTGAGAAAAGCAATGGAGATTTAATGACCTACACTAGTAGGAGTAAGTTACATTACATGCTTGGATAGTTGATTGGACAGGATGGATACAGTTGGAGAACAAATATTAGAGAAGTGGGAGAGATTTTAAAAAGTTGTTTCAGAATTACAGCCAAGCTTGAATCCACATGATCTTCAAATCCAGGAAGGTTTACAGGAAATTCTAAAGGAAATCGAGTTCAATCCACAACTCAGCAGCACTCGAATCCATGAGCAAAAGGGGAAAACAGGGAACGAGAAGTTCTCACTTATTCTGGAAAAAATCTTTCTAGTCTCCAAAATGAACCACAGAAGCCTATTTAGAGACAACAGCTCCCAGCTGATTCTCAACGGTAACTGTAAACCAGAAGTAACTAACTTTTCTGCACAAAATGACTAAACTAGCCCTGCCTGACTTTTCAAATGAAAACCTGTCCGATCAAATGCCTGAACCGATTGCATCATCATATCTACTACATTCTTGGTTGTTGGATGGACAGGATGGCCTAATGTTGTCTCCTTATAGTTATTTTTGTTAGCTTTGAGCTGTGAAATAAAAAATGTCAAAGGTTTCAAACAATTTTATGACAATCAGGCTGCTAGCCTGCTTAATCATCACCTCAATGCAAAGTACCTTTTTTGTTGTCGTTTGCCTTATTTGGGTCATATGACTTCCATCAAGACTTTGAGGCCGTTATGATTATGTTGAAAGGAGAATGGCTGGATAATTTCACTTAGTCCTGATTGTGTATATAGTATGGAGAATTGTTGTCGAGTTGTGCTACTTCTGTGTTTTAGGTCAACCAGGGGTTTCTCCTTGGGATTCGAAGAGGACTAGGGAGGCACGAGATTCGAGCCGGAAATTCCTTCTTGGGTTCACCGAAATGGCCACCGACAACTGGGTTACTTATTTCATTAGAATTAGCTTTTTTAAGAATATGGTCATCAGGTTTTCTATATAGATTGAATAACTGTACTTGTGCAGACAATATTCTTATCGGATGACTCTACTTTATTCTTTATCCATCTTTTTATTCGAAGGCATTTCTGCAAACAGTTCTTAAATTGAATGCTCCTCTTTTATCCTACATCTGAACGCTTCAAAATAACACTTTAGATTATCAGTATTTGTCTCACCATTAGAAGCAATTATTATACTGATAATTTGTCTCACCATTGGAAGCGACTATTATACTTTTTTATGACCTGATTGGACCCCTTTCACCAGTTTTGCCTCCTTTCCTGATGTTAGGTAGTGTACATGTAAATTGCATTTTTTTATCCACAGTTCTTGTCATTACAGTTTTGATTTGCATCAATATTCAAATAGATTATTTTGAAGTTCAGTAACTAGGAAGAAGGGGATTCTTGGATCTTTTTCCTATTTGGAGTTTAATATTTGAAAATTTGTCTTATGACTCTTGGGTAAGGGGTTAAAACGAATTACCATGCACGATATATGATATGAGCAGAGTTATATTCTTTCCTCGTGACACACAGTGTTTTTCCTTGTCTACATTAGACATAAGTTACATCTCTTTAAGTTTAATAGTTTTCTTTGTAGGTTTCCACTATCAGAAAATCTGCAACTTCGGGAAAAGAGCTAAACAATTCTGCGGGGACCAGTTTATATGGCACACGCCAGGAACTAATGAGACTTCCAAATGATCGATCCCATCAGGCATACTCTCACTACAGTAGTGAAGACAATGAAAACTTCATCTCTTCGGAGTCTGACAGACAGCAACTTCTTATCAGGTAATATGCTCCCTTTGCTGTCTTCCATTTTAGATTTTCAATTTTTTTTCTTGGCTCTATTAAGCGTTATTATAGAAGATTTCGAAGATACCTTACTGTTGAACACACAAATTGTCTGTTGATAAGTATGTCTGCCAACATTTGCACTTAGGCAACAAGATGAGGAGTTGGATGAGCTCAGTGCAAGTGTGCAGAGGATTGGCGGTGTAGGACTTACAATACATGAGGAACTTGCTGGACAGGTACAGCTCGTATTTAATCTTTTTCAATAGAAGAGAAGTTAGATTAGCTACTGATGTTGTTTTGGAACACTCCACAAAAATCTGTTGCCTTTTATGATTTCTGATCTAACAAATTGAATGGTATTTACGTATATGCATACATAATTATGTATATGCATTATACTTGTATAGTCTGTAGTTTAATTAAGTGTGCAAGTGTCTATATATGGCTTTTGTTACGAATCATTTCTACAAACAAATGTTGATAATTAAAGAATTTATTACATGTTTCTTGAGCTAAGTATTTTATAACTTTAAGGCAGAAAAATATTTTAGATACTGGGAATAGGCTAGTTTTGGATAGTTTTTTCTAATCTTTTTTAGTATGAAATGTAGTAACGTTGCAGCTGTCTAATGTTTCAGTGGCCGTAGTGGCTTTAACTTTGCAACATAGGAATAGCACTTTGACTTAGTTTCCGCTAATAGTGATGATACTTTATTACAGGATAAAATTTTGGGAGAATTGAGCTTGGAAATGGACAGCACAGCTAATCGACTCGATTTTGTCCAGGTACTCTTATCTTGCCAGCGCGCTTGGTTGCTTCCTGGCTGGTTAAATATCTATTTGAATAAAATTAACTTTGCTTTCTATGCAGAAAAAGGTGGCTCTTGTAATGAAGAAGGCAGGTTTTAAGGGTCAGATTATGATGATACTCTTTCTGATAGTCTTGTTCATCGTGCTCTTTGTGTTGGTTTTTTTCACATAAAACTACCAGATCCAAACTGAAAAAGGTGGCTCTTGTAATGAACAATTTTTTTTTCACATAAAAGTGTTTCTGATAGCCACAACATTCATAGGTTACTTAAGTCCCCAGATCCAAACTGAAGTTGTTTGCAGTTTTGATGAAAAATTGTGCAATGGTTAAGGGAAGAGTTGGATGGAGCGAAGCATATTTTAGATTGATAAAATGGGAGTCCTGCCCACGGCTTCGCATCTCATTTTTTCCCTTAGTATTGTTTTTCAGACGGAAGGCAGGCAGAACATAGAGAAGCACAGAAGTTGCCCTCGTACTTCATTTTTTTCTTTCCGTAATTGATCGAGAGCGCTATATCATGATTGCATTCTTATACTATGGCATTTTATAATACTGAAAGAATGTGGATTAGTCTTATGTACAAACCCCCCTCGGCCCTCATGTGTTGATAACTAAGGTTATTGGGAAAGAGAAGTTGAAGGGGACGGGAAATCAAACATTTTTTTTTTCAATAGTAGTAGATGTCTTAAGAAGCCGCTATTTGTTTGTTTCTGATTAAAAAAAATGGTTACCGAAGCCCTAGTGCATCATATAATGGAGGAAGGTATAAAAAAGAATTTCGAAGCCATTGAGCTCCCTAACGCGCTCTTGCCTAGCAAGGTAATGAGCAACCTCGTTTGTGGTTCTAGGGACATGAGAGAACAATGTTGAAGGTGAACATTCGGAAAGGGGGTAAATACGAAGATGTGGACATTGAAATATGCTTATATTTGTGGCTCCATGGATTGAGCACTTTTTTTTATATTTGAAATTTAGACATTGAAATATGCTTAAGGTTAGGGGTGATATTTCAGTCGTAGATTTTATCCTAAATGGTTACTGGAATTTTCAGGCAGACTTCTTTCGTTATGAGGAAATTATATTCTTACTAATAAAATTGATTCAATTTGTTGAAAAGCTTTTTCTAGAAAGTTTTCTTACAAGAATGCTTGCGAATTTTTTCATCAATTTGTCCCTATTGTTGATTGGTGGACTATTGTATGTTGTCTGGCACAAAAAATCCATATACAAACAAGCTTTAATTGGCTTGCTCTTTCAGGTAATTTTATGACTATATTATCTTAAAAGGAGAGGTATATCATTAGTTAATCATTGCTCTCTTTGCTTCGTGCAATTAAATGTCGCGATCACCGCTTTCTTAAATGTAGTTTCAACAAAGTTATTTGGCAAGATTTGCTGCTCATATGCCATATTCATTATTATGTTAGAAGCTTATCTGACAAATTATCATAGATTTATTTTATCATTCTATAACTCAAATAAATATGTTGTCTTTTTTAAAACATACCTTCAATGGAATCAATATCTTCATCAAATGTCATCGTTTGCAGAATTCTTAATCAAGTAAAAATAGCATATGACCACTTAGATTCAAAAGCTTAATCATTTAGCACTGTACATATTTATATGATTTTTTTAATTAAATTTTGTAATTTTATTTTGATGTTTGATCACATTTCTTTGTAATTTTCTTCCCCTTATTGCTTGGTAATAAAATTTAAATCATAAAAAAAAATGTTGAAGGTGAACATTCCCGTGCACACCCAGGCCAGCCACCATGGGTCCGACTCACTGAAAGAGGGAAGCCCACAACCTCTTCTGCTTCCTATAATTTGGTGGGGATTTTTTCGGCAGCTGAGTAGCTTTGTGAATTGCATTTAAGTTTAATGCGCCGGCGGCCGGAGAATTCTCCCCCGTAAGCTATGACCAGTCATGGTCTCTCTTCCCCTTCTCCATCCTCGCCTGCTCCCAACCCAGACCCTCTAATCCAAAACATTACCTCAGCTGGAGACGCACCACCGACCACCCGTTCGACTCCATTCCCCAAAGGGACGTCGTTTCATGGACCACCTCCATTTCCCGCCACTGCCGCAGTGACCACCTCCTAGCAGCTGTGGAGACTTTTCCACAATGAATTTGGCCGGCGTCCAACCCAATCACGTCACGCTTGTGACTCTCCTCTCGGCGTGCGCCGACGACTGCGCCGGTGCCTTCGCTCTTGGGTTGTCGCTCCACGGGTATGCCTGTAAATTGGGTTTTGATGCGGATGATGTTAGGCTTGGAACAGCTGTGGTGGATATGTATGCGAAGTGTGGGCGTATGGATCTTGCCGGGAAAGTGTTCGATGAAATGACTGTTAAGAACTCGGTGACTTTTAATACGATGATTGATGGGCATGTGAGGAATGGCGATCTTGATAAGGCAGTTTTGATGTTCGACTCGATGCCGAGGAGGGATAAGGTCTCATGGACTGCTTTGATCGGCGGGCTTGTGAGGAATGGTCTTTTTGAGGAGGCGATCGAATGTTTCCGAGAAATGCAGATTGCTCAGGTGGATATTGATTTTATGTGACACTGATTATGGTGCTTACGGCATGTGCAAACTTGGGGGCGGTTGGTTCTGGACTCTAGGTGTACAGGTATGCATTGTCGAAAGATCTTTCCAATGTGCGGTTGGGCAATTCTCTTGTCGACACGTAGGCGAGGTGTGTGTTTATCGATCTGGCCAGTCAGGTATTCAGTCAAATGTCGCAGAGGAGTAGAGTGTCTTGGAATTCTATGATTGTCGGATTTGCGATTAATGGGCGCAGCAAAGATGCTCTTAAACGCTTCTCTTTTATGGAAGAGGCAGTATTTAGGCCAGACAGTGTTACTTTCACTGGTGTACTTACTTCTTGCAGCCATTGTGGTTTTATTAATGAGGGGCTTCAACATTATGATGAAATGCAGCGGGTTTATGGGATTTCTCCGAGGATTAAGCATTATGGATGTCTGGTCGACCTGCTTAGCCGAATCGGGCAATTGGAAGATGCACTCAACGTAATCAGGAACATGCCGATGAAACCCAATAAAGTTCTCTTGGGGTCATTATTGGCTGCTTGTAGGGTTCATGGAGATGTTAGTTTGGCCGAGAAATTAATAGGCTATCGGCTTGAGCTGGAGCCAGATACCGACTCAAATTATGTGCTATTGTCTAATGTATATGCCAAGGCTGGAAGGTGGGATCGTGTCGGTGGGGTGACGATGGCAATGAAAGATCATGGTATTAGAAAGAAACCTGGAATCAGTTCTATTGAGATTGAGGGCTGTGTTAGTGAATATGTGGCTGGAGATAAGTCGCAACGAAATTTTGGAGAGATCAGAACTCTACTTGACCAACTTACACTCGAAATGAAATGTTGCGGATATGTCCCTCAGAGCTTTATGGGACAACAAATTGAGCATGATTGAGGAACAAAAAAAACACCCTTTTTATGTGTTTCAGGCAAGCCAAATGTGCTTTGTTTCAAGATCATCAATAGTGAAAATGCAACTTGATACTCCCTCCGTCCAAAAAATTCTGACAGCATTTGAAAATTAGTTAAATTTAGTGGCCCGTAAGGCCCACAACATTTCAAGCCTATGCTTACCTCTGCACATGCATGTTCATGAGGATCTATTGGCATGGAGGGCAAATCAAGTCATTTAAATTCTGTATTAGCAATTTTTCAAATGCAACCAGCCTTTTTAGACGAAGGGAGTATAAAAAAAGAGATTGTGAAAGTCCAACAATGTATATCTTCTGCAGGCTTGGGCACCTCCTTTCCGCTCAGAATCTGTGGGAACATTTAGAAATAGACAGAGTTCATAAGTGAATCTTTTGGTATGTAAGTGAATCTTACTACGGAGTACAAAGGATATAAAGGTTTAGCTGTAAGCTATTCAATCATTATTACTTTTTTAAGTTTTATGAAACTTGTAGGCACTATTTTGGAGAAGCAAGTTCAGGCATCACTAATGTGGCAGGAAAAAAAGTTCGGATTCGACTATGTTGGAAGGTCAAACAAAGCGTCACCTGCTGGTTGAAGCTTAACAGGTCAGTTTAGGCGTCACTGATGTGTCGTTTGGACAAAGTTATCCGCCTGCAGCAAAGGTGCTTTCCGCCTCTTCTCAAGAGGAAGGTTAACAGGAAAGCAGGTGGAAAACTTGCTTTCAATTCAGGCGGAAACTGCATCCAAAGTTCCAAACGACCCCTAAGCAGACTTGTCGAATCTTTGAGAGTTTCTGGAAGAGCTTCAAATGTTCGGAGCAAAACTCTGGTGATGGGATCATAACATACAGGCATACAGCGGAGATTCGTTTCTATTGATGGGTTTTTCATTTTTACCAAAGACAGCATAAAATGTTGTTGATTTTTTGTTTGGTTATACAGAATGTTGTTCACTTGAACAATTGCATTTTTCCAATCATTGGACTAAAGTTTGGAATTTACCCCTTAGGTTCGATATTCTGCCATGCCTGTATGTGCACAAACTTTCTCGTTTCTTTCATCAAATTTAATTGATCAAAATGAGGTAGTTCTCTAGATTAAAAAAGTACTCCCAGTATCCTGGTTTGGATGCTCTATCTGGAAAAATGTTCAATTTTATTGGATGGTGGACGTCCCAACTAATGGAGGGAGAAGAGGATCAAAATCTACTTAAATTGACCATATGGAGGCGTCTAAAACAGAATTCCAGATGGAGCATCTAGAACAGGACAGAGGCAGTAGCAAACATTGTCGTGTTAAGTTTTTCTCATTTGATTTTGCAAAAAAAGAAAAAGAAAAAAAAAATTTCTCGTTTGATGAATATATTAAGAGAACGACTTTGGTAGATGTCTCCAGTTGGAGATCCAGTTCCAAACGGGATCACGCCACAAGCCTGAATAGGGATTAACGGGGCATCACAAATGAGTCGGATATTCTGTGCCCATCCTCACCTCGTGTCTTTGCACTTTGGTCTTAGACTCGGGACAGAGTCGATCAAGCTCTTCCTCTAAAAACAGTGTGCATGATCTACCTTCTCAGTTCCGGCTTCCGGGTTTAGTAGTACAATTCACAAGTCAAAAGCATATGGGGAAGAAAATGTATACTACTATTAATTAAAAGTAATAAGGGTGGAACTAACGATTCCAAGTGTGTCCTCCCCAGCTTTACTTACCACCCCACACAGTTGCTGCCACCACCTCCTTTTATGATAAGTGGATCATATTTTGAAAATTAAATTTGCTTGTGAGGGCGTTTTATTTTTGAACTCACAATTTCTTTGCTAAGCTGTTAAAATAGAACTTATGAGGACGTTTCAACCAAAAAACTGCCGGTTTAACGGGTAAAACAAAATGCTGCAGAGGTTTATGGGTTATTCGACAATTATGTTGGGCTAAATGAACAATACCCCTTCTTTTGATATTGTTTTCACCAGTACTCTCGTCATTTTGGGCTGGGCAAAATGAAAAAGGGTAAAAACTTTACTACGGTAAACAAAACTCTTCAATATCAAAAACCAAAATTCTTCTTGCGCCTCCAATCAGCTAAATGAACTGATCGATTTCCTTAAAAACTAAAAACATTAATATTCTTCTTTTGAATTGGGGCAAAGAAAAAATTAATGAAAAAGAAAACCTCAGATTTCCCATACTGTGCAATTACCCTTTTGAAAAAGCATTTAACCAAAAACCTATTGTGCCCATCAAAAACTTGCTAGCAAGTGCGTCTGAAAACTCAGGCAGGGCAGAGCCATATGACATTGTAGTCTCCTCATGACACCAGCAATCTTTAAACCTTTATTGCACTTCATCTTGGCAAACAGAGGGAGGGAAAAAAACGGCCCACCACCCTCCTCTCTCATTCTCTACCGCAGCATGTTCATATATTCTCCAAAAAAACCCCTTGCAACCATAACTATTTATAAAATTCTTTGCTACTAAAGTGGCAGGCGTCGATAGTTCAGAATAATCAAGCATCAGGATAGGATGCAGAGGAACAAGCAAGGCTCTCCACATGTGGTGTAGAAGAGACACCATTTAATTGATGACACAACTTGGAAGCAAGTTTCGCTTTGTTGTACTGCAATAGAAAACAATAAGTCACGCTAATTGCAAGTAATTGAATTTCCTTTAAAATATAGCGAAAACTTCAGAAAAATAAACAAAAAAAGAAATAATAACCTCAATAAATTCCTGAATTTCCTTTTCAGTCAGTACTTCTTCTTGTGCATCTGCCCGCCATCCAAGTGACTTTAAAAATCTTTCTTCCTCCTCATCTGGATACGCAATGGCATCTGAACCAAAAACATCATGTTCATCTGAACAAAATATCTCGCCACTACTACTAGCAATAGCAGTGCTTCCGCTGTCCAATAATGAGCAGTTCAAAACAGAACCAGATGAAGGGCCTGCATCCTTTCCATTGTCAACACGTACACTAGGATTTTCCACTAACTGTTCCTCAGGCTTCTCCAAAGGAGCTGATGACACAGCAGAATCTAGTATAGCTGATAAATGATTATTGTTTGCAGAACTTTTCTTCCTCAAAGAATTAAAGAAGTCATTCCGATTCTGAGCTTGAGATGTAAGTTTTTTGTCAGATGCAGCACTTTGGCCACATGTTGCAGCTGCCGTCTTAAGCTTCACATTAGTAGGACTTCTCAACGGAGCAACAGTTGCAGGAGATGGAATAACACTGAGTGGAAGTTTGCTGGCATGAGTTGGGCTTGAGGTTTCACTACCCACAGAAGTAGGAAATCCATTCTTTTCCCGATTTAGGATAACAAAATTGCTATTAGATTGTGAAGTTTTAAGGCTGTCAGGTTTAGAGGAACCACGGAGAGAGTTATTAACGAGGTGAGATGATGACAACGCCTGTTGACCAGCTTTACTTGCAGTGCTTAATTCAGTTGTTCTCAGCGCTTTTGATTTCGATTTATCCACAGAGTTAAGAGCCTAGAAAGAACAAAAAATATGATTAAAAACATAAGAAAAATTACTTTATTTTCAGCTAAAACATGGCTGATATTCACAGAATTAATTCCAAACTTTATTATCTACACACAGCAAAATGTTGTCATAAAAATCAATTATTTTCCAGATGATAGTCATCTCACTCAGAATCAGGATAGTATTGAATAATTAATAACATTCGTAGGAAAATCAGTTATTAGAATATAGAAGCACAAATGAGCACCACATAATTGCTCGTCATTAGAATATAGAAACACCACATAATTGCACAGAAAGTGTTCATTTCTCTTTTCAGTGTGAATCTCCTAAACATAGTTCATGCGCGTCTTTCAACATAGAAAAGCCTGTCAAATATCTTATCCATGTATGGAAGACCAAATAAAAGCTGTTTCCTATATAATCAAAATATTACACTAGAAAAAAGTTGATGCCAAACGAAGAGCATGCTGATGGTCTTAGCTATATTCCTCACGTCCTAAGCATAGACAAATGCTATCAGACCATAATTTATGACATAGGCCAACAATAGAGCTACCAAAGGAAAATCAAAGCTCTTAATCAATCCATCAAAATAGGCAAACATAAGAACCAAAAGTTATATATTATATTAACAACTAAAAAGGCAGGACGTTGATATAAATTCCATGAGTTCCATGAATTCATACCAAAAAATTCGAAGTTTGCACAAAATAAGCTCACCAAAAAGTAAAGTATTGACTGTTGTATATAATGTATTACGTACATAAGAAAACTGAAATTAGTTGACAAGGTCAAAATTGAAAATTTACTTTTTTGCCCAATATACACGCCCACATGCGCATCCTACCTTTACTCGAATTTTTTTGCTATAAGGCCAAAAAAGGTGGTTGATCCCTTTTTTGGCCTATATAGCAAAAAAATTCGAGTAAAGGTAGGATGGCGCATGTGGGCGTCGTATATTGGCAAAAAGTAAATTTACAACTTTACTGACCTTGTCACACTACATTCTTCAGTTTTACTTATGTACGTAAGTAGATTATTACAGGAAGTCAACAATGTTATTAGCAGAGCTGCAGCTACGACAGAGATAAGCACAATGAATGCAGTGATTGCCATGGAAAAAGTAATCTGACGTTTCACAAGTTGACAAGCCATCTCATGCAGGACACTGGCCATATAGGATTGACCCACTAAAAGATACATTTCTATTCAAACTGTTATTAAAATAAACTAATCATCCAATTGTACAACTAAATTTTTATATTGACACTAATCATTAGCTAAGAATTTCTCTAATGAAATACTTTAAGATAGCTGTTCCGGACATACACGCAATATGCACATCAGAAGGCCCTCAAGCAAGTATTTATCCCAGTGCTGAAATAATATATAAAAAAACTGCTAAGCAAATCTGAACTTACTCGCTATTTTTAGTCCCTGTTATAAGATCTAGTAAATGAGTGACTACAGTGATCTTCCCTCTTAACAGGTTTATGTATAATAAAAAGTCCAAAAAATTTTGCGTCATCCAGACTACCAACTTTTCTTTTGACTTGCAATGCCAACTATTAACCCGATTATTAAAGGGCAGAATCTAATGCTGTTCAGTTATACAAAGCTGTATAACTGTCACTTCCCATCGCATACGTTGCAGGCAACATAATCATACTGAGATAAAAAAAAGGATGCTCAAACACTTGGTCTAAAATGCCACCAAAGATCCATCAGGCATAGCCCGCATTCAAATGCACCTTTCTTGTGCTTTTTTTTAGTCTTGGACCTCAAGTTAACATTCCCCACGTCATACACTCAAGGATTTTGGCAAAAGGAGATGCAATCTTATATTTTCCATGAACAAAAAAACTGGGGGCACAATTTTTTAGCTTTCTTAAAATCATCCACCAAAACTGAGGCTTACAGACGGATGTAAGAAATTTCATCAAAGTAGTTTCAACTGTCCCCTCCACTTTAATAATTTCATTATTTTATTCAAAGATGACATGCATTAATAACTGGGAAGTTGCATGATGATGCTAAAAAAAAGGTAAACATCTCATTATTTCCTCTCAAAGAGGTTCACCAAGAAATGCAAACTTTTTCTCACATAAATTCTACATCCTCACAAAGTCAACAATCCTTGTATCTAAGGGTATGGGGAGGGATTGATAAGGTAGGGCAGCATTCATATCATTGTCATCATCATCATCGTACGTTGTATCCCAGCTATCTGGGGTCGGCGACATGGATTATAGACCACGTTTGACTCTTATCGGAATCAAAATGGTACAAAATCCATACAAAGAAACGTAGTGGCAAGTTTTTACACCGGATGCCCTTCCTAACACAACCTTCTGAAGAGGGGACGGTGATAAGAAGATTCAACATCATCATATTCATCATACACCTTTCCAATTATGTGGATTGGCTTCATGACATGATAGTTGCACATGAAATATTAATATAGCCATCTTCCATCACAAAGCTGGTAAACCAGTCTGCTTTTACCTGGGCGGTATTCATATAATTTAGGATTTTGATGTAGCACTCTAGGAGGCCTAAACACATAAAGTGAGCAACTTCAAAAATATTGTCCATGCAAATCAACCAATTTCAATTATCTACTTCTCTTCTTGCAGTACACTTGTCACATGATGTGCTAACTCCTGTATAATAATAATCATTTTGGAAAAGGGGCAGAACAAAAAGGTTATAGACCATTTGTTGTTCCCCTGTAAACAATTTTATTGGATAACAAAAACTACACAGTGCCTTGGTTAAGACACTCATACATAAAGACAAAACCATCTATGTATATTTAACATGTGAAAAGTGAGTATTGTGTTTAATATTTAAGAAGAAAGTATGCAATGAAAGAAAACATAACAATATTCCTTACCCCATTTTTAGGCATTGTGGGTGTCACAGGTATCAATTGCCTTGACTGTTTAATAGCCAATTCCTCGAGCCTTTGAGTGTCAACAGATAACTGAAAACCAAAAGTACAAAAATAATTTGTAAGAGTACACACAGAAATTTATAGACAGCACAAAGAAACTAGAACATAGGCTACCTGAGGTGTTCGAGCCCGAGCAGGAGCCTGAACCAATGCTTCAGCCATATTAAGACCAGTATTTGAGCTTGGAAGGATATTGGCTGAGCTAGAAGGAGCAGAAACTGGTGCCGGCAAAATGACTGAACTACTACCTCCAATTATGACAGGCACTTCAGCCAGCACTGAAGTCCAGCCATCCCCTCCAATCACAGTCGAACTATTCATTGGAAGACTTTGAGAAGGTGAGGTTAAACCAGGAGATTTCACTCTCCCAACTTCTGCAACACCTAATTTCTCCTCCGATCCCAAAGATGGAAAATCTCTCTCGAATGAAGATTTATTGCTGTGCGAGGCATGTGTACTTCCTACAGCATGTGGCTTACCGTTCAAGTTACTCACTGATCCTTTAGACCAAACTTCACCCCGCTTTCCTGAAACTGTTGAAAGAGAGCGCCTTAAAACATCTCGCTCAGTCTTATTCATCATAACATCAGTAGAGAGCATCAAAGATTCTGAGAAGTCCCGATGGCCCCGTAAAGGCACCCTGTCCTTCTCCCGTTTGTCAAGATCCCTCTCCCAATCTCTCTCTCGGTGACTTCTACTGAAACTACTATAAGACCGTGAATGCAAAGAGCCCTTGTCGTGCAAAATGGAACCATTACTACTTGAACTCCTACGGAAGTGAGAAGATTTTTTATCTGAGGTACGAGAAGTCTCGTTATCATTTGAACTAACAAATAACTTGTTCCTCGTGGAATTATTAGAAGTGGAATGATCGTCTGCAACAATCGAAGAAAAAAAAGAGAAAAAGAAACAAAGAGCATAAGCATACAGCTTAAATCATATAACAATTCTGAACATAAGAATAATTAACCAAGGAACAACAAGTAAATACCAGATTGCAAAGCGGATGCAATATGGTGGAGGGAACTGCCACCACCATTTATGCCTCCACTGGGTCCCTTGAGCCATTGTGGCACTAATGCAGGTTCACTTCTGTCCATCACGATTCCAGACCATCATAGATGACAAAAAAAAAGGTTGAAAAAAATGCTTCCTGTCTAATTGTATCAGTTGAACACCCTTTTGGGCCTTTTTTCAAGTTCATCACCAAACACCCTTTCAAAAACTTCACTTAGCGAAATCCTGCTATTCTTTCCATATGAAGTTCACAGCCCTATTTTTCTCACTCTCACAAAAGATCCAAACCCTACTTCCGTCTCGGCGCACGACTAGCAATACATAAAGAGTGGAACAAACAAAGAAAGAAGAATTTGTGTCGCTATTTATCCTCTGTACAGTATACTTATATGGACCAACCTATCCAAACTGAATCAAACAGTCAACTTTATAACAAAAACCTGTTGCGCCGCGTGTCTTCAGAGCAAGAAGGCCCAAGAAAAGGATACAATTCCACAGAGCAAGAACATGCAACGAAGAAGGGAGAAAAGAAACTCCCCACTCTACGCACCCATCGCCCGTCCAAGACGGATTCCAGGAACCAAGCACACCACTTTAGAAGACCCTCATCGTTCCGAAACTCAATCAAAACAACCCTTGCAGCCTTCAAATTAGTCACTCACATAAAGAGTAAACCCAACCGCCTAAATCACACACCATGCCCCCCAAGCACACAAAAACCCTAACGACCCACCATCCAAAAAACCCAATTTGTCCACCAATTCGCACTCCAAACCCTCAATGACCAATAATCAACAGCCGAGCCAACAGCACCCGCCCCAGAAACAATCAAAATTCAAACGAAACTACCAAGAACTAGGGTTATTTAAGCAAAAGGGTTTCTAGGGTTTGACAGCAAGGGCAGCAAGAAACCGCCGCCACGGACAAAAACAAACCCTAACCGCCGGGCCTGGCGACGACGGAGCCTCTATCCTCCAATGCCCGGCAAGTGCTTGTCTGAATACCAAAGCCGGAAACGGCGAGGGAGGATAGCTGGGGGGAGAGTGAGGGATTGCGAAGAGAAGGCCTGGCGATGGATTAGGGGGAGATTGGGATTAATGGAAGCGCGAGGGGCCGGATTAGCGGAGACGGGGAAGGAGCAGTGCAAAGGCAAGGGGAGAGGCGCGCGGAGGAGAGGGCGACGAGGCGCTGTGTTTTTTTTTTGGGTGCAGCAAGCCAAACCCCAAAACAAAACAAAAAACTGCTCCTTTTTCCCGAGGTGAAAAAACCTTTTCCGGGGGTGGGTTTTTTAGGTTTTGGGGGTGGATAGACGAAAACAAGAAACGAACTCCTCTTCCCAATCTCCTTGAGCACCATCACTTCTACGTTGTTTCTTACGGAATGAGTCTACGGGCGTTGATTTGGGGCAGGGCGGGATGGGGAGATTAGGGTGGTGATGAGTTGTGTGGATAGTGCGTGGGTGACAAACGTGGGTTTGGCTGTTTTTCTTCTTCGTCTGCCATTAGGATATATATTGAGGTTTTTTTTGGCTTTGGCACGTGTGTTTTTTTGGTGGGGAAATGGAGATGGGCAAGGTGAATCAGGTTAACCTTACGGTGAAATTAGGGCACAGGCTTTTTTAAGGGTTTAGACCGGAGGGAGATGATCTGACGTGGACCAAGCCTATGGACCGGAAGGAGATTATCCGAATCTGTTTTTACTTTAGGAGTCTAGGGTTAATTTGGTTAACAATAATCACTGTGAGAAAAAACTAGCCTGCGCAAGGTGCACTTTCTCAAGCCAACTGCCATTACCGGCGACCACATCTGCCGGGCCGCCTGCCCCCTTGTGTCGACGGCTGCGCATGCGAACGGGTTCCTTCTGTGAAAAATTCTTACAAGTAAATTAATTTTGCAAACTAAATGTTCTTTCAAATTTCTTCCTTTCTTTCAATACCTCTCAATAGTTGTTTCGTTATAGATATAACATAATCTACTTCCTTGTATGGAGATTAGCTCTAACAGTGGTTAGATTAGTAACTAAACAACTTCTTATTGATTACTTCTAAATTGTACAGAGTACCGTTTAAGGTACTGTGAAGTGGGATTAATTTGTTTCAACTGAATTCGAAGCACTGGATAGTTCGACTTCTAAACACACAATTATATTCTCTAATACCCTCCAAATTTGGTGGTATGTGATAAAATTTTTATTGTGATTGGATGACCTAACATGATTGGGGATGTGTACGGAGAATTTTGAGGACGAGACACTTTGCCAACCTCGTTACTTCCGGTGTGAAAATTAGATACAACAAAGATTGGTTTGCCGGGGCAGATTTGGCAAAAATAATTACACTATTAATTAATAATATTTAATGGAATAACTTACACATTCCTCCTATAAATGGCTTGATTATGGTTATAAATGAATTTGTGGGTTTCACATACCAATAACCAACCTGTCACTTCAAATTCCACACTGCTTGGCCTTCTCAATTAGCTTGAGTGCTATTACAAAACCATATCATATATATGAAACAATGGACTTATCATTGATTTTACACGGGCAACACTCCGAGTACTTGAAAAAAAGTTTCTTCACTTAAAATGTTTTAGCTATTACAAGACATCGTTGCTATTCAGTACCACCAACATCATCAGTACCTCGTCTTTTAGAAAAGCACAATCATTTACAACTATTCAATTTGTATAGGTATATAAGTTAGTATAAGGCTATTTCTAAGTTAACAAATCTGCTCTCACTAATTCCTTGTGAGGCATATTAGTTATGCGTAAGTCATTGATCACATACATAGATACATATCGTTTAGAAGCTAGCAATTTACATAGTGGATATAGACTTAGCAAACTCAAGAAACACTATTATTGACGAGAGAGTGAATACAAGGAAGCTAGAGAGGAGAAAACGAGGAGGTGCACAAAGGAGGTTCTGCAAAATGGGAAGCGGGTGTTGTGGGGGATCACAATGACAAGAGAGTCCACAAGCTTCTATTGTGCTTTTCATTATTCTAGATAGTCATGTTCAACTTCATGATTCCATTATAAAGCACACAAAGCATGAATATAAGAGCAACTTATATTCCTTATATGTAGTAATATTGTCACACAATATTATCGTGTGTGGCTTTGATACCAAGTTGTGACGCTTCGAATTTTGTACTGACCCCTCTCTCCCATTTTAATAGCTCCATTTAGCTGATTAATAGCTTCATTTGGGTTTTTTATGCACGTATTAAGAAGTGGGATGGCTTCTAATGGTTCGTTATATAATAGGGCCCCTGTCCTATCAGATTACCCCCCCCCCCCCCCTCTTTTGCTACTAGACATTAGAGTTTGAGGCTTTGAGCCATTAATCAGCCATAGCTCCAACTATATCTTGGGCTCATTTTCGTTCGAAGACCATAGCTCCACCATCTGACAAACTGGACAGAATTGTGTCTAATGTTGCTGGGCCCGGGCTCATCGGTAGCCCAAATTATCGAATTGCTTCATATGTCATACATAAGAACTTTTTTGTAGCAATGGCACACAGTCCATCCATCGAAAATTGGAGGAATTCCAGATACCATCACAAAAGATTGAGACCTATAGTTATATGAGACAGATCTCATGTAACGGGCATGAGACTAAGATGGTGCTTCTTAATATAGAGGGCAGACACATGCTTATCTGGAGCACAATCGGATGTCAATCCAATGGCTACGAGTTGAACTGGGCTCATATGAGCCAAATGAAACTATCCTCATTTAAACTTTTGCCCAAAACAATTCTAATTAGGGAAAAGTTTAAATGAGATCGCTCTCATTTGGCTTATATGAGGTCAATTTTATTTGTAGCCGTTAGATCTTGATCTGACACCTATAAGTGCTTATAAGAACTTCCTTATGACATACTCACTTACCTGCTGATTTAATACCCAACTTTAGATCAGAATCCAACGATTAAAAAAATTAGCCTAATATTTCTTGTATAAAAACGATCTCATGTAAATTTTTCTCTCTAATTATACAAAATTTACATTGAAATTTCACATGAAAGTTCAATTCTTCCTCACTTTCATCTAAAATTAGTGAAGTTCCTCCTAACAACTTTCACCATTCGCGTAAGTGTAATAACACTATTTATAATTACATATAACTCCACCACCCATAAGTCATATTTTTTAATTTCCAAAGTTACCCTTTCGTCTTCTTCTTACCTTTTCCAATGCCTCCACCAGGCCTCGCAAAATATTTACCAAATCTGTCCAGGAATCCAGGCCACCCGTGGGCTTGGCCATGGTCGGTCCTATCAAGCTAGGTTCCACCTCATTCACGTACGGCCATGTCGTCTCTGAAAAAAACATGTTTATGCTATTTTGGGCAACGCCAGATCTGCAACCAAATTTGACCAGGCCAACCCGTGGCTTGCCCATGGCTGGTCACATTTAGCTAGTCCCCGCCGCATTCATGTCCGGCTAGACTGGGACTCCACCACCGCTGCAAGCAAAGAAGGGCGGTAGGAAAGAAGGGCGTGGTCGCGAGTTGGACGATGACGCAAGAGTCTGCTAGGGGCGACGGAGCTGGTGGGGTGGCGGAAGCAGAAATCCGGCAGGCGGAGCTGCGATTCAGGCAGGGTTGCGTGCGGGAGCTGAAAGGTTTGCACTTCTGGGTTTAGGCGAGCGAATGGGAGGTGTTACGTGGTCGTGGGTAAAATCGTATTTTCATGGCAACATTACACGCTATGCCTGGAGGATGATCGCCGGGATATCCGCCCTCAATAGGGACCATTGATTATCAAGATCAACGGAACATAGACTACAAAACTAGAGTTTTTTCCATATTACCTGGCGCCAACTTTTGTTTTCCCATATTACCTGGTTTTTCCAGTGAATACCCATATGACCCGGAATCGACACGAAAAGTACCCAAAATACCCTTAAGTTTAGGTATAAGCATGGAAAATCGTCTCGCCGATATATCGGTATCGGCACTAAACCGATACATCGATACCAACCCGTATCGTTTTTTTGAAAAATTCCAAATATCGCCGATATATCGGCGATGACCGATATATCGGTATTTTTTGAATTTAAAAAATAATTTTTTTTTTAAAAAAAAAATTTGAAAAAAAAAACCTTTCATGTTTGTTTTCTATGCTAATATGCATATTTTGAAATTTATTCTTTGTTTAAATTAGTATAACTCATTTTAGAAGCTAGATTGTGAAAATATACGGTAAAAACTAGTTTTTAACTACCGATATTTTTTTACACAATATCTCCGATATTTCGTCTCTTAGGCCGACCGATATTTTACCGATATCCGATACGACATTCCATGGGTATAAGCACCCACACTCTTTGTTTTTTCATATTACCCAGAATCTGAGGAGGTACCCGGAGAAACTCGTGTTCAGTCGGAGAAGAAGGCATTTCGTCTGGCATCTCCGCCCATATCATCGCCGGCGCCGTCCAAATCGGGAAAGGTAATCTTCGCGCCAAAAAGCGAGAAAACGAGCGGGATGAAGGGATTTTGATGTAAGAGCAGCGGGGAAGCCCTCCCAACTACAAAAATTAAGATCTACATGTAAAGAAACACATATAAAGATCACCCATTGGTGTTGAACCACTCCTGGACATGAAATAAGAGGATAAAAATGGGCAAAAACGTGAAATACTCTTCGGTGAGTAACAAGTTTAATTTATATATCTTTATGTGATCATAATGAAGGGGAAGAGGAGGAAAAATAAGGAAGAACACAAAAAAAAATGGGCAAAAACGGATGAAAAATGAGCGAATTATCGTATTTTAAAAATTCCTATTTTATCGTGTCGTCGAAAACACGAAAAATATCCAAGTCGTGTCTTGTACAACATGATAAAATGGGAATGTTCAAAATGTCATAACTCGCTCATTTTTTATCCATTTTGCCCATTTTTTTGCGTTCTTCCTTATTTTTCCTCCTCTTCCACCTCATGAAGATATATTAGGATAAAAGAATAAGAATAAACAAGAAAGTGGAAACTCTTTGCCGGAAAGCTTCTATTTTTTCTTTCTTCTTATTTTTTCTTCTTCTTTCATCCTAATATATCTTCATGAGGTGGAAGAGGAGGAAAAATAAGAAAGAACGCAAAAAAAATGGGCAAAAATGGATAAAAAATGAGCGAGTTATGACATTTTGAAAATTCCAGTAAAAACGTGTTTTGAAAGACACGACTTGCAGTATAGTCTTGTCGTTCAAAACACGTTTTTATTGAAATTTTAAAAATGTTATAACTCACTCATTTTTTATCCGTTTTTTCCCATTTTTTTTGCGTTCTTCCTTATTTTTCCTCTTCTTCCACTTCAAAAAGATATATTAGGATAAAAGAATAAGAAAAAATAAGAAGAAAGAAGAAAGTAGAAGCTCTTCACCGGAAAGATCTATTTTTTCTTTCTTCTTATTTTTCTTCTTCTTTCATCCTAATTTATCTTCATGAGGTGGAGGAGGAAGAAAAATAAGGAAGAACGCAAAAAAATGGGCAAAAAACGGATAAAAAATGAGCGAGTTATGACATTTTAAAAATTCTAGTGAAAACGTATTTTGAAAGACACGACTTGCAGTATAGTCGTGTCGTCGCGTACACGACTATACTGCAAGTGTCTTTCAAAACACGTTTTTGCTAAAATTTTCAAAATGTCATAACTCACTCATTTTTTATCCGTTTTTGCCCATTTTTTTTGCATTCTTCCTTATTTTTCCTCCTCTTCCACCTCATGAAGATATATTAGGATAAAAGAATAAGAAAAAATAAGAAGAAAGAAGAAAGTGGAAGCTCTTCACCGGAAAGCTTCTATTTTTTCTTTCTTCTTATTTTTTCTTCTTCTTTCATCCTAATATATCTTCATGAGGTAGAAGAGGAGGAAAAATAAGGAAGAACGCAAAAAAAAATGGGCAAAGCCGGATAAAAAATGAGTGAGTTATGACATTTTGAAAATTTCAGTAAAAATGTGTTTTGAAAGACACGATTTGCAATATAGTCGTGTATGCGATGACACGACTATACTGTAAGTCGTATCTTTCAAAACACGTTTTTATTGGAATTTTCAAAATGTCATAACTCGCTCATTTTTTATTCATTTTTGCCCATTTTTTTTGCATTTTTCCTTATTTTTCTTCCTCTTCAACCTCATGAAGATGTAATAGGATGAAAGAAGAAGAAAAAATAAGAAGAAAGAAAAAATAGAAGCTTTCCGGCGAAGAGCTTCTACTTTCTTTTTTCTTCTTATTTTATTCTTATTCTTTTATCATAATATATCTTCATGAGGTGGATGAGGAGGAAAAATAAGGAAGAACGCAAAAAAATAGGCAAAAACGGATAAAAAATGAGCGAGTTATGACATTTTAAACATTCTCATTTTATCATGTCGTACAAGACACGACTCAATTCAAGTCGTGTCTCGTCTTTGGAGACACGACTTGGATATTTTTCGTGTTTTCGACGACACGATAAAATAGGAATTTTCAAAATGTGACAACTCGCTCATTTTTTATCCGTTTTTGCCAAAAAATTTTTGTGTTCTTCCTTATTTTTCCTCCTCTTCCCCTTCATTAGGATCACAGAAAGATATATAAATTGAACTTGTTACTCGCCGAAGAGTATTTCACATTTTTGCCCATTTTTATCCTCTTATTTCATGTCTAGGAGCGGTCTAATACCAATGGGTGATCTTTATATGTGTTCTTTACATGTAGATCTTAATTTTTGTAGTTGGGAGGGCTTCCTAGCTACTCTTACATCAAAAATCTCTTCATCCCGCTCATTTTATGGCTTTTTGGCGCAAAGATTACCTTTCCCGATTTGGACGGCGCCGGCGCCAGCGATGATATGGGCGGAGACACCTTCTTCTCCGACTGAACATGAGTTTCTCCGGGTACCTCCTCAGATTCCAGGTAATATGGAAAAACAAAGAGTGTGGGTGTTTATACCTAAACCTAAGGGTATTTTGGGTACTTTTCGGGTCATATGGAAGAAAGAAAAAGATTCCGGGTGATATGAGAAACTGAAAGTTGGCGCCAGATCATATGTAAAGACCTCACAGAACTACAAGATATGTGCCGATCTTGAAGATTGACGGCTTCCACCTGATGGAAGATGTCCAGGCGGATAGCTTCTGGGCAGACCGAAAATGCTTCCCAGGGGCCGTTTGGGGCGTAAAAAAGTCAAAATATCCCAAGTGGATTTTGGATGTCTACGGTAATATTCGTGTTTTTTCTATATTTAGTGTGAAACACGACCTGAGGTGTTTCAATTAGATATAGAAAAAATATGAACGCTACCGTGTTTGCTTTTATGGGCCGTTTGGGGCGTGAAAAAACCAAAGCTTTTTACATATGACCTGGCACCAACTTTGACTTTCCCATATCACCCGGAATCTTCTTCTTTCTCTCATATGACCCGAAATCGGCACTTAGAGTACCGGAAATACCCTTCTTTTACGTTTTTAAGCCTTTTGTATCCCAAATGCTTCATTCTTCCCACAATTAGTGATTTACGGGAGCATGAAGTTGGGGAAGAAGATATTCCGGCAAAGGTCTGTCCATAATCGCGGTTGAAACCATCGCCGGTGCCGTCTAACTCAGAAAAAAATAAAATTTCATGCCAAAAAACTCTAAAATAGCGGAAAAGACGAAAAAAATATATGATGAAAGGATTTTGATGTAAGATCAGCGGGGAAGCCCTCCCAACAACAAAAATTAAGATCTACATGTAAAAAAATACATATAAAGGCCACTCATTAGTGTTCAACCGCTCATAGACACAAAATAAAAGAATAAAAATCGGCAAAAATGTGAAATACACGTCGGCGAGCGACGAGTTCAATTTATATATCTTTCTGTGATCCTAATGAGGTGGAAGAGGAAGAAAAATAAGGAAGAACGCAAAAAAAATGGGCAAAAACGGATAAAAAATGAGCGAGTTATGACATTTTGAAAATTTCAGAAAAATCGCGTTGCATATGACACGACTCAGGCTCAAGTCGTGTATTCGACAACACGACTTGAGCCTGAGTCGTGTCATATGCAACGCGATTTTTTTGAAATTTTCAAAATGTCATAACTCGCTCATTTTTTATCCGTTTTTGCCCATTTTTTTTTGTTCTTCTTTATTTTTCCTCCTCTTCCACCTCATATAGATATATTAGCTAAGAAATGAAGAAAAAAGAAGAAAGTAGAAGCTTTGCGGCGAAGAGCTTCCATTTTCTTTTTTCTTTTAATTTTTTCTTTATTTCTCAGCCTAATATATCTTCATGATGTGGAAGAGGAGGAAAAATAAAGAAGAACGCAAAAAAAAAAATGGGCGAAAACGGATAAAAAATGAGCGAGTTATGACATTTTGAAAATTTCAGAAAAATCACGTTGCATATGACACGACTCAGGCTCAAGTCGTGTATTCGACAACACGACTTGAGCCTGAGTCGTGTCATATGCAATGTGATTTTTTTGAAATTTTCAAAATGTCATAACTCGCTCATTTTTTATCCGTTTTTGGCCATTTTTTTTTCATTCTTCTTTATTTTTCCTCCTGTTCCACCTCATATAGATATATTAAGCTAAGAAATGAAGAAAAAAGAAGAAAAAAGAAGAAAGTAGAAGCTTTGCGGCGAAGAGCTTCCACTTTCTTATTTCTTCTAATTTTTTCTTTATTTCTCAGCCTAATATATCTTCATGATGTGGAAGAGGAGGAAAAATAAAGAAGAACGCAAAAAAATGGGCGAAAACGGATAAAAAATGAGCGAGTTATGACATTTTGAAAATTTCAGAAAAATCGCGTTGCATATGACACGACTCAGGCTCAAGTCGTGTCAACACGACTTGAGCCTGAGTCGTGTCATATGCAACGTGATTTTTTTGAAATTTTCAAAATGTCATAACTCGCTCATTTTTTATCCGTTTTTGGCCTTTTTTTTTGTTCTTCTTTATTTTTCCTCCTATTCCACCTCATATAGATATATTAAGCTAAGAAATAAAGAAAAAAAAGAAAAAAGAAGAAAGTAGAAGCTTTGCGGCGAAGAGCTTCCACTTTCTTATTTCTTCTAATTTTTTCTTTATTTCTCAGCCTAATATATCTTCATGATGTGGAAGAGGAGGAAAAATAATGAAGAATGAAAAAAAAATGGGCAAAAACGGATAAAAAATGAGCGAGTTATGACATTTTGAAAATTTCAGTAAAAACGTGTTTTGAACGACACGACTTGCAGTATAGTCGTGTCGTCGCGGACACGACTATACTGCAAGTCGTGTCTTTCAAAATACGTTTTTACTGAAATTTTTAAAATGTCATAACTCACTCATTTTTTATCCGTTTTTGCCCATTTTTTTTGCGTTCTTCCTTATTTTTCATCATCTTCCACCTCATGAAGATATATTAGAATAAAAGAAGAAGAAAAAATAAGAATAAAGAATACAGTGGAAGCTCTTCGCGGGAAAGCTTCCATTTTTTTCTTTCTTATTCTTTTTTCTTCTTCTTTCATTCTAATATATCTTCATTACGTGGAAGAGGAGGAAAAATAAGGAATAACGCAAAAAAAATGGGCAAAAACGGATAAAAAATGAGTGAGTTATAACATTTTAAAAATTTCAGTAAAAACATGTTTTGAATGACACGACTTGCAGTATAGTCGTGTCGTCGTGTACACGACTATACTGCAAGTCGTGTCTTTGGATATTTTTCGTGTTTTCGACGACACGATAAAATAGGAATTTTCAAAATTTGATAACTCGCTCATTTTTCATCCGTTTTTGCCCATTTTATTGTGTTCTTCGTTATTTTTCCTCCTCTTCCCCTTCATTAGGATCACAGAAAGATATATAAATTGAACTTTTTACTCGCCGAAGAGTATTTCACGTTTTTGCCTATTTTTATCCTCTTATTTTATGTCCAGCAGCGGTCCAACACCAATGGGTGATCTTTATGTGTGTTTCTTTACATGTAGATCATAATTTTTGTAGTTTGGAGGGCTTCCCCACTGCTCTTACATCAAAATCCTTTCATCCCGTTCGGTTTCTTGCTTTTTGGTGCGAAAATTACCTTTTCCGATTTGGACGGCGCCGGCGCCGGCGATGATATGGGCGGAGATGTCGGACGGAACACCTTCTTCTCCGATTGAACACGAATTTCTCCGGGTACCTCCTCATATTCCTGGTAATATGGAAAAACGAAGAGTGTGGGTGCTTATACCTAAACCTAAGGGTATTTTGGGTACTTTCCGGGTCATATGGAAGAAAGAGGAAGATTCCGGGTGATATGGGAAAGTCAAAGTTGGCGCCAGGTCATATGTAAAAAGCTCGTGGATTTTAGATGTCCGCTATAGCATTTATGTTGTTTTTTATATCCAACGTGAAACACGAGGTATTTAGGGTTTCCCGATGGAAAAAATATGAATGCTACAGTAACAAAACCGTGGATGTTTTGCTTCCGAGCTTTTTACATATGACCTGGCGCCAACTTTGACTTTCCCATATCACCCAGAATCTTCTTCTTTCTCTCATATGACCCGGAATCGGCACCTAGAGTACCGAAAATACCCTTCTTTTACGTTTTTAAGCCTTTTGTATCCTAAATGCTTCATTCTTCCCAAAATTAGTGATTTACGGGAGCATGAAGTTGGGGAAGAAGATATTCCGGCAAAGGTCTGTCCATAATCGCGGTTGAAACCATCGCCGGCGCCGTCTAACTCAGAAAAAAAATAAAATTTCATGCCAAAAAATTGTAAAATAGCGGGAAAGACGAAAAAAATATATGATGAAAGGATTTTGATGTAAGATCAGCGGGGAAGCCCTCCCAACAACAAAAATTAAGATCTACATGTAAAAAAATACATATAAAGGCCACTCATTAGTGTTCAACCGCTCATAGACACAAAATAAAAGAATAAAAATCGGCAAAAATGTGAAATACACGTCGGCGAGCGACGAGTTCAATTTATATATCTTTCTGTGATCCTAATGAGGTGGAAGAGGAAGAAAAATAAGGAAGAACGCAAAAAAAAATGGGCAAAAACGGATAAAAAATGAGCGAGTTATGACATTTTGAAAATTTCAGAAAAATCGCGTTGCATATGACACGACTCAGGCTCAAGTCGTGTATTCGACAACACGACTTGAGCCTGAGTCGTGTCATATGCAACGCGATTTTTTTGAAATTTTCAAAATGTCATAACTCGCTCATTTTTTATCCGTTTTTGCCCATTTTTTTTTGTTCTTCTTTATTTTTCCTCCTCTTCCACCTCATATAGATATATTAGCTAAGAAATGAAGAAAAAAGAAGAAAGTAGAAGCTTTGCAGCGAAGAGCTTCCACTTTCTTTTTTCTTCTAATTTTTTCTTTATTTCTCAGCCTAATATATCTTCATGATGTGGAAGAGGGGGAAAAATAAAGAAGAACGCAAAAAAAATGGGCAAAAACGGATAAAAAATGAGCGAGTTATGACATTTTGAAAATTTCAGAAAAATCACGTAGCATATGACACGACTCAGGCTCAAGTCGTGTATTCGACAACACGACTTGAGCCTGAGTCGTGTCATATGCAACGCGATTTTTTTGAAATTTTCAAAATGTCATAACTCGCTCATTTTTTATCCGTTTTTGCCCATTTTTTTTTGTTCTTCTTTATTTTTCCTCCTCTTCCACCTCATATAGATATATTAAGCTAAGAAATGAAGAAAAAAGAAGAAATTAGAAGCTTTGCGGTGAAGAGCTTCCACTTTCTTTTTTCTTCTAATTTTTTCTTTATTTCTCAGCCTAATATATCTTCATGATGTGGAAGAGGAGGAAAAATAAAGAAGAACGCAAAAAAAATGGGCGAAAACGGATAAAAAATGAGCGAATTATGACATTTTGAAAATTTCAGAAAAATTGCGTTGCATATGACACGACTCAGGCTCAAGTCGTGTATTCGACAACACGACTTGAGCCTGAGTCGTGTCATATGCAACGTGATTTTTTTGAAATTTTCAAAATGTCATAACTTGCTCATTTTTTATCCGTTTTTGGCCATTTTTTTTTTGTTCTTCTTTATTTTTCCTCCTCTTCCACCTCATATAGATATATTAAGCTAAGAAATAAAAAAAAAAAGAAAAAAGAAGAAAGTAGAAGCTTTGCGGCGAAAAGCTTCCACTTTCTTATTTATTCTAATTTTTTCTTTATTTCTCAGCCTAATATATCTTCATGATGTGGAAGAGGAGGAAAAATAATGAAGAATGAAAAAAAAATGGGCGAAAACGGATAAAAAATGAGCGAGTTATGACATTTTGAAAATTTCAGTAAAAACGTGTTTTGAACGACACGACTTGCAGTATAGTCGTGTCGTCGCGGACACGACTATACTGCAAGTCGTGTCTTTCAAAATACGTTTTTACTGGAATTTTTAAAATGTCATAACTCACTCATTTTTTTTCCGTTTTTGCCCATTTTTTTTGCGTTCTTCCTTATTTTTCATCATCTTCCACCTCATGAAGATATATTAGAATAAAAGAAGAAGAAAAAATAAGAATAAAGAATAAAGTGGAAGCTCTTCGCTGGAAAGCTTCCATTTTTTTCTTTCTTATTCTTTTTTCTTCTTCTTTCATTCTAATATATCTTCATTACGTGGAAGAGGAGGAAAAATAAGGAAGAACGCAAAAAAATATAGGCAAAAATGGATAAAAAATGAGTGAGTTATGACATTTTAAAAATTTCAGTAAAAACATGTTTTGAACGACACGACTTGCAGTATAGTCGTGTACACGACGACACGACTATACTGCAAGTGGGAGACACGACTTGGATATTTTTCGTGTTTTCGACGACACGATAAAATAGAAATTTTCAAAATTTGATAACTCGCTCATTTTTCATCCGTTTTTGCCCATTTTATTGTGTTCTTCCTTATTTTTCCTCCTCTTCCCCTTCATTAGGATCACAGAAAGATATATAAATTGAACTTGTTACTCGCCGAAGAGTATTTCACGTTTTTGCCTATTTTTATCCTCTTATTTTATGTCCAGGAGCGGTCCAACACCAAGGGGTGATCTTTATATGTGTTTCTTTACATGTAGATCATAATTTTTGTAGTTTGGAGGGCTTTCCCACTGCTCTTACATCAAAATCCTTTCATCCCGTTCGGTTTCTTGCCTTTTGGCGCGAAAAATACCTTTTCCGATTTGGACGGCGCCGGCGCCGGCGATGATATGGGCGGAGATGCCGGACGGAACACCTTCTTCTCCGATTGAACACGAGTTTCTCCAGGTACCTCCTCAGATTCCTGGTAATATGGAAAAACGAAGAGTGTGGGTGCTTATACCTAAACCTAAGGGTATTTTGGGTACTTTCCGGGTCATACGGAAGAAAGAGGAAGATTCCGGGTGATATGGGAAAGTCAAAGTTGGCGCCAGGTGATATGTAAAAAGCTCTTTGCTTCCCCAACGGCCCCGTCATATGCTTGACTAGTCGCACACATCCACCAATCCCATGAACTTACTTATTTAGAGATGGAATGCAGACAAGAACACGTGAAATGTTTTTTTTTTCAAGATTGATTGATTGTGAGTGATAACACTGCACATGGAATAGGTGGACTTGGCTTATGAGTAATGCGATATCTCCTTCAAGAATAGCATCCCCAAAGCGTACTGAGATATGCAACCCCCACCATTGATTTGGAGGGCCTACATGTCAAAACACGGTGGCGATGGATACAGTGGTTTCTAAAGTTTAGATTTTGGAAGGAGGAGGAGCATTTTCCGTGGGTTATTTGGCTTTAGAAGCAACCTGCGAGGCCCCAGAGGCCAAGAGCTGCCAACGACCAGTCGCATTCCTATTCCGAGTCTCATGACCACTTCAATTCTTGTTCTTTTTGTGGGCAGTCACTGCTTGATTTCTTGCTACCTTCCATTCAAGAAGGTATTTGATGTTTGGTAATAGAATATGGACATAGATGACCAGCTGTCTCTTTCTCTTTTCAACCAAACCATTTTCACGCTCCAAGACACACCTCACAAATTAGCGTTTGTTGGTGAGGTCATTGAATAAAAACGTGGTACGAAGAACCAAAGTGATGTCTCCTGCCGTTGGTGAGGATATTTGGAGTATGAGATGATCCACCTACTAAATAAATTGAGACAACTTATCAATCCCCTGCCCCATGAGATTGTCAGGGTGTCCCGGGTGTTTAGAATAAAATCAGAAAATTAGTTTCAATTTGACACAGAACATGGCGTCTCCCCATTGGCTGCGCCACTCCCGCCAAAACCTTAATGCAATGCAGATCGAGAGACTTCCAAACACTAAAAAATGTCGCCATCAATCTAGCGGCCAACTACTAGTAAATGCCTTTGACTTTTATCTGAAACGCGTTACTTAATTAATCTTCCTACTTTCTGCTTCTCCTTCTTCTTGCAGTGAGCTGGAAGTAATAGTTGAGCTGAACTGATACGGATTAGAGTCTGAAATCTGAATTTGATTTTGTTGTTTGTTTGGTATTGAAAAGAAAGAGTGGGAAGAGGGGTGGTGGTGGGTGGAAGGAAAGAGGATGGGGACGGGGAGAGGGGAGGCGACGCCTGAGGTTCTCCGGGTGCGCGAGTCGTCGCCTTCGTCAGCCGAGTCGAGCTTCCGCGAGCTTGATGATGTGTTCTTGCAGGTCTAATGCTCAATTATCTATATCTTCTTACCTTTCAGTGCTGATCTCTCTTTTGTGGCTTCATAAAAAGAATCTAATAATTTTCTCTATCTGCTTGACTTTCACATATTTTCTCTCTTTTTTGGGTAGTTGTATGTTGATGTTTGGCATCCTTTGAAGCTTCATACGTAGAATCTATTAGTGCATACAGATAGGTTTTGATACGGGAGCCAAAATATTTTTCTTCTTGGTGTTTTGTGCTGATTGGTAAGGCTATTTTAACATTTAGATATTTGAGCTGCCTTTTGACATTGAGCCACACTAAATTTGGCGCTCTAAATATCTTCAACTATGCTCTGCTTCTCACGTTAGATAGTATGAGAATCATTTCATGACTGCCTTTGAGAATAAGCCGAGTTTCTACTTCTTTAGAGCATTTGCTGGAGCCATTCATGCTTGGAGTAATGGAGTCCTTAGCCTTATGTCATTTAACACAAGCAGAAACTGTCAATTACTACAGTAAATTTCTATTTTAGGGTAACATAACTTGATTAGAACTTGAGTTTCTTTTTTACCAATAGGTTATTTCACTTCTAAGCTTAACTCATTTGACAAACTTATAAAAATTGCAGCTTATGAAACGTTTGTCAAGGCATTAATTCCTTAGAAGAAACTCTTGAACATGAAAGTGTTACATTTGCACGCTGTATTTTTTTATTGGACGTATCTCTTCTGAACCCTGTTTATATGCGCCAAGCAAACATGCATTGGCATGCGTCGGGCACTTTCAAGCCGCATGGTATTGGTTGCACAGTCCCGATAATACAGGGGCCAGATGGTTTGCCTGCTCCTGTCCGCCTGCCTATACTCGCGAGCTGATAGATCTTCGACGCGCAGGCACATATTTTCGAATATGCGACCCAGTACATTTCAACTATTTCCTTCCTTCTTTTAATATGAAAGGAAAAATGAAGACAAACATTAATCTACCTTTATGTGGCCTGCTAAATCAAATCTCAGCCACTAGTGTAAATGCCCTATGTAGCTTAATGATCTTAAGATATTTTCTATGCTAATTACTGTTCATACTTCCAAATCTGGCCGGTTTACATCGTAAGAAAATTGAATTAGGTAATTTTTTATCATGCTTCTCAATTTAGATGGAGAAGCCTGGATATGGCTCATCCTAGCTTGTGGGTTCAACATCGTGATCTGGATTTGATTCAGTTATTTCCGAATTATCTGTTATGCTCCCACAAGGACATAAACTTAGAGAGAACATTTGTTGACATTTGTGGTTTAGCAAATTATATTACAATAGCATATTATGTAGTGTCGTATCTTTTGGGACTTCTATTTTTTCTTATACAGAATCAGACAAGAATATGGCTTGGCGAAGTTCTTCAAATAAGATTTGATGAGAAGATGGCTGTTGCTGATTTGCTAGCAGATGGAGAAGTTTTGTATGTTTTTCTGAACATTCTTTCAACTTAACTCGCAGTATAGTGGAATGTCATTTTCACTATTAAAAGTGTGTTCGTTTATCACCACAAAACGTAAAAGTGCAATAGAAAGAGAAGCCTTATTCTTATTAACAATCATACAAATTCCTCTTTATGAGAAAAAAAAGGCTTGGAACAGAGGTTATTCATATCTGTCCAGTTTGTATGAACAGTTTATAGCCAAATTAGTAATGAAACAGTAATGTACTAAATAAATGACTCAAGAGAATCATCAAAACTATAAAAATGATTTAAAGTTTACAGATAAGTAATAGTCTATGGTAATATTTTTTCTTCTACTTTTACAGGCTTCAAGCATCCAAAGAAGTTTGGAATATGGTCTCCACAAAGTATGTAGAAGCAAAATATTCAAAAGCATTGGTCTATGAGCGGCACATGCCGGGAAACCTTCGAGGAAAATACATGCCTTATTTAAATGTTGACAAATTTTTGAAGGTTGATCTCCTTCCAGTTCTCTTTAAATCTGATGATAGTCTAGTGAGTAAGTTTATCACTAGAAGAAACTATATAAGACCTATGATATCTTGAGGCATCTTTGTGGTGTGCTAGGCTACTTAAGAGTTGCAAACAAGACCAGTTCTTCTTCTTCTTCTTTTTTTTTTGGTAAAGAAACCAAACTAGTTCAAGTACATAATATGGTATGACATTGATGCAGGCATGGAATGCCAATATAAGGAGGATATAACTCAAGACATATTTGATTCATTAATGAATGCTTCTTAGATATAGGAAATATGACTATCGCATTTGTTATGCACCAAAAGTTGAAATAACGGAATTTATGTAAATAGCACGAAACTTTGATGCCATTCTACATTTTCCCTTGAGGTTGATGATATTTGGTTTTCATTTTTTTTATCAAGCTATCTATTGAAAATGATATATATGAAGCCACCTATTAACAACGATATCTATGAGTAGCTCTGAAATGTCTTAAAAAGAACTTTGATCAAGGCATTTTGGACATGGAGAAGCTCACATTGGAATCTATCACTTTCTGTTGGTCTTCTTGGTGAGGCTGCTATTTGAAAGATGTGAATGCTTCAGCATTTAAAACGCCTAAGATTTCTTCTGGGATATTAGCAGTTTACTGAGTGCTGTTTTCTTGTATGTAGGTATGCCAGATTTTGGGATTAACTGGTATAGATCTCTTTTCACCCTCAGATGTTGTTGAGAAGCGGGATATACGCCGAGTTTGTATGTGTGTTCGTGCTCTGTCAAAGAAAGCCAGGTCAAAGCTTTTAGATGTATGCTATACGATAGAACAACATTTCCATTATTTCTTTTGCCTTCTCTAAACTTATACTATATGAGGCTTTTTTTATAATTACGATGTAAGGCTTTACCATGGAGAAGTTTGTATTCTTTCTTGATTGTTTGACAAGCGAAACTGACTACTACGAGAGCACTAGTGTTCTTGCAAAGGTGAAACAAGCTTCGTGACAGAAGATGACCATAGTAATATTTTATGTGCAACCATCACCTCATGAAGCCAATCCACATAATTGGAAAGGCATTTGATGAACATGATGATGTTGAACCTTCGTCTCATTGTCCCCTCTTTAGAGGGTTGCATCAGGAAGGGCATCTGGCATAAATACTTGCCACCATGTTTCTTTGCATGGATTATTATTGTTATTATTTTGATTCCGATAAGAGTCAAATGTGCTATAGATTCTATGCAGCCGACCCCTGATAGCTGGGATAGGGCTTATGATGATGATGATGATGATTTTTGCAAAGTTGAAGCCTTTTATTCTTTTTTAAATATGTAATTTATTATTTTTTAGGTGCCAGATTTTGATCTTGTAAACTACACAATAGCCATGCCCACGGACATGGTGGGTGGCATTCGTAGAAACTTGGAGCAGGCACAATGCAGTTCTTCAAGTTCTCTTGGTTATGCTCCATCGATGGGCTCAATTCGAAAGTATATACAGGTTGCTTTGCCATTTTAAATAATGTAATGCATTGAAAAAAAATGTTCTGTTTCGATATCTAGATAGGCATGGTGGGACTTTAACCTAAATGCATGCCGTATGTGGTTGACTGAATCTACAATTTTGAATGACCAATTAACTGGTATAATTGGTGATTGTAAGATTTTGGACATTCATCAAATGTCTATGACCAATCAAACGTGCAATTCTAGTCAGTCTAGTAGCTCTATTGTTCTGCATGATTATGGAATACCTTGGATAGTATAATTTGTGAAAAAGGGTTGACTGCTGCTATCATTTGTATTTTGTCCATCTAAGTGGGTGCATCCTACATATTTCATGGGCCATTTGGGTATATTATATTTGCATGCCAATCATTTCATATAATTTGTTGTAAATTCATTATCAGAGTGATGATTTGCTTCTAATTTGTCATGTTTCTACTTCTGGTTATCCAGAGAGGAGATATTGCTCATCAGTTTGATTTGTTTGAGGAATTGGATGAGGTGGAAAGCAATTTTAGGCCTTCTGAGTTTGGGAGTCCTTTCTCAATACCTGGTTATGATGATTTCTTAGATTTCATTTCAAGGAGGTCGTCAGGCGGAAATTCTATGATGGACGACAACTTTGACATGACTGAAGATATTTTCTACTTGGATGGCCTTAATAAGAGTAACAGTCAGTACATAGATTCATTTGATGTATCCTCTACAGTGTATGATGATCATCAATTTGCGAGTCTGCACCCAGTTAAAACACCTCAATCATGTGTGAAGTACCAAATTCATCCAAACGAAAGAAAAGCATACAGTACATGTACACCTCAATTTTGTGAGAAAAATTCGTATCCTGCTCCAGAAAGTTGGGAAACCTGTACTAATTCTGAGGGGTATTCGTCTTCCGAAGTGAATGAACACTGTGGTTTCAATTCTAAGGATGCTTCTGAAGATGAAACCAGTATTTGTTCTGTTCCTTCTCATGAGAATGTCCAAAGTACTTTTATGAGCTTAGAGTGCTTGCACAAGGATTCCACTTCTGAATCAGGTAATGAAATTGGTGACCATGATATTTACAATGAGGTTAATCTCCCAGTAGTTAAGGTTTTGAAACTAAAAGAGATGGATGCGAAAGCCTTGGAATCAAGAGTATATGTAAATGCCATTGTGGATGATGAATCAGTGAAACCTCTGCTTCTGAAGGTCTTAACTACTTTAGATGAGAAGCCTCAAAATTTAACTGGATTAAAAGGCTGCAGTTCTACTGTCAAAAATACTAAATCAGTGGATGAAAACTCTGGGAATACACTTGAATCTTTAGCTGTTGTAGAAGAAGGGACTGTTCCTAATGGTTTTCTGGGCCAAGATTGTAGCAACCTAGTGGATCTGACTAGTTCTTCAGCGAGTGTTTTCACTTCATGCAAAGAAAAGGAAAATAACTCAAGTCCAGATGCTTCTAATGGATATGTCAGCCATGAAGCTTCTGATCTGTGTAGGTTTTCAGAGGATGCCCACGGCAGCCGTATGTGCAGCAACCTTATTGGAGCTATTGAATTGGAGCCAGAATTTAAGGCAGCTGGGAGTTTAACAGCTGCTATGATGGATGTTGATCTTTATACTGATATACACTTCAAAAATATATATGTAGAAAATGCATGTTCTCCATCAGCCAGATCGACGTGTGGTCTCGAACTGTTCACTGATCTATCACCTGGTGATCTTCCAGAGCAAGAGAATAGGCAAATTATGCAAAATGTCTTTATTGACGATCCAGCACCCAGCGACGGTACTGGAGAGAATTCAGTATTAGGATTAGAGGCTGGGATGGGGTTCCAAAGTAATTTACTTGGGTTATGTTCAGATAACCAAATTGCAAATAATGTGGTTTCAGATATAGAAAATGAAGATACATTGGAGATTGGAGTCTGCTCTGAACGGGCCTGCTTACCTACATCTGGAAACCAACCTTTCCAGGGTACTTCATATACAGATGGCAATGGGCAGAAAAACATCTGCAGAAATAGTCAAGGGTCCCTTTTCAGAAAACGGGTTTATCAGCCTGATTTGTCTGATGATCTTACAGGCCAAGAGTATACACAAAAAGGTTTAAATGTATTAGTAGAAAAATCAATGCTTTATGCAGATGGATATGCTGACAATTCCAAATCAGATTTAAGTATCGAGATAAGGTTTCCTGCTAACTTTGTGGAGGATTGTTCAGATGATAAAATGTCAGGGAGTGGAAATTCGTGTGCAAACAATGAAGACTTTGTGAAGATGGGAGCCTCTACTGATCAGCAGGTCAATGCAGTCAGTAGCCCTCAAAATATGAATAAGGTGAGTGAATTTAACTATCTGTCATTAAGTTTTTACATATCTTGAGAACAATGATATGTGTTAGCAACCTCAATCAGCCGAGGAAAGTATTTTATCATCACATTTACATATATGTTCCGTTAAATATTTGAACTTCAAACCTTTGTATGATTTCAATGCTTTTATATTTTTTGGTTGACTAGGCTACAGATAATCCTCGAATAACTGGAAGTGATGCAAATAAAGTGGAAACGAAATTGAATAAAAGGCAGGTTCTGAAATCAGTTGCTGGGGGAGTGACAATTTTTGGTGTTCTTTTCTTTCTATTTCACTTCAGGTTAGTGACCAATATTAATTGGTTTCATAACATTAGAAACTAGAAAGAGTAAGTTATTCAACATGTTTTCTTTCTTATTATTCAACTTATTTTCCTTCGTACCAAATGAAAATGAAAGCGTAAAACAAAATTCTGCCTTTTTCCAGTAGGAGAACAGAAGATAGAGATTTATATGTCAAAAAAACAGAAGGTAAAGCAAAGGTTAGAAAATCAGTTCTACATCAGCGTAAATCAATTCAGGAGGGGCTACAGAAATCTAAGGCAGCTGCAGTGTATCCTGGAGAAAGGCTGAAATTCAAGGGTTAAAGCAACGGGTTATTAAGAAATGAAGGCCCCAAAATAAACTTCCACATCATATTTGATTTATCAACAACATATAAGTTGCATATCTCAAATTCAGCCAGTGAACTGCTCAAGTGAAGATTCAGATTAACATTGATCATACAATTCGACCATTTGAAATTCCACGCTTTGTATTCTGCTCTTTTGGTATGAGTACCACTCAACACAAAAATTTATATATAGTACTGGTTCCTTCTGGGGTTGATGTAACAGAAGGAACTGGCCATTGTCTATGTGCAGTGTCATCTCTAGAAACAACATATTATCTGTGGGCAGCATTTAGGAGAGGACAATGTACATCAAAATCAAATACTTTTGGTTGTTTATATTCAAAATTTTTTACAATCAGGAAAGTAAAACATGTATCAAGCAAATTGGAGAAGTAACTTGTAATGCATATTCAATTTAATACAATTTCACTTTTTTTGGATCATATTGTGTCCTGTCATCAGTGAACTCTCTCACTGGCCTTCCTCAGATTAATGGACAAATTAAACCCTCGTGCAATATATTATTTAAATCTTTAAATAAATCATGATCCTTTTTATGAGAACTTTGGTACGGAAAATTGAATTTTTTTTTCATATACGAAAATTGAATATGCTTGAG
The DNA here is from genome assembly GCA_039654745.1 of Houttuynia cordata. Lineage (NCBI taxonomy): Eukaryota > Viridiplantae > Streptophyta > Magnoliopsida > Piperales > Saururaceae > Houttuynia > Houttuynia cordata. Next base: position 27,426,722 of record CM077504.1, read on the forward strand.
ATGTCAGATATTATAAGATATATAGATCTCATGCTTATGTGGTACTTTCATGGATGACGGGAAAAAGCTAAACAATGAGAAGACTTCTACATGTTAGGAATTTGAAAGAAGCACTAGATAGATCCAATAATCCATGAAATAGCGCAACATTCTTTCTAATCATATCAAATAGCTCTTTCTATAAAACAGATGTCTCAGGCCGTGTGATTACTATATTGCCAATCATGTTCTAAGGCCTGAATTAGGGCTGCTTGTAAGGACTGATGCAATGATTTATCCTTGAGATGGGTAAAAGTAGACGTGGTCAATGAATGATGATAGATTGATTGGTGTTAGCAAATATGTATGGTCTAATAGGTGGGTGATCAGAGTCATTACCAGCTCAGGTAGATTACAATGATGTGTGTTACAATTTGATTCGGACTTCTGCAATTCATTACCAGCATCAATGCAGCATTGATGAAAGTCAGAACCTCTCCCTGAAATATTCGTTTTTATACATCGTATTATTTTTTTGTTTTTGTAGGTGAACGTCATAAAGGTGTTTACCGAGGTCTTTACATATGACCTGGCGCCAACTACTGGTTTTTCATATTATCCGGAATCAGTTACTTTCTTCCATATGACCCAGAAAGTACCGAAAATGCCCTTAAGATTAGGTATAAGCACCCACTCTCCGTTTTTCCATATTACCCAGAATCGGGGCGCCGTCGAACTCCGGAAAGGTCATCTTCACGGCAAAAAGCGGGAAAACGAGCGAGAAAGACTGGGTATTGGAAAACAACTTCAACGGAGGCAGTGTACATCAAAAAACCCGTAGGTGAAGTTCAAATACGATGATTTTTATCATGAAAGTTGGTTCCAGAGAAGAAAGTTGAAAACTTGGCAAGTTTTCAACTATTGTTATGAAACACGACTAATAGACATTGCTTTTCACTCATATACGGTTTTTAATATATCGTGTCTGATAGTTTTTTAACTTATTTCGGTATTTTAATGGCAGGTACGGATAGAGAAGATAGTTGTTTGCTTACACTACGATGGAGTTTTTATAAATTCTGATAAGTACGTGGGCAGGAAACAGAAGCTCTTGCCTATAGATACATGAGTAAAGTATCTGGAACTGTTGCAGCAAGTGGAAGAAAGATTACCGCTTAAGTTTACTTCTGGTACATTAACTTTGTCATATCGTGTTGACTCTGAATCCACATACCTCCTTGAAGACGATAAAAACCTGGAGTCAATATTTATACTTTACAAGAGCAAGCAAGGCACAAATGGACTACTCCGCCTGTACGTGGAGTGGACTTCTACGAGCAATAACATAGAGACTTCGACTCTCAATAAGGAAATGAATGCCAATGCAAATAAGGAGGAGGAGAGGCTACTAGAGGCAGAAGTGAGGCCGGCCAGTAAGACACCGCCGGAGAGACCGTCCAGCCCGGGCAATAAGACACCCGCATCAGCAGTCGAAGGAGGAAGAGATGAAGATTATGCGAGGTGAGACTTCTAAGGCGCGGATACAGGCAAGTCGTGTGCTATTATAGTCGACTATAATAGTACACGACTAAAAATTTTGTCGTGCCTTATGCAACATGACTATATACATAGTCGTATTTCATAATACATGACTACAAATGAATTCGTGTTGCATAAGACACGACTTCACTACGTGCTATCATGTTCTCAAGTCCATTCATACATCTTTTTTCACGCAGATTGGGAGATGGAGAAGAAGCTGAAGATGAAGATGAAGATTCCAGTCCAGATGAAGATGAATTGTTGGATGAAGATGAATTACCGTGGTCTGCAGATGAGTGGGATGAGCCTCTTACAGTACCACATTTTAGCTAGCCAGATCACACGGGAACATCGACTTCTAGAGTTCCCACGGCATGAGACACATGTAAAGGGAAATCTGTCGCGTCGGAGGACGATGAGTACCTCAATACTGAGGGTGATGGTGGTTGGGATTGGAGTACCTATTCTGCACAGGCCGGTCCTTCAAAACATTGTGAAGAGGAGATGATGTTGACCAGAAGTTTGCAAGCAGAAGACTACGAGGCACAACTTACCATAGGGGCTACGTTCAAAAGCGTCAAGCAGTTCAAGATGGTTCTGACTGATCTGGCAATCAAGAGAAAGTTCATGTTCAAAGTAGCGGATGAGAGCAAGGACACATTCGCTGCAACGTACAAGGTTTCGGGGTGCAAGTGGTACATACGGGCGTCGAACAGACTTGACGGAGTCAGCATGACAAGGAGGGAAGAACGGCATACATGTGACACTTCTGTAAGTTCAAATGTAAGTTCAAAAGATCATCCATTGGCTTCTCACCTTTGGATTGCTAGGAAGTGTCATGGCCTCCATAAGGATTCAAACTCCATACAAATCTCAAATATCCAACAATACATTGAGAAGCATTGGGGCGTGACAGTCAACTATAAAAGGGCATGGAGGACAAAAGAGGAATTGATCTGATTGATCGATGGAAACCCTGAAGATGCATATTGCATTTTGCCACATTACGGAAGGAAATTAGAGCGGTCTAACGTAGGTACACATGTGGTGATAGAAAGATCAGTTGATATACCTGAAATTGAAATTAAGTTAGTCAGCTATGACTTCAGACGTGTGTTTTGGATGTTCGGCTTGGTCGTAAGAGCATTCCGAAGAACACTGAGACCGTTGCTCACGCTTGATAGAACATTCCTAAAAGGAAAGTACCCTGGAGTATTATTGGTTGCTATAGCAGTCGACGGCAATCAACAACTAACGTGTCTTGCATATGCAATTATCGATAAAGAGAATATCAAAACGTAGTAAGTATAGACGCAGGAAACATGACTATTCTAACAGACGTATTTTCGATGACACGACTGGGCACACATTTGTGTCTTCGAAAACACGACTACTCATACAATCGTATTTTTTATACACGACCTTCTAACAACCTGAAGCATTCTGTATTTAATATGCTTTGTCTCTCACTTGTACATGACGTGGTTCCTCACCTTACTAAAATATTTTCTCTTTATGGACCCCCCAGCCTCTCTAGACACTATTGTCTCTGATAGACAGAAGGGCCTTTTGAGAGGGGTCGCCGATGTCTTTCCCGAGGCTCACCATGGGTTTTGCCTAAGACATATGGCCGCAAATATGCTTAATACTTGGAAGGATAAGTACCTGAAGGAACTTCTATTCCGAGCTGCAAAATACTTCAGGAGACCAGAATTCGATGCAACCATGGAGAAGATGAAGGAACACAATGAGGCGGCCTGGAAATATGTTAACAATATTCTGAAAACACATTGGACTAACGTAGAATATCCGGGTAAAAGGTACGGCACTCTCACGTCAAACGCGTTCGAAAGTGTAAATAATATGCTTCTGAAGGCTAGGTTTTGGCCAATAACTCGGTTGATCGAGCAAACGCGGGTGACCACAAGCGTCCATTTTCAGATACGCCAAATGGAAGCAGAAGGGCTACCGACTCCGTTAACTAAGTATGCATAGAATCATATCAATCAGATGAGGAATAAGAATGCTGGAACAGTTCGAGTTCAACCGCTATCATTATGGCAGTTTAAAGTGACATCTTTATACCATGTGGTAAGCATAAATTCATTTTTTGTAAGAGACGACTATACACAAAGTCGTGTCGTCGAAGACACGACTAGTCATACAGTCGTGTCTTCGACGACACGAGTATCCTTGGAAGACACTGATGCTGTTCATGTTTTCGCATCAGGATGTCGTTGACCTTACGAATAGAACCTGCACATGTGGCTTCTTCCAGAGCATGGGACTTCCATGCAAGCACGCCATAGCATGTATTGATGAGAGGAGTTTGGAACCGGTAGAATATTGTGAAAAGTGGTACTACGCAAGTAGTACCGCACCACATACGAAGAAGTAGTGTTTCCTACTTTAGACAGAAGTCAGTGGGGGGAATTATGGGGTTTTATTTAAATGCGAACCATCCATGCTTGAAGCTTCAAAGAAGGGCAATAGAAAGACAAAGAGAATTGAGTCACAGCCCGAGCCACCTGCAAGGACAAGTTCGAAATGTGGGAATTATCGTCAAGTTGGTCACAACCGTAAAAGGTGCACCAACAGCCCAGTTCCGAAACATTCTTCAAGTAGACTACGAACGAGACATCGCATATACGCCGCTCCGGCTTACCTAAGCCCCCACCATTCTTCACTTAGGATGTAGTCAAATTCTTGTATAACGCATATTAGCTTATACTGAAATGTACGCCTGTAAAGAAAAAGAAAATCAGAAATAAAAAAACAATCTTTCAATGCATCATGCGTGTATTTTCATTATAGCCGAATATTATAGTACACGACTATCTATACCGTCGTGTATTGTGAAACACGACTATTTACAAAGTCGTGTCGGGTAGTACGCGACATATATAAAGTCGTGTTGCATGAGAGACGTGTATATACGTAGTCGTGTTGCATGAAGGCCATATTCAAAAGGATGCATGCGAAATTTTGTCTAAGGCAACCATGTGTCAAAAGTGAATTCGAATTAATTAAAAGAGTACTGTACAACCATGTGTTAAAAATAAATTCGAATTAATTGAAAGAATATTGTACAACCATGTGTCAAAAATGAATTCGAATTAATTGAAAGAGTACTGTATGTACACCAAAGCATCTTTGTACAATAAAAGCATGTGAATAAAATGAATTTGAATTTAGTCTTTATCCGGAATCCGCATAAAACCCGCAACTGTGATAGCATCTTTTTTTACTCTTCCGAAATCGTCGTTAAACTCGCTGTTAATAACCCCGCGAATCATAGTTGCAGTGATGACTGGGTGCCAGAGTCGTGTAATTGTGGACTGATCAAACTCCGGTGGGTTGACATTGGATGCCAAGTGCACGACGTACATCATGATGAAGATGCCAGTCTTTTGAATTTTGTTGCCAGGGCGCTTTGGCGATCTGAGTTATCTTCCAGTCGAGCAAACCCAACCACCCCAGCTTGCCTGCCATCACAACGTTCATGAACTGCGTGAATTTGTCAGCAACTTTTCTGTGATGTGGATATAACTGGGATCTGCTAGACAGCGGGTTGTAGAAGTGCCATACACAGTGCGGGAAGCGTAGATAGACGAGGCAGAAGTGGGAGCCTGATCGTTTAAAATTAAAACCCTTGCAAGTGCACAAGGCAATTGTACTACGGCGAGTATTAAAGGGTTGTCGAACCTCAGGGACGGTGAATACTTTACCAAATTCAAGAGAAGAAAAAGATGTAGTTTAATTAATTCTAACGAAAGCAATGGACTTTATCTAATCTAACTGAGATTTAATCAATATGGAGAAATATCAAGGCAGAGAATTCACCGCTAGACATGCAATTACTATTCTCAATTATTATTAAACATAAGTTAACATGATATGGTAATTCATGTTCTTGATCGGACACACGAATTACTAATGAATTCACTAATGTTCTTGATCGGACACGAAAGTTCATCCACTATTGTGTAATCAATCCTATCCTTGATCGGGCATAGAATCAATCACAACTCTATTATAATGCAATTAATCTTATCCTTGATCGGGCATAAAATCAATCACAATATCTAATTTCATTCATAATCAATCAAGTCTATGATCAAGCACTCAAAAGACTACTCATGAAATCGCATTAAGCATAAATCATAATCAACTTTATAAAATTAAACTATCAAGAATAGCAATACACATCTAGGGCTTCATCTAGCCTTGAATGAAAGTTTAGTTACACATAGAAAGAAAGAAAAGAAAAGCCTGTTTATGTAGATCCATCGTCATGAATCCTTCTTCTTCTTTGCTCCAAAAGACCTCTTCTTTTCCTCCTCTCTAGCCTTCAATAAAGCTCTGGTTCTCCAAAGTTGAATATGTGGTGCCCAAAACGTTCTCCCATAAGGCCTATTTATAATAGTGAAGAGAAACCACGAAGTCCCCTTCCAAATCCAAGTCGAAATAGGTCTTATTTCGTACCGCATACGGCGATCGATCGCTTCGTATTGACGATCGTTCGCTGTCCGATCGATCGCAATTCCTTCGTTATTTTCCCCTGATCGATCGCTTTGCCGATCGACGCCGTATGATACCGATCGATCGTAGTTACTGTCTTGCACGGATCAAAAATTCCAGTAGATACGACCGATCGTTTTGAGGTCCGATCGATCGTAGTTACTGTTCATAAACTTCAAATGGCTATAACTTTCTGTCCCGAACTCCGAATTGCGCGTGGTTGGACTTCTTCAACTTTAACATGAAGCTTGAATCAGTCTAATCCGATATTTGTACACGAAGTTATGATGATTTAACCATTCGAGTTACTTTTCTCTTCATTTCTGTGTATTACTCTTGTTTCCTACAAAAACCAAAAACTATATTAAAGTAGTAGTTATTCTAATCAAACACTAGCATAATCATAAGCTTAGGAGATAATAAAATGCATATTTCATGTATAGATCACACCCCCAAACGAAGATTTTGCTAGTCCCTAGCAAAACAAAACAAAAAAAAAATCAAACAATCAACTAAAAGAACTAATGCATAAAAGTAAACACCACTTTCGTAGGGAACATGATTGCATTGAACGTATGCAACAAGCCGTTAAACCTCTAGGTGTCCCTAGTAGAACGAGTGTTGTCTCGTGAGGGTTTGCAGCCATGCTACCCACAAACATGTATTTATTAATCTAATTAACCTACGTGCAGAAACAAAGCAAAAATTAAAACATTGCAAAACAAAGAACCTATTATCCCTTCAAATGCAAACTACAATGCTTAAGAGAATTAACCACATGTACTTGGTTCATAATCAACAGGAAAATAGAAGCCCTCAAGTAAGTGGTTTTATTCCACACTTTCATCTGGGAAATTTCTGCTCAATATAATATAGCATGATAATATAAATAGTAAAAGTGTAGAACATTGTAGCAATACATTCTAAATATCTGTTTTATACAGATCCAGTGTTACTCATTAACCAAAAAATATTAGAATCTACATAGTCATCGTAATCTTTAGGTTCATGATAGCACAGATCTACGCGCCTCCTTCGGGTCCAACATTCTAGATTTGAGAGGATAATACACCATAGACTTTTTTTTTCTCTTTTTTTTCCGCTAGGACTGTGTAAGGCCTGACTTCAAGATGCTTAGGTTTAGCAATGACTCAGGCCAATGACTCCCAGCCAATTTGGCTTAGGGCATTAGGTTTTAAGAAGACCGCTTTGGGCCCGAGCATCAGCCTAAGTTAATCCTATAAAGTCAAGCAGCCCCTTTTCTTTCATTTTATTTTTATTTTTTCGCATTTTCATTTTCAGCATATATTTTCAAGCACATCTTTATTTTGTCCAGGCTGTATTATACTCTCAACCTATTTCCGGTTCCAATCCCTTGCCATAGCCAAGTAAATGGTCTATCATGATCTTTTAAGCTCAACAGACAACTACACATCATCCAATGACTATGACTAAAGACATCCCACTGTAAATTAGCATTCAACAAATATCTAGACGGCATTACTTTATGTACTAGTGTGTGTAAGTGAATTTTCTTAGTTCAAGCACTTGTTCCAAGAGGACTGTAACAGAAAGATATGCTCAATTAAGTGTATTTATCCTCCAGTATACTTACTCACACTTCCAATGCAAATTAATCTCTTAAGAATTGTAACATGCATCATTACGGGATAAACTATCAAATCCTAACTAAAATACTAACAAACAACCTAAAAACTAATCAAATTTTTATGATTTGATTTTTTTTAATTCTTTTTTTGATTTTTATTTTTATAAAAGTAATATTCCCTCCCCCAAACCTATTATGAACATTGTCCTCAATGTGAACAAAATATAGCATGACAATGAGCATTTAACAAAGAAAATCAGAGAAAGGAGAGAATACACCTGAATACGTGGGTTGCCTCCCACCAAGCGCTAAGTTTAACGTCTTCAGCCAAACAGAGCCACGATCATTCTGTAATTATCGGATCAACTAAATACACCAGCCCGTCATCCAAGGCACCAACAGTCTCGAGATACGGTTTTAGACGATGACCATTAACTTTGAATGTACTCCCATCTTTTGGATTTTGGATCTCCACAGCGCCATGAGGGTAGACATTTTTCACAATAAAAGGTCCATACCACTGAGAACGAAGTTTCCCAGGAAATAGATGTAGCCGTGAATGGTAAAGTAATACTTTCTGCTCAGGCTGAAAAGATTTCCTGAAAATCATCTTGTCATGTACAGCCTTGGTCCTCATTTTGTAGAGTTTCGCATTCTCATATGCCTCAAAGCGCATCTCCTCTAACTCACTCAATTGGAGTTTTCGCTGCTCACCGGCTTTATCCATATCAAAGTTGTACGCCTTAATAGCCCAATAAGCCCGGTGTTCCAACTCAATAGGTAAATGGCAAGCTTTGCCATATACCAGTCTATAAGGAGACATACCAATAGGGGTCTTGAAAGCTGTCCGGTAGGCCCATAATGCATCATTCAATCTCAAGGACCAATCCCTTCTATCGAGACGAACCGTCTTCTCCAGAATCTGCTTGATTTGGTGGTTGGAGACCTCCACTTGGCCACTCGTCTGAGGATGATATGGTGTGGCAACCTTGTGGGTGACAGAGTATTTCTTGAGAAGAGCCTCAAAAGACCTGTTACAAAAATGAGAACCTCCGTCACTAATGATAGCACGAGGAGTTCCAAACCTGCTGAAAATGTCAGCTTTCAGAAATTTCAGCACAACTTTATGATCATTGGTCCTAGTGGCAACAGCTTCAATCCACTTAGACACATAATCCACAGTAACAAGAATATAAGTATGACCAAAAGATGGTGGAAAAGGTCCCATAAAATCAATATCTCAAACATCAAATAAATCAACAATCAAAATAGGTTGTAAGGGCATCATATTCCTTTTTGACAAAGCTCCTAGTTTTTGACACCTATCGCAAGATTGACAATAAGCATAGGCATCTTTAAATAGAGCTGGCCAATAAAAACCGCTTTGAAGTACTTTGGCTGCAGTTTTCTTACCACCGAAGTGTCCACCACAGGCCTGAGAGTGACAAAAAGATAAGATGCTATGAAACTCACTCTCAGGGACACATCGTCTTATGACCTGGTCAGCACATATCTTAAATAGGTCAGGGTCATCCCAATAGTAATATTTGACTCGAGAGAAAAATAAGTCTTTATCATGTTTAGACCAAAAGGTTGGGATTTGACCCATAGCAAGATAATTCACAATATGTGCAAACCAAGGTGGAGATGTAGTAGAGACAGCAAAGAGCTGCTCATCAGGGAATGCATCTCTAAGAGGGTCATGGCTATGCAGATCAGGAATAGGAATTCTGGATAGATGATCAGCCACGACATTCTCAGAACCCTTTTTATCTTTAATTTCAAAGTCAAATTCCTGCAGGAGTAAAATCCAACGGATCAGCCTTGGCTTGGCATCCTTCTTGGAAAGAAGGTACCTCAAGACTGCATGATCAGAGAAGATGATGATCTTACTCCCCATGAGATATGACCTGAACTTATCTAATGCAAACACAACAGCAAGCAACTCCTTTTCAGTGGTGGTATAATTCAATTGTGCATCATTGAGTGTCTTACTCGCATAATAGATAACATGAGGAATTTTGTTGATGCGTTGGCCTAACACTGCCCCTATTGCAAAATTCGATGCATCACACATTATCTCGAAGGGCAGTGTATAGTCAGGGGGCTTAATGATGGGGGAGCTAGAGAGGAGGGTTTTTCATGTGGTAAAAGCTTCTTTGCACGACTCATCAAATTCAAATTGCACATCCTGACTAAGAAGGTGACATAATGGACGTGATATCTTGCTAAAATCTTTGATGAATCGACGATAAAACCCTGCATGGCCAAGGAAAGACCGTATTTGCTTAACTGATGTAGGTGACGGTAAATTAGCAATCAGGTCAACCTTGGCCTTGTCAACCTTTATACCCCTTTTTGATATAACATGTCCAAGCACAATCCCCTGTTGAACCATGAAGTGGCTCTTTTCCCAACTTAACACTAAATTTGTTTCCTCACAGCATTTTAAAACTAAAGCAAGGTTGTGCAAGCATTCATCAAAACAAGCACAAAACACCGAAAAATCGTCCATGAAAACTTCCAAAAATTTATCAATCATGTCGAAAAAGATGGACATCATGCATCGCTGAAATGTAGCAGGGGCATTACAAAGACCAAAAGGCATTCTTCGATACGCAAATGTACCGAAGGGGCATGTAAAAGTCGTCTTCTCCTGATCCCCTGGAAAAATTGGCACTTGATTATATCATGAGTATCCATCTAAAAAGCAATAAAACTCTTGGCCCGCTAATTTCTCTAGGATTTGGTCAATGAATGGGAGAGGGAAATGGTCTTTACGGGTGTTAGAGTTCAGTTTCCTATAGTCGATGCACACCCGCCAACCCATGGTCTCTCTTATTGGCACAAGTTTACCCTCTGAGTTTGGTTTCACCGTGATGCCCGATTTCTTAGGGACAACTTGGATAGGACTCACCCACTCGCTGTCAGAGATAGAGTATATGATACCTGCGTCTAGAAGTTTCACTATCTCTTTCATCACCACCTCTCTCATATGAGGGTTCAACCGTCGCTGCCCCTCCCTAGAAGGTTTGGCCTGGTCCTCCAGGTTTATGCGATGCATGCACACAGAGGGGTCTATACCCCGGAGGTCAGCTACTGTCCATCCTATAGCTCGCCGGTGTGTGGTAAGGATCTCCAACAACTGGGCTTCCTGGTCAATAGATAGGCTAGATGAGATAATTACAGGAAGGGTGTTGTTGGGTCCTAGGAAGATGAATTTGAGGGAGCTAGGAAGGGTTTTGAGTTCAAGTGTGGGTGGGGATTCTATGGAAGGTGTAAGTGGTGGGGCGGTAGACACAGGGAGAGGGTCGGGGTGGGGTCGCCATGGGATATGGTCAGGGTATAGGGCAGCCACTAAATGGTGATGGACCTCCTCAAGGTCAGGTGTGCCCTCATATTGATCGATCCAGTCATAGAAAAGGGTGTGCTCGAGGGCATCCTTAAGCACAGCAAAGGGAAGGTACTCCTGGACTAGATCATCTAGGTCATCAACCATAAGGCACTCAGCTTCACTCGAGGGTTGTTGGGAAGCACTAAAAATGTTTAATTTAACTTTCATGTTCCCAAATGAGACGTTCATGAGCCCTGACCTACAGTTAATGGTGGCATCGGCTGTGGCTAGGAAAGGGTGGCCAAGGATAACAGGAATTTGGGATTTGGAGTTGGCAACTGGTTCCATGTCTAAGACGACAAAATCAACAGGAAAATAGAACCGGTCAACTCCAACGAGAACGTCTTCTATAACACCTCTAGGTCTGCGAATGGATCGGTCTGCTAACTGAAGGGTGATCGAGGTGGGCTGCAACTCTCCGAGGCCAAGTTGTTCATACACTGAGTAAGGGAGGAGGTTGACACTGGCCCCTAAGTCCAAGAGAGCTCGGCTAAGGGTATGGTCACCTATGACAATAGAGATAACAGGGACACCTGGGTCCTTAAATTTATGTGGCATATCACTAGTAAGTAAAGAGCTTACTTGGTTGGTCAAAAAGACCTTAACATGGGATTTGGTTTTCCTCTTTTGGGTACACAAGTCTTTCAGGAACTTGGCATAGGCAGGTACTTGTTTGATGGCATCTAAGAGGGGAAGATTGATCTTAACCTGCTTGAACACCTCTAATATTTCCTCCATTCGTTGGTGGGACTTACTAAACGGAGAGGGTTAGTTGAGGCATTGAGGGAAAGGAGCCCTAGGGATATAGGATTTTTCATTGGTGGGCTCAGCTGGGAAATCCTTCTGTGGTGGGAGACTAACAGGATCAGGCATGGTGGGATCAGACATAGAGGAGTGGTTCTGTTTCTCAAGGGGAGTGTCCTCACTTGCAATGGTTGAGTCCCTAACCTGATTGTCAACTTGTTTTCCATTTCTTAGGGTAGTAACGGCTTGCACCTGCTCATTTGGATAATGGGAACCTTCAATGGCGAACTGGCCTCTAGGGTTCTGCTGTGGTTGGCTGGGCAAGGTTCCTACTTCCCTACAGTTCATAGAATGGGCCAGCTGTCCTAATTGGGTATCTATTTTAGCAATGGATTGTGTATGAGAATGGACAAGCTGGGCCTAGGTTCTTAGCTCACCTGTCAGCTCTCTGTGTTTGGTTTCTATCTTGGCATCCACCTTGGCTTCCATCGCATTAAAAGCTGAGAGGAGGGTAGATTGGGTGGCTAGCATTTGGCTCATTTGATCTTCGAAGGATGGTTTCTTATTGGTTTGGCCAAAGGGAGGATTTGTGGCTGGTTGGTAAGACTGAGTTGGGTTTGAGAATTCTTGTCTTGGGGCCTGATTGAAAGTGGGCCCCTGGTTAGGTTGTTTCCAGGCGAAATTTGGATGATTTCGCCACCCCGGATTATAGGTATTTGAGTAGGGGTTGTCGGCTCGAGGATATCCTTGTGCAAAGTTGGCATGCTCCTGTACAAGATCAGGATATTGGGAAGCAGAGGGGCAGTCAACTATAGTGTGTATAGGGCTGGCACAGATGGCACATGCATCTTGAGAGGTTGGGGCATAAGGTGGGGTCTGTGAGAAAAACCTGTCAAACCTCTCAGTAAGGGATGCCACTTGGTGTTCTAGGTTCGTGGTAACTTTAACATCATACATGCCTCCCCTTGAGGCACTCCTGCCAGGCATATGGCCTTCAGATCTAGAGGGTGGCACTGTGTAAAGAGTTTTCGCTCAGGTCCTCTAATAGATCCCAAGCATCATCCGGGGTTTTCTTCATTAATGCGCCTCCACAGGAGGCATCTATTAGGGTCTTATGCTGATCGCACACACCCTCATGAAATCTCTGTACTAATTGCCACTCGGGCACATCATGGTGGGGACAGGACCGGAGTAAGGATTTCATCCTCTCCCAGCTTTCATGGAATTGTTCATTAGGTGTCTGGGTAAAGGTGATGATTTCATGGCGGATCTTATTGGTCCGCCCCACAGGAAAGTATTTCTTGAGGAATTCGGCCTGAAGTTCCTCCCAAGTGAAAATAGAGTTATGCTCAAGGGAGTATAGCCATTCCTTGGCCCTATCTTTTAAGGTGAAGGGGAACAACCTAAGGCGCACCTGGTCATTAGATAGTGTAAGTTTAAAGGTTGTGTTAACCTCTAGGAAATTTTGTAGGTGCCTATAGGGGTTCTCATTTAATTGGCCATGGTATGTGGGCAGCATCTGGATGATGTTTGGCTTAATTTCAAAATTAGCCACGGTTGCAAGAAGTAGGATACAGGAAGAGGAGGTGTAGGCAGTGGGACGGTAGTAGTCTTGCAGGGTACGGGCATGGGGCATTAGTGGATTCTGGTTTAGGCCATTCCCACCTCCAAGGTTCATGTTGTCTACCATTGGATGAATTTCAGGGATTGGGCTAAGAGTTCTACAGATTCTATATAGGCGCTCAGGATCAGGATCAAAGGCAAGGTCGGGGTTCAGGGAACGACGACCATGCATGCACAATAAAAATCAAACAAAACCTATGCAATCCTAATAGCGACAACTAGCAAGCATCAGTCCTAGATAGCGATAACTAACAACCTAATAGCGACAACTAGCACGTCATGCAATCCCACAAAGAAAAGAAAAAACACCAAGCACCCAGAGTTACTCTAAAAGAAGGTTAAGAGAGTGCAAACAGTGGGAAGGGATGGCCCTTCCAACGATGACAAAAATCAGCGTCCTCTCTTAATCCTGCAAAAGAAGAAGAACGAAATTAAGAGACTGAAAATAAATCTAAATTAAACTAAACTACTCTAACACTAACTATGCTAAGAATTTAGTAAACTATTGAGCCAAAAAGTTGATCGTTTAAAATTAAAACCCTTGCAAGTGCACAAGGCAATTGTACTACGGCGAGTATTAAAGGGTTGTCGAACCTCAGGGACGGTGAATACTTTACCAAATTCAAGAGAAGAAAAAGATATAGTTTAATTAATTCTAAAGAAAGCAATGGACTTTATCTAATCTAACTGAGATTTAATCAATATGGAGAAATATCAAGGCAGAGAATCCACCACTAGACATGCAATTACTATTCTCAATTATTATTAAACATAAGTTAACATGATATGGTAATTCATGTTCGTGATCGGACACACGAATTACTAATGAATTCACTAACGTTCTTGATCGGACACGAAAGTTCATCCATTATTATGTAATCAATCTTATCCTTGATCGGGCATAGAATCAATCACAACTCTATTATAATGCAATTAATCTTATCCTTGATCGGGCATAAAATCAATCACAATATCTAATTTCATTCATAATCAATCAAGTCTATGATTAAGCACTCAAAAGACTACTCATGAAATCGCATTAAGCATAAATCATAATCAACTTTATAAAATTTAACTATCAAGAATAGCAATACACATCTAGGGCTTCATCTAGCCTTGAATGAAAGTTTAGTTACACATAGAAAGAGAGAAAAGAAAGGCCTGTTTATGTAGATCCATCGTCATGAATCCTTCTTCTTCTTTGCTCCAAAAGACCTCTTCTTTTCCTCCTCTCTAGCCTTCAATAAAGCTCTGGTTCTCCAAGGTTGAATATGTGGTGCCCAAAACGTTCTCCTATAAGGCCTATTTATAATAGTGAAGAGAAACCACGAAGTCCCCTTCCAAATCCAAGTCGAAATAGGTCTTATTTCGTGCCGCATACGGCGATCGATTGCTTCGTATTGACGATCGTTCGTTGTCCGATCGATCGCAATTCCTTCGTTATTTTCTCCCGATCGATCGCTTTGCCGATCGATGCCGTATGATACCGATCGATCGTATTTACTGTCTTGCACGGATTAAAAATTCCAGTAGATACGATCGATCGTTTTGAGGTCCGATCGATCGTAGTTACTGTTCATAAACTTCAAATGGCTATAACTTTCTGTCCCAAACTCCGAATTGCGCGTGGTTAGTGGCGTTGGAAAGCTAACTTCTTCAACTTTAACATGAAGCTTGAATCAGTCCAATACGATATTTGTACACGAAGTTATGATGATATAACCATTCAAGTTACTTTTCTCTTCATTTCTGTGTATTACTCTTGTTTTCTACAAAAACCAAAAACTATATTAAAGTAGTAGTTATTCTAATCAAACACTAGCATAATCATAAGCTTAGGAGATAATAAAATGCATATTTCATGTATAGATCAGAGCCGGTGCGAATTGGGAAAAATGCGTGGAACATGTTCCTGTTCAAGCCGTCGAGTATCCTCCCGAGCTTTTTTATCAATTTCGCATTATTTCCTCCTTCCTTGTGCTCCTAAAAAGCCGCAAGAGAGTCATGCAACGATTCTGGGAACATCATACTTAATTACTTATCACTCCTTATGCGGGGACTTACATTGTCGAATATCTCTTTGAATGCGTGGCATCCAAAAAATGCCCACGGATACTTCATCAGGTCTCTCTCATTGCGCTGTCTCAATAGACTTAAAAACTCATCTATAACCTATAGAAAAACAGCAACATGAGTCAGAACAGTCGAAGTAAAGCAATATACAACTTCTAATTAAAAGTCGATTATTATATATACGACTTTCATGATAGTCATGTTGTCGACAGACACGACTATGCGTAAAGTCGTGTTTTGTGAAGACACGACTATGCGTAAAGTCGTGTCTTCGAATACACAACATAACGTAAAGTCGCATATTTGAAAAAGTAAAAGAGAAAAACATATGAGGAGCATAGGTTTACTTACATTGGTGTTTATTTCTGTTGTTTGTAGGAGGGATACATAGTCGTCATCACATAGCGTTGGGATTGGATAAGCCTTCCTCGGATTGGCAATTCATCCATCTATTGCCACTCTATCCCGCTCTAACAATACCCCCATGTTGAAGCATAACTCCAAACCGGCATAGTTTTCGGGGAGTGCAATTATAGACTTACACTTTTGAGGGGTTCGGAGGACATCGACGTCAACAGGCTAGGATGCGGTTAAGCCTGTGGCCTCCGGCACCTCCTCCTCCTTCGCCTCTTCGTCGTCCTTCACCTCCTCCTCCTTCACCTCCTCCTCCTTCGCCTCCTCTGACTCCTCCTCTTTCACATAAGCCTTCACCTTCTCCTCCTTGACATCCTCGTCCTT
The DNA here is from genome assembly GCA_039654745.1 of Houttuynia cordata. Lineage (NCBI taxonomy): Eukaryota > Viridiplantae > Streptophyta > Magnoliopsida > Piperales > Saururaceae > Houttuynia > Houttuynia cordata. Next base: position 27,442,945 of record CM077504.1, read on the forward strand.
CACATCCTCCTTGACGGTTTGGATATCCGACTGCTGTAAGGAAGAGATGACCTCATCGATGATAGAGGTCGCTTGTCGATCGGATATGGTTTCTTCGAAGTCGGCTTTCGGCTGAGGGGACCTATTCCTTCTTTCCTGCTCCTCCGCCATTCTCCGTATATGGTCATGTTCCCTAATCCTCTGCAATTCCCTCGTGGAGACAGTCCTCATTCTCTTCCTTACCACTAGACCAGGGGGGAATAGGTCCCGTCCGTACGTCGGACGGGACTTGACTTCTGCACGCTCCATATGTTTGTTAAATTCTGGTTGGAGCTTCTTCAAAAACAACTTGGCGGAGGATCTCTTTGTAGCCTGTTGAATCTTGTCTTCCTCATCTGTGCGTTTGATGGAAGCTAAAATGACATTTTACTTATTCGTGTCAGTAGCAGCACGATAAAGAACATAGTCGTGTTTCATGAAACACGATAAACTACATAGTCGTGTAGCATGAAACACGAAAAATGTAATAGTCGTGTACTATGTGGCAAGAGAAAATAAATAATCGTCTACAACTTACCTTTACCCATTTCAATGAATCGAGATGTGACTTCCTTGCCAGCTCCTTTGTTCGCATACCAATCGGAGTTTTCTTCATATGCTCCTTGTCATGGGGCCGCTTCTTTGGCTCCATCTGATGCACCGATGACTTCTTTGGCTCCATGTGGGTCCGCTTCTTTGGCTCCTTCGTCGGCTATTCAGTCTTCTCCTGCTTGGGATGCTCAAAGATCTGACCCTCTAACAGTATTGACGCTGAGGCGGCAGATGCCTTCATAGAGTAGAGAACCTCTCGCAGAGGTTCGACACTCTTTCCCATCTCCTTATACGAAGACAGAGCTATCTCAATTAGTGATTGTATGCCCTGAAGTGCACCCTCCAATCGCCCCATTGCAGTTGCAGTGGACTGGGCAGCCGTCCTCGAGGAAGGGAGTGCAGGTTGGTTGGGAGTCCTCTTCATTTCCGTCCTCTCCGGCCTCTGCCATCGCGGAAGAGGGGCCAATGAGGTTGACAAAGCAAGGGGAGATGCCTCTCCGGCTATGGGGCTGATTACGTCGACGAGTTCGTCCCATACTTCGAGATTGTGGAACACTCCCGTCCAATAGTCGGCCATACGGTGCTTCTTCTGTATACCTTTCTTCACCTCTGTAATGAGGGCCCCACTTCCTGGCCACCTTTTGGCCCGTGGACTGGTAGGGCCTACGACATGATGGAAGATTGTCGTGTGCTCGAAAAACCAAATCTGCATAGTAAACAGATGAAAACATTATTACAAGGCACGTTTGCCTTAGTCGACTATAAATATAGTCGTGTTGCATAAGACACGACTATAAATATAGTGGTATTGCATAACACATGTTTGCCTTTCGAAGACTATGAATGCTACATACCTAAAGGACATATGCGGCGCCGTTTAGGTATTCAACGCCCAGGCACCCTCCTTGCGATCTCGCACCCATTAGTCTGCTGGTGTGGGTTATACCAAAAACCAACATGTTATGCATAGCCCCAGCCCAATTGTATGACCTCAATCTTGGGAGGTCGTCAATGTAATGGTACAAACAGGGATGAACCGCTCTAGTGCTGTGTGGAAACAGCACCGTGCAGAAGAGGAGGCAGATGATCATCCTCGCCATGTCCTCCTCTTCCATCTTCAGTTCACCCGCACTAAGTTTGTCTATGATTTCCTCAATGTGTGGAATATCCGATCTCCTCTCGGCGAAGTGCTTTATGAAAAATTGACCTTTCGGTCGGCGTGTCAAGGAGGGGAGGACTTCAACTGTTTCGCCCTTTGCGGGCAATCCGGTGATAAGAGCAACTTCGTACTCTGTGAAATGTAGCGTTCTGCCCTTGATATTGAAGACCTTCGCCGAATCATCCCAGTACCTGAACAAATGGTTGAGGAGGTTCCGAGATACAACTACTTCCTCACCTTCAAAAATGACAGTGAAACCTGCATCTTTCATCACTTGGGCACATCTTTGGTGACGCTGTAAGAGGGCCGCACACTTTTTCATCGCTCTTGGTTGACAAAAAGTCTGAAGCACCGGTCGTGCATTGTATATTCTCTTTACTAGTCGGTCTATCGGAGCCTTCCTCTTCCTGCCCCTCTGATTTCGCAGTCGAGGTGCCATAGACAAAATCCTGATGCTCCTCCTCTTCCGATGGTATTTCCTCCATAGACTCATCTCTTTTTTTATCCATCTGCAAGGAGAGAGGTAGAGTGGTCAGTAGAAAAGTCGTGTCGGTTAAATACGAAAATATAAAAGTCGTGTTGTCGCGTACACGACTAAATAGCAAGTCGTGTCTGTAAACTTTATAGTTCATAGTAAAAATTTAAAATCCAAATGTCGGACCTTATGAAACTAAAATCAGTAAGGATTGTTGTAACTCATTGCCGTTTAGTGGTGTGTATATGTGTATTTCCTGGCAGGCTCCTTTCACACTCTTCCTCGCCGTCAACCGAAGCTCAATCGGTCAATCTGCCGGTTGTATGCAGGCGGAGGGAGCCACGGGGGAACTCAGAAGGTTGAAGATCTGAAATACCGACGTATACGCTTCAAATCGCCACATTTGTGCACTCTCCCTCAGTCGTGTCATCGAAATCCAGCAGGGGGCAGCTCCAAATCGAGATGGGGGACGCGAATAGGCTCGTCAAAATCCACAGGGGTCGTCGGTTGAATCGCCGCTTGAACTCATCGGTCGCCGGTGAAGTCGCCGATGGAAATCGCCAAAGAACCCTTGTATTTTTTCGTGTTGTACACAACACGCCTCTTCGCACAATATAAGAAAAGGCATTTTAGGTACTTTAAGTCTAGATTCCAGGTCATATGAAATTTTATGGGAAAAATCAGGTAATATAGGAATATGAAAGTTGGTACCAGGTAATATAGAAAAAACTCGTGTTTACCCAATCCAAGCAAGTTCATGACGGAGCTTGCCAAAAGAAAACCAAGTCTGCATACAACGAAATTAAGGTCAACAAAATTTTGATTTAACATTTTTTAGTGATCACCGATCTAATCACGAGACCCCTTTTGAGGAATGTACTCTGACTAGACCACCTGAATGCGACCAAAAGCCCTTAATGGCGACGAAAGTGTCGGCCACTGGTGGGGCTGGAAGAAAATTGGCGCAAGTGAGCATGGAAAGAAGCAATGACCTCTTGCTCATATGGCCCGACAAGCAGCGTATCGATTACACTAATGCTGTTGGGTGATCATCATAATGAAAACCATGTAACAAAGGTATGGAAGAAGAAGCTGTCAACTGAGGCCAAGGAACAGCATAAGTGGGCACACCATTCACTTTAAGTCTAAGAGGAAGATTGCAATAATTCTCGTCCAAAAACGAAGAAAGATTGCAAATACAGGACAGGCCGGGTACCTGATATGAGACCAAGGGAGCTGGCAGATATGAGACCAAGGTAACTCGGCTCGAGCTTGGCCAGCTGAATACAACGCCTGCCAACAGGTTCAGCTGATTACAATGATAGCTCAGCTTTTCCTTGCATGTTCGCAGAAAATGAGGCTGGTCATTGTCTCGTGAAACATGCTTTGTATTTTGATTTTAAGGATTGGCAAGGACTAATTCCAGAGTTAATGCTAATTGCCCATCCAACTGGTTGATGTATCTGTTTAGCTGAGGAGGTGCTTTCAAATAAAAAAAAATCCCAGGAGCATTGTACACGGAAAGCCAAATCGTCTGGGCTCATGCACTTTTTTTTTCGATATACAATATTTTCATGCATTTTTTACTAATGCTGGACGATATATTCAGCCCACCGGGCAGACCACATCACTTTCAGTCTCACTTCACTGGAGCAGTTGATCTTCAGGATTTACAGCCCACATGGAAGAGAAGTTATTGGCACAAGAGAAATTATTCAGCCCTCTGGGCAGACCCCGCCACTTTTACGCCCACTTTATTGGAGTCGTTGATCTCCAGGATTGACAGAGCACAAGGAGAAACTGTTCACTCAGTAAAACGGGAGTGAATTCAACATGGTCTGCCCAAAGTACTGAATAATTTTTACAGAAGCAGGATTGGAAACAGAGGTGTACAATAAGCAATATTAGCACTCGTAGTAGTAAAGCTACTTATCAATAATATTCCCTCCGTCCGAAATTATTATCACCATCTCTCAGAATTGGAGTTTTTAACGAAGTGGGCTCCACGAGACAGCAGATCTCTTCTGACAGAGACCAAGAAGATGCAAAAGATATTCCCAAATATTGACGGGAGTGTGTTTGGTTGAATCACTCCCTCGGACCATCTTTCCATTCGTTTAATCAAATTTAACGGAGAGGATTTGGTATGACATGCATTTTTCCTGGTTTTAAGTGCCCACAGTGGTTAGAAAACCTATAATATTCTTGAATTACCTTCTACCCATCCGATTTCTATGCATTGGTCCACCCGGGTCCCCCCAGTCATTTGAGGTTATTTTCGTCATTGCGAGCAGCACTATTGAAGGTGAAGTGGGAAAAATTATTGGCTACGCGCCGCGCAGGGGGAACAGTGTGCTCATCATCAATGGGTAATGGGCACCTCTCCCCATTGATGATGAGCACACTGTTACCATGCGCGGCGCTCAAGTAATAACTTCTCGTGAAGTGGGGGGTTGGGAATCCCAACGCCCTTTAACGCCATATGGTGATAGAATTTTCGGACATAATTTCCCACGGAGGGAGTATTACTGAGACAGGATCGATGTTCACCAGCAACACGGACACTTTGGTTCATCATTTCTATCACCCCCAAAAAGGAACACGTGCGATAGCTTTTATTTTTTTTTATTTTTGCTATAACAAATGTATGGTAATTGAAACTCGTCCACTTTGCCCTTTTATATGATTCCACCGGCTTTTCTTAAACAAAAATTATACACAATGAAAGATACATAGATGTACAATCGTGTGCGGCGTTCCCAAATTCTAATCTTTACAGTATTCAAAATATGACAAACTTATACATTCAAATTACCAGCAAAGAGAGAAAAACCGAATGGAGTCTCTGACAACAAAAACTCCCGAGACATCTTGAGATGCTTGATTTCAAGAAATTTCTACTTAAGCGAGGCGGAAGAATTCACTCTTATACAGGCCAACAAACTGCGCCATATAAACAACCATCACATTTTACTTCAAAAACGGGCTCAATCAAACATGTTCATTTAACTGAGCAGAAAGGACAGAGTTATCTTTAATAAATTTTGGACAGAAATGCCTAATCTTATATATTAATTGCCAAATCATGATCATCTGTTAACTGTTGGGGAAACTGAACCAGGTACTGGTAGTTGCCTTTTAACAAAGGGATGGCTTAGTAACTCAGCAGCAGATGGACGATCATCTGGTTCAACTCTTAAGCACTGCTGGACAAAATCTCTTGCATCCAGAGACAGAGAATCAGGAATAATTGGAGGTTCACCCCTGCCAATCTTAAATAATGCTTGTGTCTGTGTTACAGAAAACAAAAAAATTAAGAGGAATGAGCAAAGCTGGAAAGGCGTCAAATTAAGTCATATAGAGACCTAGAACGAGAAAAGAAATAGCCTTTTAGCTTACATAGAACAGCATCAAAAGCGGAAGAAGTACTAACCCACTCCAAGTTAGAATAAGGAAGCTGACCAGTCGACAATTCCAACACACTACAGCCAAGACTCCAGATATCGGCTGCAAGTCCATATGTCTTTCGAGGATTAACAACCTACAGGGAAAAAAATGGTTACATACCATATATAAATTTCATAAACCATGCATAGGACATATCACTGACCCCAAATTGTTGGGAGAAGGCACTGCTTGATTACGATTACGCATATGACATAGAATATTTGCAACATGTGATCCATCTTTCATCAAAATCATAGGCAAAGTATTTCTCAGCAATAAAATTACGAAGTATCAAAGGTAGTCATCAGAACAATAGGCACTATAAAGTAATTTTCATGATTCCATCCCATTCCACTAAACCAAACATGTGAGTGTGTCATGCCCCGAATTTCAAAACCCCATTTAGAATGCAAAAACACTATTCCCAATAATGGTCGAGAGGTCTAGAATCCGGGGCGCGACCGAATACTCGATCCATATCATTCCCATTCGACATAATATGGGATAAACGCAAGATCCAGAATGATTAACAATATCCACATACTTGAATTTTAAATAACAAAATCAAAAGAACTACTACTTAAATTATTATCCAACAGCAATAAAATAATATCTTTGGCACAGGGGCCACACAAGATAAAAGTTCAAAACAACTACAAAATAAAACAGAGTCTTCTACAACCGAACTTCATCCACCCAAAATCAGCAGCAACTCTTACCTGCTCCGCATCACTCTTGCTTAATTCCTGTATCAAAGGATGCATGAGTATTTCGAATGAAATACTCAGTAGGATACCAAAACCCTACTGATAAAGGTACAAAAACAGTAGACTCCAGTGGATACAAGATATGGAATATCATCAAATAATTCTGGAATAACAGATGCAATAATCAACATACCAGGATATCAGCAACTCATGTTAAGAAATATGAAATCAGACTCCGAACAACTCACTTGAACGGATATCAATAACAATTTAAATAGACTCCAAACATACAACGTGTAGGAATCGTCAATTTTTGCTCTCAGGTCAGTCCACTTCCCCTATGAACATCTATGCTAGAACATCCTAGAGGTTCTTCAGAGGAACCCGGCCCATGCGTCTAGGGATGCGGGCCCCATCGGTGCTTACGGGCACAATGGACAGAGACTGCAGACCTTCAGTAATATCATACAGTCTAAAAGCGCACGCGTTGCCGTCATCGGCTGAACTACAGAGGTTCATCAATTATCTGAGATCACGGAGGATTTAGCAATGGCTCTTGAGCATACTATGATTTTCACTAAAAGAGTTTCCATCAATCAGTCTTGTGGAATAAGTAGTTTACATAGGACTGAGTATAGTCTTACAACCACATAGGTTGTATTAAAATCTTTGGAAAATTCTCAATATTTAAGAATGGACTCCCATAGAAACATCATTGAGATTTTAATATCCCAAGGAGTAAACAAATCGATATAAGGAAGAGGAATCAATACTCTTCGTCAACAACTGACTCATCAAGGAGTAACTGAAATAAATCATCTTTCCAACTATTGGGGTAGGCTAGTAACTTTACTTGTCTGATAATTTCACTGTGCAAGGCCTAGATAAGAATTTCCAACTCTAACACTAATCTCAGATGGTTCGAGGCAGACATGAGAATTAGGGTTCGAGAGTACAAACCCTAATCGAAATCTTTGAGACAAGGTAATCGGTAAGACGACCTAACACAGAATCTCAACTCGGTTTGACTTAACTCCACTCCGATACATAATTCTAAAGGATTAAACTCTCTGAACTCAAAGGCTACCCATGTTCCCCTTATTTTTATTTAAGTCTTATCCGATCCATAACTTTATGTAATCACATGATATTAAATAGTAATAAGTTTTTCCGGGTTCACTGCACTGATTTCTGCATAACAGTTCACTTTCGACCTTCACCATAATTTTTACTGTTCGTATTTAGTTATGAAATTTTTACTGTAGAGTCCCCCAAGAGTCTACAATCCAACCCAACAGACAACGCATTTTTCTGAGTTTTCTACAATTAGTTACAAATTTTCCACTATTGTCTGTCTGTGCAGGAAAACTACCGGCCGAGGCCTAATTATGTCAATTAACTTCCATATTAGGTTACTTACATACTAACACTCATATGTTCATGATATAATAAATATTACTAACTGCCATGATTAACCCACTAATCACGTCCAATTGTAGTCCTTTAAGATATTTCAATTCCCAAATTTGAAAAGTCCCATTTCTATTCAAAGTCAAACCGGATTTGAATAGGCTTCACAATTACCACCTCTTTTGTGATTTAGTCCCTTGATTCGTGACCAAAACTGAATGCCACGTTAGCCAAAATATCTCAAAAATCCCATTAGAAAGATATCAAAAGAGATCGCATTCAAAATCTCAAAATTTACGGCAATCGATCGGCAATACGTAAACGATTAATCAGCAATACGCAAATATTGCGTACCGTTTCCAACCAATAGATACGATCGATTGGCGATTTCGCAATCGATCGTCTGGAGCGATGACCAGACTACAGCTGACCCGATCGATCGTGTCTTTTGATGCGATCGATCGCGTTCAGCAAAATTTTAAATAATCGAATTTCAAGTCCATTTCAAATCTTTTTCAAACCACAAATCAAAGTTCACCAATTTATGGAAATTAAATGCTTACCTTGAGCAAAATTTCCCACTTTTATATTTGAAAATTTCAGGGTATTACAGAGTGTAACATAACTGAATTCATATAGGGGCTTCTAGTGAGGAATAATGTAACTCACGGGGTACATTATCTGAGGGATGCTAACACAAAGGTTTTAATAAATACATAGTGGATTAGAGAGATGAACCTCAGGAGCCATCCAATATGCACTGCCTTGGCAAGATTTCAGCACGTTTAATTTGCTTGTCTAGAGAATGAAGCACATAGTAAACATTAGATGGAAACATATGTTCAAGACGAACTACTTATAGAAATTGTTGCAAAGCTAATTTGTCATGGTGCACAGTCATACCTCCTTCGCCAATCCGAAATCAGCAAGCTTCACTGACCCAGAGGCATCCACCAATATATTAGCGCATTTAATATCCCTGAAATATAATAGTTTCCAGAATCAAGAATTAATAAAAAAAACCTACACAATAAATCAAAATACATACATTTTACAACTTCTGTCAATTCCATACTCAGATAACAGTGTAAGGCATCTGATTGTCGATTAGGAGACAAAAAAATATATGCAACATAAATTGGCCAGACCACTATAGATCACATACTTATCCTGATTTGGTCAATAAAAGTAGTTCAATTTTCTCACCTGTGCATCACATTTCGATCATGAAGATATTTCAGACCGCTTAGTATTTGCCTTGTATATGAAGAGACTTGAGAATCTCGCAAATGATACTTCTGGTAAAGAGATGCTAAAGAGCCTTGTGTTATTAGTTCAAGGAAGATATACAGTTTTGTTTCTTCCTGAAAAAAGATGATTTTAGTAAATCAGCAATTGTGGGCACCTCAACCATTATATATAGGACTAAAATTATCAATCAAAAAGATGATTTATGGGCCATTGGATGCGAAAATGGTTTCCCACCCATTTCCATTCCTGCCCTCTTTAAAGTCCCAGTTAAATCTAGACTCAAAGTCAGTTTCAGATATGGAACCAGGAGCATAGACTTGGAAACACATTTATCTATCGAAATGAAAAGTAAGCAGAAGAGCTATTCTTGTTCACACACTATTTTACATTCAATATAACTAAATACAAAATGAGTATCATTGATCATGTTCGTTTTGTGCCAACACTTCCAATTATCATGCATTAATAGTTCTGGATGAATAACTTGTTTTGTCGTTTAAACATCTATAGGTCTATAGATATAAGTGTAAGGACATTGATATATTACCTTGTCTGTACCCAGATACTGAACAATGTTTTCATGTTCAAACTGGCTTAAAAGAGCAATCTCCTGAAACAAGAGAGGAAAATTTAGAGCAATGAACAGAACTTATAACGTTTCTTACATGATTAACAGAAAACGATATAATCATCCTCATTTAAGAGAAAGCGGTAACACAGGCTTTCAAAGAAATATCATGACCTTGACGTTCCAAATTCTTAACACAGTTACATTATATACTCAGAAGAAAATAAAGTATCACAGGCTTACCTGCTCAAGCTGATTAATGCATTGTTGAGCTTTGCTGCCTTGGTCAAGAAGAGATACTTCCTTCACAGCAAAAAAGAAACCATCACTGGAAAAAACAAAAAGTTTAATGAGGCTATGTGCATTAGAGTAAAAAAACTAAACTCCAATTGCCAACATTTGCCTAAACGGTTGAATGCACACTAGGCAACGCCTATTGAAACCTATAGTGCGTAATTTCGCTCCATATGCAGGGTTTTCGCTACTAATTCACTCAATGTACACGACTCAGCTAAAATGGTATTGCCAAATTTGGTAAAGCATCACCCAATTTCAAAAACGTAGATATAAAATGCAGTCTTAAGAAGATACAAACTGAAATTTGAGGTTCTAGCTTCACAAAACTTACTCGCTGATTCCTTCATAGACGGTCCCAAATGATCCACTCCCCAGGAGGTTCCCTCGCTCCCACAATCTGATTGTTCGCCGAAATTTTCCCTGCGGCGATATCAAGAACGTGGGCTCCATCGTCGTGCTGGACGCATCATCGTCAATCGCAGTAGAGAATGAACAAGACACCGCCATCACCGACGTCTCTCCCATTCTAATCAACCTCCCATCGTTCTCTTCATCCTCATCTTCGTCGTCCACCATTTCCTCCTCCGGCTCATCCTCCTCTTCAGGAACCCTAGAGAGCACAGTCGGATCCTCGTCTGGAGCAAAGGACTTGACAAGGTCCCAAGTCGAGCAGTCCCTGTCGAGAACCGGCAGCGACATGGACGGCGGCGGCACCAGTACCGGCGGCCGATTACCCTTAACTCCCCCACCAGAAGGCGGCGGCTTCAACGCAGGCGTCAGGGGAGCTGGAATCTCCTCCGTCACCCTAACCCTAGCCAATAATTCCGTAGCCAAATTCCGATCTTCGCCCGCGTCGCTGCCACCGCGCCCGTTGTCAAGGCCTTCTAGCTGCTCCTCTTTGACCTCGTCCTGGTGGAGGCGCGACCTGGGGAGAAGATCGGAGGAGGACCGGGCCTTGCGGGCATCCCAGGCGGCGGTGGGGATGGCGAAGTCCTCGGGGCCGGACAAGCCCAAATTGCGGCAAATCCGCTCGAACTCGCCGCCCTCGACGCCGTCGACGCGGAAGCTGGTCTGGCTGAGGTACGGAGATAACTCGAGCGACCGTGTCCGGAGCTCAGAGCCGCCGGCGGAGGAAGGGGAGGATCCGGTGATCGGGTCGGATGCTGACCAGGTCTCGTACTCAATATTCTTAATCGCGTTCCGGCGTTCGAGGCGGGGCATGCGGGCGCGGCGGTTCTTGGAGTCCATGGGTGGCGTGGGGGAGTCGACGGCGGCGGCGGCGGCGGCGCGCCTATCGGCGAGGAATCGAGAGTCCATTCTCTCGCCCCAAAGACAGGGGACTCGAGAGACTTGAGAAAGGAAAGAGACAAAGGCTTCGGCTGGGCTGGGCTCGAGCTCGGCTGGGGGTTTTCGTCGTGTTGCCGGCGGAGTTGGTGGGAGGAGACGGAGAGACAGAAGGCGCGTGGCGTGGGGGAGAGACCCCAAAGAGCCGGTGGACTTATGAGACCTTCGGTGCCAGACGCCGTCAAAGAAGAGTGAGTGGGGCAGTAGAGAAATCAAATAATTGGAGTTATATTTCCTTTATTTTTGAAATAAAAATTTGGAGATATTTGTTTTTTCAATTTCTTTTTGTGTAAAATTGGTTATGTTACAGTTTTAGGAATGTAAAACGGTTCTAAGCTACTTTTCCTTAAAATCTCCTCTTGATGAGGGTTAGTTAAAATACTTCTCTTTGGCGTGTTGGGATAATTGAAAAAGAAAAAGTGTGATGAGATATTTAAGAAAAGAAAAACGAGCTTTAGAAGCAGCTGCTTGTTTACACAAGCATATCCATAGCTTCAAGATTATCGTCAGTCACACTCTTGTTGGCACTTGGCATCACTCTCAATCAAATATGCATTGTCGATCCAATGACTCGCAACATCTGGCCACCCAACAACAGGCCTAAGAACATCTCTGAGTGCTCAACTTGAGATTTGAGTACCCACCACTTGATGCGGCAATTTGAGCACTCAAGTTTTGAGTTCTCCCTCCAGCCGGTGTAGTTGGATTTGTATCTCTGTTCAAGTAGATGGGGTTGCCTTTAGATGGTTTTGAAATTTTTTAAAAAATATATATAAAAAAGGATTTGGATACTCAACATTTGACGTACCCAAATCCACCTCAGCGTTTGGGTATTTGGATGGCGAGCACATTTTCCAATTGAGCACGGAAAACTAATGGGCCGTTTCGATCCTGAAAAATCTAAAACATCTACGATGAAAAATTTACTTTCACTATTCATTTTTGGATTTTTCACTGTGGATGAAAAAAATACGCCCTGAAGTGTTTTAGCTAGTTAGTAAAAAATTTGGAAATGAATAATATTTTTAAATTTTTCACTGTGGATATTTGGGTTTTTTCACTCCCCAAATAGCTTAGATCATGAAAAATCTAAAACATCTTACATTGAAAAATCCAGAAATGAATAGTGAGACTGGATTTTTCATTGTGGATGTTTTGGATTTTTTACGATCCAAACAACCCCTTTAAGTTGGTGATGTGTTGGCAGATTTAGGTACTCACTTGGAGATACTCTAATTAACCTAGGGCACATACAAACTTCTTCCCTTGTACAATTGTACTTCCTTCATCTGGAATTATTATTAATATAAATATTTTCTCTAATTATCCAAAAAAAACATACTCTCTCTCTTCCAAAATACTATGTATATTTAAAAATATTATTATTCCAAAATATTGTGTATATTTTGCCAAATCAAGTGACTTTCTCTTTCCAAAATTGGAGAAGACTTAGAAGGATTGACTAGAATTTTGTTCATGAACGAGCATACGAGTTGGACGAGATATCAGGGAGAAGGAGTCATGTAATTTCCCTGTGGCTTTCATGGTCCAATAAAAATGAGAATTTTCTCAAATGTACATAGCATTTTAAAACGGAGGGAGTAAGTGTTTTCCAAATGAACTTATATGCTAATAATGAATCTAGATGGAGTATTTTATTTTCACACAATACACTCCCTCCGTCCAAAATTATATTCAACTTAAGGTTTTTGAAATGAATCGAAATTATTTCAATTGGAAAAACGTTATTTTAATGATAACTTTGGAAAGAGGGAGTATTTTCGGATTAAAAAAATGTATGTATAGTAATTACGCTTATATCGCTTAGTTGTTGCAAAAACTAGCCATAACCCCCTCACATTACAAAAACTACTTACACCATCGATAATAGCAGCTTAATATATAGCCGTTTCAAAAGATGGAAATGTCTTTGTTCATTTTTTACTAGCTCCTTGTCATGGTAAAGCTATTTTATCCTATTACTTACAACTATAAAAAACAACAAGTATTTTTTGTCTTTGATAAACAGCTATTAACGGCTCTCTTAAAGTTAGGGCTGTAAGCTTTTAATGTTCGAAGTATATGAGGGATCTTACAGAAGGAGGGAGACCCATAAGAAAAGAGTTGTATTTTTTTTTGATACGAGAGATGAGTTGCATATGGCTGATCATCCATTGCGATTTGCACCTATCAATTTTCTTATACCCACGCTTCAAAGAAATCCGTTAAAAACAACAACAGCACAGCCGGAGATGGAAGTTAGAAGCTCATCAACGAAGATGAAACTTCAAAGTCAGAATTTCTGAAAAAAAATATGGAATAGGCTTCTAGAGAAACAAAATCAATGAGAACGTTGTGCATTCAAACAAGTAAAAAAACACACACAAAAAAACCAAAACCATCCTCTTCCATTTCTCCCCTGGTGACTAACGTGCAAGTTGGTGAATGGTGAAATATAGTGACAGCGTGGTGTGCAATTCATTTCTCGCCCCCCCTCATGTTGAAGAAATTAATCCTGGCTCGGCCCCTGGTTCTTGTTGGAGATTTGCATCCAAACCATGATCTTCCATATCAGGCACATTATTCATCGTGATCAACCATTCACATTACACATATCTTGACATGCTCGCATGGACCAGGCATAGCCCTTTGGTCCCGCCATTCATCAAGTGTAATGTGAGTACCATTGCCAAGGCTGCAAGCGGTCTTAGCATTTTCTCATATCTTGACATCAGCAATGGCCCAAATGCATGAGCAAAGTTTGCTTTAGAACGTTTTTTTTAGTACGTAGTCTTCGTTCTTCAATCTTCTATGTTTGCACAGGCTATCAAGAATTATGCCTTCCTAACCCTTCCCAAATGGATAATCTTCTGACTGGAAAATGGTCATAGGCCACATGCTCAGACTTATATATATAGACTGTCTAACATGTTCTCTAATTACTTGGAGCGGCCAAAGCTTGTAGTTTTTAGGAAAAACTGAACCATATATGATATATACATCTAATAACAGGAAAATAGAGGGGCAAGTGGGATGGGTTAAGTATAAGGAAAGATATATGCAACTATCTCCGGCACCTCTAAACCAGATCACGTTTGTAAGATTCCCAACCTTTCAAGATTTTGACAAGGCTTGCAAACATGCTGCAGTTAAATATCCAAGCATTGAGACCCTGAAATTGGCATTTGCAAGCACCATGTCTCCCTCCTCAACTCTTCCAAAGCTATGCCTACTTTTGATGCTCTTGGCCTCCGCCGGGGAAGCAAAGGCGCCGCACAAGAAGCTTTTCAATGTGCAGGCATTTGGAGCAGTCTCTGATGGCACAACAGATTGTAGCCAGGTGAGATTACACTCTCATGTTGATTTGTACATACTCTAGTCGATCATGTTCACAGCTGATCTAATGCTGGCTGTATGTTTTAATTGCCATGCAGGCTTTGTTGAGTGCATGGAAGGGGGCATGTGAATGGGATGGATACGGTGTAGTTCTGATCCCATACGGGACGTTTCTGGTGCATCCGGTGGAGTTGAAGGGCTACTGCAAGAACATCACAGTGGTGCGAGTCATGGGGTGGTGAAGGCCCCGCGTCTGAGCAAGTTCAGCAACTCGCGCAGTTGGATCCATTTCCAGTACATTGAAGGGTTGAGGATCACCGGGCCGGGAAAATTCGACGGCCAGGGTGCTTGGCATGGCCATACAACAATTGCAACAAGAACGAGAACTGCATGCCTCTACCAATGGTACCTCCTCCATTGCATGAGGACCCTGATTTCCTTTTATTTCATATCCACTGTTGGGGGCCTTTCATGCTAGACAATGATATGTGTACACGGAATTTGTACTTCAAAACCGCACATAGGTTTTGATTGGATAAAGAGAAGTCTGCCCCTACGGCCATGTGAGATTTATATTCCTCTATCCAATCAAAACCCATGTGTAAGTTTTTCTGTCCAAACTCTGTGTAGGGTTATTCATATCCGCCTGAGCTTTCCTAGCTGGTATAGTTTTAATCATGGCCAATAAAAAGTTGAAATAACCAATCAAAAAAATGAAAATGAAAATAAATTGTTTTAATTTTGTATATCACATACCATAATAAATTGATTTAATTTAGTTATCATGCATATATATATATATATATATATATATATATATATATATACTTCCTATGGCAGATATAAGAAGTATAATAATATTAATATTAGAATAGAGAAAATTGAGGTCCGGTTATAGCCTTGTTAACAGAAGTTGTGAGCATACTTACTAAATGATAAGGGAAATGGCCGAATGTGATTTTGGGTTGCTAATGCTACTCTTCTATACAGTCACTCAGCTTCAGCTTTGTCAATGACACTGTGATCCGAGGAATTAGTTCTCTGGACAGCAAGTTCTTTCACTTCCAAATTTATTCATCCCACAACATAAAGATCCAGTTTGTCAACATTACTGCCCCGGCAGACAGCCCCAACACAGACGGAATTCATATTGCACTCTCCAGTGGGATCATAATCTCTCGTTCGTTCATAGGCACAGGGGATGATTGCATCTCTATTGGACCAGGCAGCTTCAATATCTCCATCAACAAAGTATTCTGTGGTCCAGGACACGGCATCAGCATCGGAAGCCTCGGGCGTAATCCAGAGGAGGGGAAGGTGGAAGGCTTGAGTGTAAAGAATTGCACCTTCACCAACACTGACAATGGTGTTCGGATTAAAACATGGGCAGGATCCCCTAGTCATAGCTTTGCTTCCAATATGACCTTTGAGAACATCGTCATGGACCGTGTTCATAATCCAATTGTGATCGACCAAAATTACTGCCCTTATCCGTCTTGCGAGATGAAGGTAGTTAACTACTTCTCTTCTCAGCTTATGCATATAAATGTCCTTTATTTGTGATTCACATGACATAGTGGGATACATAGAGCATAAGTATGATCATAGTTTCTGATTTGATCATAATTTGCTGATCCCGCTAGGAGTGCTTGTTTATCATATGGCAATATGTTCAGGTCAATGTAGCGAAATTTGCACGTCTTCAACCTTTTAAAACTTTTACTTTCCATGTCAATTCTAAGATATTCCAAGAAATCAGTTTAGTAATATCACATACTTGCATTCTGCCACATTGGCCTGGACATATATAAATCCCTCTCAGAATATTCATGCATGCTATGCGATTTTTTTTCTTTAAACTCTCTCCGTACAAGAAATCCTGGCAGCATTTGAAAAATTACGGACCTGGATCTGCCCTACAGGCCAATGGATCCTCAGGAACGTGCATGTGCTGGGGGTAAGTGAAGGCTTGAAATGTTGTGGGCTCTACAGGCCAATAAATATAACTCACTTGCAAATGCTGCCAGAGTGTTTTGGACAGAGGAAGTATAATATATGGTCGATTTAGTCATGAAACCTGATGTCGGGAAGTATTGTTGGGGCTTGGTGATTGTTTTGTAGACTCCATCGCTGGTGAAGATTGAGAATGTCTCTTTCAAGAATATAAGGGGCACATCGGCGACACAGCTCGCTGTCAAACTTTCCTGTAGCAAGGGTATGCCATGTGAAAATGTGGAGCTCAGGGATATCATCTTGATGTACAGAGGAAAAGGAAAGAAGTCCAGAAGTACTGCTTCTTGCAGCAACGTCAAGGGTATCTCCTACGGGCAACAGATTCCACCCTCTTGCCTTCCACCTTCTCCCGCTCAGTTCTCTTTCGCATACCAAATGAGCTCTGCCATCTAGGGATGCTTCCTTGATGTTGTACATGTTCCCCAGTCGATGTTTGTCTGGAAGGTTAGGATCATTCAAACGCATTCTATATGGGTGCAATACAAGTTTTTTTTCTTAGAAGGGAAGAATGTGCCATCCCTTCTCGCACAGATTTCTTTCAAAACTTTTTACAGTGAAAAATCATGGGAATAAGTTGACTATTACATAAAACGCTGCAACAAATGTTCAAATTATTCTTAATCTTCTGAGCGTCTTCATTTCCATGAGTCCATCTAAATGTCTGACTTTTCTTTATAAGTTTTAAATACAACTGCAGCGGTTTATAAAATAGAGAAAACGGGCATTTTTATCCAACTTGGGTGGTTTCTTAGTAAGAGGAGGGACCCACGAGGAGGGCAGCCCGGCTCCCACAAAACCAAACCCAGTGAAGAGACCTTTTGCCTTCTAGTAAAAGGGCATGAAAATTATTGTTCCCCCAACAAAGGGCTGTTACAGTACATACAGTCACTATAATGTAAAAGCCGTAATGGTTCAGAAAAAAAAAACTTTTTTCCCTCCGAATGAAAATACAAAAATATAAAAGGTATCTATTTTTTTCATCACAAGAGCCTTCGAATGGCTAAACAGACTATTCATTATGCATCACACACCATACAAATAGAGACCATTACAAGCAAAAAGCTGTGAGAAGCACGCCAGCGTGTAAAATCGAATTTTCAACACATAGCAAATGTAAAAAAAAACTATAAGAGGAAACTATGCAAATCCTTGGCTACTCTAGTATATTTAGGTTAATTTAAGGAGCAATATAGTTATAACAAGCATAATTTTTTTAAATATTACCGTTTTAAACTTCTGTCCAATTTACTTCAACTTAAACTCCTGTATCTCCATCGTCTTCGACGCTCAGACCTTCCCAAAATCATTGTTCTTCCTTGCCTACTGGAAGACTCATCTTGCAAATCAGTTGAGACGGAAACTTCAGGTGCAGCAGCCCAGCGGACCATTCTGCTGCTGCTTTCTCTGTTCAATGCATGAACGCTCCTCAGCCTCCTTTGCCATGATCTAAAATCTGCATGTCCGGATTGAAATGCACGAATAGACAAAAGATAATGCATAAAATCACTGTCAATTTCACTCTCTTCAATGTCATGATCTTCATCCATTTCACCGAGATCATAATACTCTCTATCAAATGCATGCTGGGTCCCAGGTTCTATGACATAGTCTCCCAAAACCATTGCCCCAGGCATAGAAGACCTAATTGTGCTGACTACATCTTCGTGCTCTCTTTCACGCTCAAGCCTTCTCCATTTTTGTTCAAGTATGGGATCCACCTGGCGGGGCTGTGCCAATGGGTGCAGAGCTCTTACATGCTTGCGGAGTTCGCAGTAGGACCCTACAAACGAGCAGTCATCTTGCGTACAGCTTCTCTTCTTAGAATTCAGATATGTTCGAGCAGCTTCCACTACTGTCCATCCTTTGACCTGACCTCTACACAATGGGCAGTTAAGATCAATCACTTTGGATTTCTCTGTTAGCCACCATGAACCCCTTAAATTAGTATCATCATCAAATCCAAAATAATTGTCACCGAGGCTTCCATCTTCATTATGTGGAGGTGACAGTTCTTTGGTGTAGGCATTTTTGAACTGATCGAGACAGTTAGAGTAGCGATAACTGGTTCCGCACATATAAGGACGACAACCTTTCTCATGCGATGAACAAAGTAGAAGAACTGCATTATGAGGGAACTCCAAACATACAGAACATACAGCATCTTCCCAGTCATGCTTCAGCAGCAACCCAAATGATTCTTTCTGGTGCATTGTTTCTTCTAGAAATTTCTTACCATGAGATGGTAGTGAATGAGGGTTTGACCTGAATGGGTGGGAAGCAAGTTGGACTTAGCTTCTCGTACTTCTGACCATTTTAATTTTGTAAAATAAACCTGTTCCAATTTTTTAAAAACTTTAGAAATGGGAATTTTTCTTACAGGACGAAAACATCAAAACATTCACTTGTAGAATTAGTAAAATTAACATGTATAGACCAACAAAAGTCTAATGACTTGCCTTGCAACACTTGCCTATTTGCATTCAAAGAAAAAAAGATACAAGCAATAGAAAATTAAGTAGATGAAAATTCGTCACACATAAAGTTCACAAGCAATGTACAACCCATATAGTCATATAGTTATGTCCAGTCTATCAAACCATGTCTTCATAATCCTGATGAGCTAGTGAAGAAAGGGGTGAAACCACCCGAATAACCTCTGAGCTTGGTGACCACCATTAGCAGGTTGCTCCGGCAGGGAGCCCCTCCATGTTCACGTATGGTTAGCCAGAATCAGAAAAGACAATGGCTTTTTTTAGCAATAACATCCAAATTAGTCAACTATAGTGATAAAAAACACTACATTTTTAATGTTCCTAACAAAGTTTGGCCATGACTGTCAAAATCAAATGGGAGACAGCAGCCATACTTAATTAACACTAGAAAAGACAAAGGACAGGTTTACACTCCCGACCAACCATATCAGATAGTGAAACTAGTAAACGTCAGGTTAACTATTGGTTGCCAACTGGCTTAAATATTTTGCAAGCTTTTTGGCATCTTAGGAAGTATATGTCACCCTATTAACCATATGCGGAAGTATTAAGCTTTTTAGCAATTATAATACAAATTAAGTGCTATTAGCAAAAGAGCATTTATCATTACAGCATTTATGTAAAATTAAAGCCTTTTGTGTGAGTACTGTGAGTCTCATCTAAACTTTCAAAAAAGTACACCCCGATGGGTGTGATAAGGACTCCATATTAATAGTCATTCTCGCATATGCCTCCTCCTCCATAAACCATAATTTCTTGCTTTCAAGTTAAGATTTAACTAATTCTTATAATCATAATCAATTAGCGCCTTTTCTTAATAGATATAACCTAAAAGTTAAAAGATATGAGTCCACTTAATATGCCTGTCTTGGGACTACATGATCATGATCATGCAGCGTCCTTAATAGATTTTATGTACCCGCAAGATTAGGCCGAATATGTGCACATATTTTTTTCCTTTAATTTTAAGGGTAAATAGCATTTACAACATCTAAATTATGACAAAAACACACGTGCACCCCCTGCATTATTAAAACCTGCACCTGTGATGCATCAACCTTTTCATCTTTTACTCTTGTCCTTTCTCCTTCCTCATCTTTGGTTCTAGCTTCTTCATTAACAATTGCCGTGGGCTTACGTGCAGCAACATATCAATGCAACAAACCTTCCTCAACCAGAAATAACCGCTCAACATCGGTGCTGTCTACACTGTCCTTTGTCCGTTGCCAGGAGTCATTCTCATGTATTGTATACAAGTTGTGTTGTGGGCTCCCACATAACCAAAGCGACAGGTCAAATACGAATTTTATCATCACCAAAAGGAACGTCAAAGTTGCAATTAGGTAATGGCCAATACCAAGAGTAAACTCCTTTTTCTTCTCCTACCAATATCAGGTTAAGAAAAAAAATTGGATGTCAACGAATGATTTCATCTAATTGACGAACTAACTGCAGCTTGTGATGGAGCAACTTAGTGACCTGCTCTTTTGTTTGTTACCTGACCTAACCAACGCTGCAACTTATTTGGAGGAATAGTGCAGGGATCTAGAAGCACAGCTCATCCCCAAAGCATTTGATTGACCAATTAAATGAATAAAACTCTACAAGAGTGCCAAAATATACTAAGCATTGAACTAGTTTGAGGGTTGATTTTCACAAACCAAGAAGCATAAGAGAAGGAGATGAGGAAGTTAGAAATCAGTGACAAGTATGGAGAAAGGAGAGGGGTCAAAGAAGTATTCATGAAAAAGACACTGGACCAGGGGGTCATGTGCAGATTTTCCTAACACAAGGAATGCATGGACATTTTAAGTATAATAAGTTAAAGGGTGTAAATGCTATTTACCCTAATCAAGAAGCAATGAAAAACATGAACAATTCAAGCCAACTCGACTCCCACTCAATCTAAAGCTCCAATTAAACCAAAAAAACTTCAGCCAGTCGAATAGATATCAGCTGTTTGAGCACGAGTTACGCTGGACAGAAGCTAAACTCAGTTTCCTTAAATATAACCCTGAAACGTGAACCCATATATGATAATGGGTCTGAGTGTCACTAATTTTGATCCCATGAATTACCATTTGTACCCGCTATTTTTACCCCCACCTTACATCATAGAGCCAAATATAAAGTTAGCAGGTATACCACCCATTAACTTCAACACATCACCGCACAAGTGAATTAAATGCATTGCTGAGCATTAAATGTTGGAACAGGACCAAAAAGGAGAGAAAATTAATCGCCATAAAGAGATTCACTAGGACAAGGCTTATCTGCCTTTGTGCGTAAAATGTGCATCACCTTTATCTATTTTACAAGGGTGAAAACTGTATCTTAAGTGATTAGAACTGAAGAACTTATACATAAGTATTTCTCCAAAATCAACTTACCTATTTTGTAAGAGTGAAAACTGTATCTTAAGTGATTAGAACTGAAAAACTTATACTCCCTTGGAACTGAGTAATGATTTTAAGCCCCGGGCAACTGATGTGATCATATACAGCCTTTTCCAGTATAAAATTACACCAAATCTAGTACAACAACTTGCAAGCAACAGAGAAGAAGAAATATAATCAATGTCCCATATTAGTTGTCTGGATTAGAAAACCAAAATGAACTAAGACGTGACAGTGCAAGCAGTCAGATTAACCCAAAACCAAAAAGTTCAATTTTGTTTTTTTGTATGGGCCCTGCAGCAATAAATTTCACTCATTTTCAAATGCAGAGAGGTTTCATTGAACGGAGTGATTATTTTAATATAGCTGATAGAAGAAACCAACTCAACCAGTTTTATGGTCAACTGCTACAATATTGTGCAAAAAAAATTCTCAATGCCTGCAGGAAGATTAACCCAGAAGCAAAAAGTTCAATTTTTATAAAGAAAAACATTCAATAAGACGTAACACTGCAAGCAATGCTAAAAAGAAAAATAGCCCCTGGGCAACCGCGACTAACATTATTCCCTTTCCGTGTCCGAAAAAGGTATTAACATATCACTATTCAATTCCCGTTATACAACTCAAGTGAACCAAAAGCGATCACTTCATTGTCAAACAATGATGAGAGAGGTACCTTTAAATGCTTAACAAGGGAATTCTACTTTGAGAAATGGCAGCTATATGCCATCTAATTTCAAAACGAAACAGTGAGAGTTGAAGTACCTGGGAGGATCAAGTAATTGCAGGGAAAAGGGCCGGAGAACAGCCGATCCGATGCCGGAAAAAGGAGCGGAGACGACGAAACTCTCAGCCTTCCCTTCCAGTATGGTGGGGAAAGGTCGGGCGGCAAGCTGTTTTTGACGCGAAAAAGTTGAAATTTGGTGCGGGCGCGCACTCTCTATTCGAAGTTGGGCCTGCCGGCCGGCCATGAAGAAACTAGTGGGCTTTTCTTTCCGCTTCATTTCACTCCCAGACTCCTAGCATGGTGGGTCTAGCAGCCCTATATGGATTCACTGCTTCGGATGGGCTGAATGTTCACATTTTACTTGTCATGCCGGGTCTAAGATGGCCAGGAAGTTTGTGCATGTAATTTTTACGAAATTGTCTTTTGATTTGTCTTTTGCCAAGATATATGTATCTTCATTAAATTAATTTGCTAGTTGTAACTTGTAACATGGTAATATGGTATTGCCTCGCCAGATATTAAAGTATTTTACAGATATATTCCCAAAAATAGACTACGGTGATGTTGTTAAATTGTTGGGTGTTGCCACAAAAACAAAAAATTGCTATGATCTACACTCTTCCTCTCTGCCTGCTCACAAAATCTGCCAAAATGAAAAAGATTAGCAGTTGGTTCATGTAGGGAAGAATGCATTACATCTTTGACCCCGTAACACGAAGCCCGTCTAAAGAAATTGTTAGCTTCATTCCCATGTGTTGAAAATTGACTTGAAATTAAACAAATAAGTTAAAAAATGCAGCGATCGATCGGCAAAATAACGCGATCGATCGTAACGATCGACCGTGATAAACCGATCGTTCGTAGTTACTGTAATTTTGTGAAATTTGGTTTTCGTATTGGCCCGATCGATCGGTATAAAAACGATCGATCGTAGTTACTGGAATTTTAGGATTTGTGCACCGCAATAAAACGATCGATCGTAATTTTAGGCTAAATAAGGCGATCGATCGCAAAGCGATCGATCGGCTTATAAAACGATCGATCGGCTAAGCGGTTACAGCGAGTAAATGGCCGTTTCTCTGCGGAAAATTGCGTCTCTTCTTCCAGAAAAAGGCCCAACAGCGTTCTTCTATAAATAGAGAACGATTTTTCACAGAAAAGAGATACATAAACAACAAAAGAACTCATTCTTCTTCTCTCTTGATTCTTGGTCCATCATTGAGCAATAGAGTCTCCTCTGATCGAGATCCAGTCAGTTTGATTTGAAGTGCAACTTTAAACTGACGGTGTGGTTCGTTGTATCTCGGGAACGGAACGCGGTTATTCGCCTGTGCACGGAGGGCGGCATATCTGTTTCAAGGACAACGCATAGCGTGCCTCGAACCTGGTTCTAATTCTTATACTCATTTTAGTATTTCATGTGTATATTTGTCAATATATGTGCATAATTTGGTAGTATTTTAGCCCTCTTTATGTGACAATCCCAACAATCTTGAAACAGATACTATTTGTTCTTGTTGATTGAATACTACTGCAATTATGGGTGTTGACAAATCATTGAAGCCTGAGAAATTTGATGGCAATAATTTCATGAGATGGCAAACAAAGATGAAATTTTGGTTGACTCAATTGAACATATTCTATGTTATTTCTGATGTTCATGTGGAAAAAACTGTATCTTCTGAATCTGACAAGACTGCTAGTTCGTCTGAAGTTGGAACTACTAAGCCTGTTGATATTGATAAATTCAAACAAGATGATGAACTATGTCATGGACAAATATTGAGTGTCTTGAGCAATGAATTATATGATTTGCATGTGAATACTAAATCTGCTAAAGAACTATGGGATACCCTTGATAAGAAATTTGGAAAGGAGCATGAAGGGGAAGAAAAATATGTTGTAGGCGAGTATTTTGACTACAAGATGGTTGATAACAAATCTGTTAGGGACCAGGTTGTTGAGATACAGAATTTGGTAGCAAAGATCATTGGGAAAGGCATTCCCGTTGATGAGAGGCTCCAAGTTCCGGCGCTTATAGACAAGCTACCACCCTCATGGCAGGATTTCCAAGTTAACTTGAAGCACAAAAGGGACGCAATATCCGTTGATGATCTTATGGTGGCCATACAAATTGAAGAAAAGCATAGGGGTAAGATGAAAATCTTACAAGGCTCATCGTCTGGGGTTAAAGATAGTGCTCAAGCCAATGTTGTAGAAGGGAAACCGAAGTTTCATGGCAATAAGAAGAACAACAAGAAGTTTAAGAATCGGTTTTTCAAACCTAGTTCAAATATCCATAAGGACAAGAAGTCGAAGGTTTGCTGGGTCTGTGGGAAACCGGGACATTTTGCAAACAAGTGCAAAGAGAAGAAAGGTCAGGACCATAGTTATAGTGAGGCTATGTCATCTAGTGAATCTCCTTTATGGAAGGAAGCGGTACAGAGTGAGATGGATTCAATTCTTGCACATGGGACGTGGGTTCTAACGAATCTACCTCCAGGGTTTAAACCCATTGGGTGCAAATGGATCTTTAAAAGAAAATATTATCCTGATGGATCCATTGAAAAATACAAAGCTAGATTAGTGGCTAAAGGGTATAGTCAAAAGGAAGGTCAAGATTTCTTTGACACGTATTCTCCTGTGACCATGATAACTACAATTAGAGTGCTTATTGCATTAGCAGCTCATTATAACCTCGAGATCCATCAAATGGATGTCAAAACAACATTTTTAAATGGTGAATTGGAGGAGGAAATCTATATGGAGCAGCCTGAAGGTTTTGTAGTTCCTGGTCAAGAAAGAAAAGTATGTAAGTTAGTTAAATCTCTCTATGGGTTAAAACAGGCTCCTAAACAATGACATCAAAAGTTTGATAATGTTCTTCTTTCTAATAATTTTGTTGTATGTACATCGGATAAATGTTTATATTGGAAGTCTTTTAACGATAGTTTTGTGATGTTATGTTTGTATGTTGATGACATTTTGTTGTTTGGTGATAATGTGGATCATATCAATAAGGTTAAGGATTTTCTTAACGAGAATTTTGATATGAAAGACTTGGGTCTTGCCAAAGTCATATTGGGCTTAAAGATTGATAGGACTTCTAATGGAATAGTTGTGAGTCAATCACACTATGTGGAGAAGATTCTAAAGAAGTATGGTTACTTCGATAGAAAACCTGTCAGTACGCCGTATGATTCAAGTGTAAGACTAAAGAAAAATCTTGGGGAAAGTGTGTCACAACTTAGATATTCACAGCTGATAGGAAGTTTGAGTTATCTGGCAAACTGCAGTAGACCGGATATATCCTATGCTGTGGGAAGACTAAGTAGATACACTAAGAGCCCTAATGAGTCTCATTGGATTGCCATTGAGAGAGTGTTCAGATTTTTGAAGGGACGTGTAAATTTCGGTTTACATTATTCCGGGTTCCCTGCAGTATTAGAAGGATACAGTGATGCTAATTGGGTTTCAGATTCTGATGAAACAAAGGCCACGAGTGGTTATGTATTTACACTTGGTGGTGGGGCAGTTGCATGGAAATCTTCCAAGCAAACTGTAATAACAAGGTCTACTATGGATGCTGAATTAGTAGCTCTTGATAAAACTGGAGGAATGGCGGAATGGCTTAGGGATCTATTAATAGATATACCCTGGTTGAATAAGCCAATTCTTGGAATTTTGATTCACTGTGATAGCCAATTAGCTCTTGATAAGGTTAAGAGTAAGAATCATAATAAGAGGTCCTCTAGGCATATTGAACTAAGGTATAAAATCTTGCGCAAGTTGACTACATCGGGAGTTATTACCTTAAGTTTCATACGATCAGCGGATAACTTGGCTGATTCGTTTACTAAAGGGTTGTCGGCAGGACAAGTCTTTAACTCATCTAGGGGAATGGGGCTTAAAGCCTATGATTTAAGTCATCGTTAGTAGCAACCCAATCTCTCTGAGTGGAGATCCCACGACGAAGATTTAATGGGTAATAACAAGCTAATGCGTGACTTGGAGAGCACTAATATAATAAATTGTATGCTTGTTCCCGTGTGATGATGAGAGTGCTCTACTGCATATGAAACAGGATGACGAAAGTCTTAATGAGGTCAATGCTTAAAAAGCAGGGTATTGTTATGCAGATTACCCTTGGAGACTGTCACCTATATGAGTGCCACTGAGGTCGCAGTTAAGGAGAACAAGGGCTTAGTCTCTAATGTGTAAATCATGAAAAGATACAAGGCGCATGGCCATAAAGCGCTACCCCGAATGATCTCGAAAAGGGAGTTACTCTAACTGTTTGGTTTGTCAAAGCTCTTGCTTTAAGGTTCAAGTTCAAGACTTAGTTCACTTCGAACTTGTGATTGTGGTGGCTTACCAAACTAGGTGTAGGTTCAAACTCGCAAGGTACCTATCGCCGAAAACTTAGAGTACTATTGCTCAATGTCTCATTCATGTGTCGTATGCATTTTAGTGTGTAGACTGGTTTAATATCAAGTCATGGTGGGGATTGTTGAAAATTGACTTGAAATTAAACAAATAAGTTAAAAAATGCAGCGATCGATCGGCAAAATAACGCGATCGATCGTATAACGATCGACCGTGATAAACCGATCATTCGTAGTTACTATAATTTTGTGAAATTTGGTTTTCGTATTGACCCGATCGATCGGTATAAAACCGATCGATCGTAGTTACTGGAATTTTAGGATTTGTGCACCGCAATAAAACGATCGATCGTAATTTTAGGCTAAATAAGGCGATCGATCGTAAAGCGATCGATCGGCTTATAAAACGATCGATCGGCTAAGCGGTTACAGCGAGTAAATGGCCGTTTCTCTGCGGAAAATTGCGTCTCTTCTTCCAGAAAAAGACACAACAGCGTTCTTCTATAAATAGAGAATGATTTTTCACAGAAAAAGGATACAGAAACAACAAAAGAACTCATTCTTCTTCTCTCTTGATTCTTGGTCCATCATTGAGCAATAGAGTCTCCTTTGATCGAGATCCAGTCAGTTTGATTTAAAATGCAACTTTAAACTGACGGTGTGGTTCGTTGTATCTCGGGAACGGAACGCGGTTATTCGCCTCTGCACGGAGGGCGGCGTATCTGTTTCAAGGACAACGCATAGCGTGCCTCGAACCTGGTTCTAATTATTATACTCATTCTAATATTTCATGTGTATATTTGTCAATATATGTGCATAATTTGGTAGTATTTTAGCCCTCTTTATGTGACAATCCCAACACCATGTTGTTCGTCACGCGGAGCAGTACTCCTATAATCCTTCTCATTCCAGTAAGTTGCTTTGTAACTCATTCCTTCCGTCTCAAATTATTATTAACATAAGGTTTTTCAAAATTGACAAGTTAGTTCACTTTGAAAAAACTTATGTTAATAATAATTCCGGACAGAGGAAGTAATAGAAAATTAATTTATGTTTTTTTATAATGAGAAGTTAATCCACTTAAAGTGCATGCATGCGGTTACCCAATTGACTAAAAAGGATATATTACACCTAGTTTGAGAGCAATTTTGCTTTTGAGACGTTTTTCTTCCAATTTTCTGAAGTTGGTGCATCTCCCATTTAACCTATTTGGCAAAACTGTATCACTATCTTAAAATAAAGAAGCATCTGTTTGGCACACTAGAAGTTGTTTGATTAAATGCACTAATCACTCATAACATCTCATTATTCCCTAATCTTTACATTCAGATCAGTGTAGATCTTTGGATTCTGCCCATTCTGAGTTGGATGGAAGAAAGCTGAATCAAAGTTCCAAGCTTTGCGAGCTCTATGCGAAGTTAAATGCTCAAAAGCCTTTGACTTTTGTAAAGGAAGAAATGAGAAGTTAAGAGGGATGGATGAAGAAGAAGAGAAGAACAGGAGAAGCAGCAAGAAAAAAGAAGCACGGAGTGGGCCTTCCCTAAGTTTGGAAAACCCAATGCCAAACGGGTTATTTGGGCCGTCCCCGTCTTTGGTTTAGATAAGTAAACGAAAATTCCCAGAAAACATCCCAAACATGAATAATACACAAATAACAAAAAAACATAAATTAGAGAAAAGTTGGTGTGAAAATATGGAATACTTTTCAGATGAGAAACGTGATGGTCTCCAGCTCAATCCTCCTCATGTGGATTTGACATGCGTTTTTTTCGTAGACATGAGTTTTTTTTCGTTTTGATAACTGGACATGGGCTAATTTGACGGGCCTTGCCAAAAAAAATTAAATAAGATCGGCCTCATTGGCTTATATAAGCCCGGTTCAAGTTGTAGCCCATCGGATGTTAATCCAACAACCCAAAAAATTAGCATCATGCCCTTTTATGAGATCGATCTCATAGGTCTAAAAAAACCCAATGCAACATATCATTATGACGAATATAGTTACGTCCTGGCTCCAACAACTACTTGTTTTGTTATGGATTCCATCGAAGACAGTTGACAACGCTGAGTTTTCTAATTTTTGCTTATTTGCATACTCCCATCAAGCGGACTGGTTTTCGTTTACCACATTTGTGATGGAAAATGGTTATATTAATATTTCATGTGCAACTATCCTATTATGAAGTCAATCCACATCTGTGGAAATGTATGATGAATATGATGACGTTGATTCTTTTTATCATCGTCCGCTCTTAAAAGGTTGCATCAGGAAGGGCATTGATGTAAAAACTTACCTTTTTTATAAATTTTGTACTATTTTGATTCCGATAAGAGTCAAACGCAGCATATATATAATCCATGCCGCTAACCACGGATAGCTAGGTCAAGGCATATGCTGATGATAATATGCATACTTCGTGTGATTAAAATGGATGAGGTCACTATACAAATATTATACTCTCTCCATCCTCTTTTAATAGTGTAATGGATTAAAAAATGGAATAGTTCCATTTTTTTTAAAAAGGACAGTCCCTATACAGGACGGAGGGAGTATTCGAGTCTAACAGTAACAGGTGACTTGCATGTTCCGTAATTACGGGAATACAAGCCGGCAGGCAAAAGTAGATGCAGAAGAAAGAATAGGAATGAAGAGACACAAGTGGAAGAATTTAAAAAGAGAAAGAGATGATGCTTTATGCTGAGTCTGTTTAGTAGATTATATATTCTCTACAATGATGTAACCATGGAAAAACGAGTTTTTTCATACTTGATTAAGAAGAAATTTAAACTAATCTTGCATGATTAAAAAAGGGCAATGAGTCCATAAAATAACAAAAAGATTTGTCAGCGGCCAATGTATTCTATTGCTTGAGAATAATGCCGCCCCAGCTTGTTGTCTTCCCATGTCTCCCTGCCTTCATCCGGAAACAAGTCTCTACCCCTTATGGCAATAAATAAATAACGTCACCAACTACATGGATACCCACCAGTCAAATGAATCTGAGTCACAGAAATCGACAATTTACCCAAAACAAAGAAAGTTATCATTGATTAAGAAAACTACTTTTTTGTGCTATACAATCTTACGTAACTATTGGTTCATTTTCAAAATTGCACTACTAATGTGGGATGGAGAGAGTATTAAACAAAGGAACAGAGCATGGAGGACTGTTCCTTCCACGGCATTATTCCATTAAAATACATGCTATACATTAAAATGAAAAATCATGCAACACTATTAATCAAAAAGGAAAGTCACGTTAAGCGAAAAATAGGTACAATTCTCAAGAAATATAGGCCTATAAGTTTTTTTTTATAATCAAAATAGGCTCATAAGTTGGTGTTTTCTTTTGGCAATAGTAACAGCCATAGGGTATTTTTTTAAAGGAAAAAACCAATAAGGTGTTGACACTCTTCTTTGAATCAGAGGTCCTAAGTTTGAATTGCTTTGTTGGCTACCCATTTGGGATTACATCCTGATTACCCGGTGCTATGTACCCAAGGGCATTGGTGATTAGATACGGTGCTCCAAGAGGTTCGCTGCCTCACCCCTTCTAGCCAAGTCCAAAGGACTCAACACACCCCTCGTTGTCGATAATAAGATAAATAAGCTTGTTCTGTTGTATAAAAATCCACCACCACTTCTATTATTTCATTAAACTTCCATTTTTATATATAACAAAAAAGGCTGCCTATCCTGCCATCTATGGGCACTCTTTTTCAGAGGCCGTTTGGGGTGTGATTTACCACCTCGGATGTTTTACTTTCACTATTTATTTTAGGTTTTTTTCACTCAAGAGGTGTTTCAGCGGAAAGTAAAAAAACCTGAAATGAATAGTAAAAGTGAAATATCCAGTGTGGATGATTTGCTTTTAGGAGCCGTTTGGGGCGTGATTATAAACTAATATCCACAGTGGATTATCTAGATCCACTGTGATATTTATATATTTTTTTCTATCTATGTTTCAGCTAGATAAGGGAAAAAACATGGATGCTACAATGTAGCAAAATATCCACAATGAATGTTTTACTTTTAATTGCGCCCCAAACGGCCCCTTAATCACGCCTAAATGGGAACGGCCCCTTAGAGAGAAAAATAGTAGCCGCTGTATGTCTGACCTTTTTTTATCCACCTTTTATTTATACTATATGCGGCCGTTTGAGGCGTGATTAAAAGCAAAACATCCAGATGGGATGTTTTGCTACACTGTAGCATCTGGATATTTTATATATCCACGTCTGAGGTGTTTCAGCTGGATGTAAAAATCCACATAGATGCTATAGTATATATCCAATATCCCGTCTGAATATTTTTGCAATAATCACGCCCCAAACGGCCCCTATGTGACCAGCGATCACATGCTATATATTTTATCCTATTTTTTTATTACAAATCTGTGACCACCCTTTTCTTATGTGAGCCTTCCCTGCCCTCCGCAACTGCTTTAAGTGGCCCCCTACTTTTATCACATTTTTTTCTGTTTAACTTGCAATAACCTTTGTTGAAAAAAAAACTAAAAGTTGCCTCATCTGTCTCGCTCCTTGTATTTTTCTCTCTCTAGTTTCAAACCACAATGTGATATTCAATTGACTTTGGTCTGTTTGGTAAGAAAAGAGAGTGATTTCTGAGCGGGTCGACGAGAAAGCGCCTCCTCCATGCGCAGCGCGTGCAAAAGAAACAGAATCCCCAGGGGGCAAGTGGTTTGGTTTGGTAAGAAAAGATGGTGATTTCTGAGCCAAATGTATCTGAGAAGTTGCTGTCCTCCATGCGAATCAAATCTAGTCGCCACCAATGTGAAATATTGTGGAGCAGAAGAGAGCCACCGCCCCTGCCTTCTTCCCCACCAGTCCTAAATCGAATCGAATCGAATCGAATCAACGAGCCCGCGACTCCAAGTCTTCTCCTTCCATATTCCTCCCTTGCATCTTTGTCCTTTATCTCCTCCTCCTCCCAGCTCCAGTCGCCTTCCATGGCCGCTGGGGAGGAACCGACGGAGATCCTTTACGCAGGAGGGCTGTAGGGAGATACCGTTTTCGTCTTGGAGCGTTTGCCCTTCTCTTTCACCTCGTTTTCTGTCCTCTATGGCAGAATGGGGAAGCGGCGCTTTTCGTTCACCCGCAGGCGCCGGCAGACGTCCGAGCGGGCAGAGCTGCTGCTTCCTGCTGGTGCTGGTCCTCCGTCTGTCGGCGCTGTTGTGTCTGCCGGCGGAGAGGGAGGTGGCGCTCCGGTTGCTGCAGGGCCGGTGAAGGGGAAGAAGAAGGCGGGCTCGCGCCTTTGGATCCGGTACGATAGGTTGGGCAGGTCGGAGCTGATTGAGTGCGACAAGAACGCTATTATCAAGTTGGCTTCGATTCCGGCTAGGGACTTGAGGATCCTCGGGCCGGTCTTCTCTCATTCATCCAATATCCTTGGTATGATGGTTTTCAATTTTCAGCAAGACTTGCAGTGTTTTGATTGTTTATGGAGTTTGGACTGAAATTTACTGTGGTTGCATGTTTTGAGAAATTTTATGATTGCAGGTTTGTTATTGTAATCAACTTTACTTGCTTGTCTATAATCATATTTGTTTGCCTGTCATTTGTGACTAGGTTGTTAGCTTCATGTTCTTATTAGTTATCCTGTATATCGAAAATATACTTCTATTTGATCTACATAACTTGATAGGGTGGAGACTTAGTCGTGTTCATGGAAGCGAAAACCTTTAGTCTTGCATCAGAAATATGCCCCCCTTTTCTATACAAGTTATTGTTTTTTTTTTTGGAATCTAGAAAGTATGGCCTCGTTTTGTATTTATCAATTTTGCTCATGAGTTTTTTTTTTCTGAGTGTTTGTTGATCAAATCTACAGTCACGTATGTTTAAGGCCCAATTCCTGAAGCCCCTCTCGTTAATATGTGCTAATTTTATCAGCTGCCTCTACTATCTTCTGATGAAGATTTGCTGAAACTAACTGTCACATGTATCTATAATCCAGTTTCTAAATTTTTTTTTAGTTTTGATTTTCCACTGAAGCATTCTGTTCCAACGAGTTTCATTACTGATAACTTCTGGTTTAACTGCCTTGTTTATCACCAAATTGCCATATGCTCAGAGCTTAGACAATTAATGGAAATAATAATTGCGACTGAATATGTGTTGCACGCCCAATTAATTAAAAATTCTGCTTCTCATCTCGAAACTATAAATTTTTTTATCATAGTTATTCGTTCAGCAGCTTCTTAGTAGATGTAGTCAAGATGAATAAAACATAAACTACGACACGTTGATAAATTCTTCAAAAAAAAGACATGATATTAAATGACCTAAGCCCTAGTTCTTTTGACTAGTCATTGTTCAATGGCTAGATTCAATTTGATGGATTGAGTGTATTTAGAAATGAGTGTTTGAATCATGGAACTGGTGTTGATAATTTGTCTTCTCTAACATAGAAGGAACCTACCAAAAAAAAAACATAGAAAAGCTTACACAAATTTCTCATTGTCAATCATGTTGCCTAAGCAATTTTTATATATCTAATATTTTACGGTGGAGATGTACCATTTAGCTTGTTTACCATTTTGTCTATATCTAATTAAGTTTCTGACAGGTGGGGAGTGTTCTAACGCTTGTCTTCCTTTGTTTGTACAGCAAGGGAAAAGGCCATGGTTGTGAACTTGGAATTTGTAAAGGCTATTGTTACAGCAGAGGAAGTGTTGGTGCTGGATCCTTTGTCTCTGGACGTTCGTTCCTTTGTTGATCAGCTGAGACAACAGCTTCCTCTTAATAGCCCAACAAGGAGAAATGAGTTAGTTTCTGCGGACATGCAGGAAAAGGAGGGTTTCCAGAGTGAGCTCCCATTTGAGTTTCAAGTACTGGAAATTGCTTTGGAGGTCGTCTGTCCTTATCTGGATGCAAAGGTGACAGAGCTTGAGAGAGAGGCTTACCCTGTACTTGACGAACTTGCCAAAAATGTTAGCACTAAAAATCTTGAGATGGTTCGGAATTTAAAAAGCAATCTGACTCAAATTCTTGCACGTGTGCAAAAGGTATGCTAATGAATCATCTAATTGTATGCCTTATACTTTCTGGTGGAGCAGTGTGGTAAAACAGCCAAAATGCCCTATTTCAAATTTAGCATGTATTGAATGTTTGATTCATTGCTCTTTTTTTCTTTCTTATGGAATGTGTTGCGGTATATAATCCATGCCGCAGATAGCTGGGGTAAGGCGTATGATGATGATGGAATGTGTTGGAAAAGGTGATTATTGCCGTTGAGAACCACACATCCGGAATGGCTATGATTGTCTGGAAGTTAATTTACAAGTTTATAATTGGTAGTTCGCATATGAGATGTGAAATTAAAGTTTTGATATTTATAGGGATCTTTTTGATGGAGAGGATTTTTTCATAAATTAGGTTTGTATGACATGGTTTTGACTCTGGGGTCTATTTTAAATGGCAGAGGAGACAGAACAAAGTCCAACAGAGATTACTAGCCTTGATAGCTCAATTTGTTTCTATAGATTGTCGTCTTTGTAAACATTCACTTCTAAGTCATCCAATCATCTCTTGCAAAAGTTGATTTCTGACTAATGTGTTTATGTCAAAAGCTATAGTTATATTGTTTTATCTTATTGTAATCTACATTATATATGCAATATCTCCAAACTTCTATGTTTTCATAGTCATCATTTCTACCACAACTACATGGCCATCCAATATTTAAAGAACTTTGACTTTGCTCTTGTTGATTATCAAAGTCATGCAAACTACCAAACCTTTTATTACTAAGTAATTGATAGAAAATAGAAGGCGTGCCACTGAACATTAGCAACCTGTACTGAAGTTTAATGCTAAAACCTTTCTATTTTTTATAAGGCTACAGCCTCTCATTCAGTATGTTTAAATGGCGCATGTGCTTGGACACCCAACCTCTCTCTTTGTCTGCATGAAGTTTTCTTTTTGTTCCTATGAAGGCATGTCTGCAGCAAGCATGTGTGGCGCATTTATGCATACTGTAACATCTGTGCCTTATTTTTTTGGCGCACTCATAAGCATATAACCATTTTTTTCCTGACAGACTTTGCCTGTTTAGTCTGAGGGGGTTTTTGCCAGTAAGAAGATTGTCAATTCCATTTCTTTCTCTGACTCTGTTTTAGACTATTCATTTTTCTTTGTCTGTTCAAACACTCAAAATTTCGCTTCAGATTTTCCCCCACTTTGCACAACAAAGTCATACTTCCGCTCAATTCCAAGTTGTTTGTTGCTTTAGTTGGCAATATATTATTTGATGTTCAGGTTAGGGATGAAATTGAGCACTTGCTAGATGACAACGAAGATATGTCAGACCTTTACTTGACAAGGAAACAACTCCAGCAGCAACAATTGGAAGCACTTGTTTCAGTTGGAGCTTCAAATAGCATCACCCCTGTTGCTCCAAACCTGTCTCGAGTACATTCCAATGCTCACAGTTCTGCAAGTCTGGTTACTGCAACTTATTCTGATGAAAACGATGTTGAGGATTTGGAAATGCTACTTGAGGCTTATTTCATGCAGTTGGATGGAACGCGCAACAAAATTTTGTCGGTAACGTACTTCTCTCATATTGCTTGATAGATTAAGTGCTATATATATATAGATTGCACTATCGGATGTGTTGATATAAAATTCCAGAATAGAGAGCCCACTATGCAAGCTCCTTTTCGGCTTGATGCCAGCTGAGATGTGTAAGAATCTAAGTTGCCTCCAAAGCTTAAGCTATTAAGGAAGTATCCAACGATGGATATCAAGCCAAAATATACTACCATGCCAAATTACCGAATTATCCAACACTCCCTGCATGGGAAAGCGTTATTTTGCTTGCAAGGGAACAAAAAGTATGCTGATGCCAGGGCGAGGATTGACCATGAGACCTCTCAGCTCTGGTACTGTGTTTGGGCTCTGATATCATACCCAATTAGACTTCCATGCCATATTACCAAATTATCCAACAAGATCAATATAAGAAACAACAAAAAAAGTTTTAAACAAAAAGTGACTGGACTTGCTATTGGTCGGAAATTTGGGATAACATTTTGCCGAGTCGCACTTAAGGAAACACAAATGTATCTTATATTTATTTTCCTTTTTTTTTTCTCATACTTCTGTTTCCTTACAGCTCGACCTTTTGGTAAACTTGGTTATCTTACATTTTGTCCTTATTTAGTTTGCTGGATGCCAAGTTTGATTCATTGGAATTAGAATTTTTAAATCACAGGTGCGTGAATACATTGATGACACAGAAGACTATGTGAACATCCAGCTGGACAACCAGAGAAACGAACTCATCCAACTCCAACTTATTCTCACTATTGCATCCTTCGCTATAGCTGTGGAGACTCTGATCGCAGGGGCATTTGGCATGAACATCCCTTGCCAATTATACCAAATGAATGGCATATTCGAGCCTTTTGTAGGGGGAACCTCTGCTGCTTGTTTTCTGCTTTTTATCTTCATTCTAGGTTATGCAAGGAGGAAGAAGCTCCTTGGCTCTTAGCTCGGTTTAATCGTGAAAATTGGCTCTTGAAATGAATTTCATAACTTTACTAAAATGCTAAAAAAGAATAGTTGAAGTATACAATATCCTGGATGGTCGAAAAATCATAGGTGCATGCTGTTCAATGAAGTTTTTAATCATTTTATCAATGGCGATTAGTTACATTCGACGGATAAATTATTAATGGTCTCATGGAGTTTATTGGCTACTCATATATTGCTGACTCAAGAAAACATAACAGGAAATAGAATAGTTCTGGGTAAGGTGATATCGGTTCTGCATATATCTTAAAGTTCTTGGATTGTGAAATCTGTGCCCAATATGTTGTGCATTGTTCTTGGATCGCTACTTTTTTCAACTGAATCAACTGAATGCGGTAAAAACCCACCAGAATCTTTTATTTTGAAGAAGAACCGATGCATTTTAGGTTTCTTTTTCGTTTATTTGGCTATAAGGTGTTTGAGTTTAATCAAAGATATGTCTATGTCTCGTTTCATTGACATGAAAATGCTTTTTGTCCATGACCGTGCCTTGAATGTCATGTTTGGTAATATGCGGATACTTCTTTTAAAAATCCTCCAGGCACATATGAAAATTTGGACATATTCCACATTAAGAGACGATCAGTGCGTCCAAAAAAGAAAACTTGCTAGCCCAGAGGCATAATGCCAATTCTACAGAATAGCTCGGCTCCAATTAGATCATATGGTGCAAAATGTGACTCCAGTCTTTCCAGCCTGCCTGAGTAGTACAAAGGCCGATCATCTGAAAGCGCACCTTGGGAAGATGATGTTAATGCACATACGATCTGAAATGAAAAATGCTGCGAAGAAAAGTCAGTAATTGAGTATCATATCCTTGGCCGCATTCTAATCGTCTTCTTTATTACGTAGCGATTGCAGTCGTCCACCTTGTTGCACTTCAAACTTGACGACAGCTCTTTCATTGCACTACTCACTTGTGCCTACATGTTCATGACAAATTAGCTAAAAAGATTAGAATCCTTCTCCTTGGTTAAATTTTCCAAAAAAAAAGAGGAAATTCTCCACGGTTGAAGGTTCGTATCATTTTCGTCTAAAATGCCTGATAAAATGCTAATTGCATTGTATATCTAAGTTGCAAATAATTGAATCGTAGGCAAGAAATCTGGATTAGACTCTATGTAAGCCTATATATGGTGTTCACGAAATCAATAATGCACAAGCTGATTGGCATAGAACGTAATACCTTCCAGTTGGATCCCTTGGGTTGCTTGTGGAGAGACCTCTCCTCCTTAGGTTCAATCTTCTCGTATCTCCACTGCCTTTTTGTTGTTAACATGCGGCTCGGAAACCATTCGCAGCCTTTGGAGAAGGAAACTGCTTGCTTCCTCTTTACCTGGCCTGTAATTGCCTTTTTCATGATCTTAGGCGTATCGGCTTCTTTCAAGCCCTTACGTCGCAGCTGGTTCGAGTATGCCAAGAGCTCCGCCCGGCGATTGTAACCTCTCTCAGACGCTGAAGGTTGCGGGTGATGTTTCGCGTACTGATTAGCGTGGAGTAGGATGGAGGACTCAACATAGACGGTGATGATGACATTGTTGTTCTTGAACCCACTATGCTTCTTCTGCCTGTTATCCCTGGGATGATCCATGAAAAGGCTTTCTTAAGTTGCAATGGCAGGCCTTCACATCGGCCGGTCCTTGTGCCGATGAATGTGAAGACAACATCTTGTTTGCATGGGACTCTGGCTTATGGAGTATGACAGTTTTTTCTGTTGTAACCAACTCGATCAATCCGGTATGAACTCTCTCTGTTGTCTCTCTTCCACACACAAATGGTAAATTATCCATTTGATTAAGTCAACAAATAGAGGTTTCTAATTTTAGTTATTTGTGCAGCATTTGGAAAGAGTGTTGATCTAGTAACCTGCGCCAGCCTACTTTTTAATGAACCACATGATGTCTGGCTGACAAAAATATAGGTAATGCATAATAATAATAATAATTTATGTTGGGCTCCTCTTAATCAGCCCAAAAAATAAACCACCACCCCACCAACCACACACAAAAGGTGAATCCCACGGATTTTGGATGTGTATGACCAAGATTGTGCAATCTCCATTGAGTTATAAGCATGGAAAGCCGTACCCGTTGATACGGGTGTGTTTCGGGCGATACATATGTATTGGTCACGACCGGTACAGGGGTGTCGTACCTGATGGCTGATACACAGGAAAAGTGATACACCAGTTGCGTTTCGGCCGTATCGCATCGACACTATAGATGCCTATCAGTCCATATGGATAACATGCATTTTTTTTAGACGAAAAAAGCCATATCGTATACTGAAACAATGTTGAATTACTATCCAAGCTATCAGTTTTTCATGGCAAGGAGTCTCTCTCTATATATAATATATTTATAAAAATTATCTATATTTATTTGACCAATGTCACACTTAAAATAAGAAAACACCCTAATAGGCTTGATCTGTAGCATATACTTAGACCTTTTTTTTTGCTTAATGTAGCGCTAGACTTTTATCCATTCACAATTTCACATATACATCTAAATTATGGACATTTACATAATGATAATTTGTAGGATCCACAATTTTATTACACAAATATGATGAGCCAAATGCACGATAAATAGTTAGTTTATACGCAAGTGAATTGTAACTTGTAAGATTGATATTTTTGCAAACAAAGTTTTTGTTTATTCATAGCATCGGCTGTGCTCATCTAACATGAGGGGTCCTCATGTCAACATATATTACCAATTTTGAGGTGATATGCTCACTTATAATTTTTTTCACCAATTATGTTTTGAGAATGGTTTACATGAGATCGTTTTCATATAAAGAGCATGAGGCCAATCTTTATAGCCGTTGGATTTCGATCGGAGGGTGGATATTAAATCAGTGGATAGGTGAGTGTGTCACATTCAAGAGTAGATGATCGGAGGGTGGATCCAACGACTACGATTTAAAGTGGCCTCATATAAGCCATATGAGAGCGATCTCATTTAAATTTTTCCCTTATGTTTTAAACATAATGGTTATGTGTATATTTTGATAATATTAGTAATTTCACCAAATATTATGGTTATATGCTTGTTTCTGCACGAACCTGGTATAACGTCGGCGTGTACCCATATCAACGGTCATCGATACTTTCATTGGTATGGGTACGACCTTCCATGGTTATAAGTAAATTCTTACCAAACGAAATATAAAGATGACCTCCCACGGTCTTTTTATTCGTAGGCCGCAGCTAGCTAGCTAGCATTGTATGCAAACTCTTACCAAAAAAGTGTTTATTTTAAAGTTGAGTTGTGTAACTAACATAGGTAGTCAATTTGTTGGGTGAATACGTATATTGTAAACAAATTTTTGGGTGAATATGAGAAAGAACTTGGCAGACGCTGGCTCAGATGCAGACACGAGACAATGGGTTGAATTATCCGCATGACAAGGTCAGGATAATGAGGTTGCAAAGGCCACAGGTGGGATCTTAAGAGATGCTAACAACTGGCCGAGGTAGAAGGGGATGTAGGTTAGGATTCAATTGCAAAACGGCCTTTTGCTGAGAGCTGGAGTCACCCCCTGGGGAGCTGCGTGGGAACCGGATCCTGCCTCGCTGGTGAAGCTTCACAAGAGGATCCGGACTCAGCTGCGAGGCCTCTCCCTATGAGGTTTAGAAAGCTGCAAAGGAGGCAACTTCTCCCCAAACGCTCATTAACCGTTCGACCACCCCATCTGCCGCTTCTATCTTTTTCTCAATCTAATCCCAGTATTTTTTAACCCATTTTACTGAAGTTGTTAGCTTGTTAAAGTGACAACACCATCATTTAATTAATAGCTTGTCATCATTATATAATCTTGATCTTGTACATGACAACAACTGTGCATGTCATCTGGTCTTACGTACGAAAATTTTGTATAAACACTACGTCACTACTTTCCCATTTGTCATAACTTAATAATGTATGTATGTATTTGTCATAACTCATAACTTAATAATGTATGCATGCTTTAGGATTATTGAACTTAATTTAAATAGATATATATATATATATTTTTTAATTAGGCAAAATTGTTTACATAATCTTTTCCTTTGTAGTAACTCTTTGTAAACGTCATGTTGATGTCTATATTAATCTAATCTATATACGTGACCAGATACGAGAAAAATTTGCTCCTAGTAACTTAAAGAGCACAAGCCACACTTCCCAAAAGGCCCCCGCGAGTCCATGACTCCCATATTAATTTCTGCTACCATTCTTCGTGCTGATTTGCTTAAACACCAGTTCTAAATAGCAATCTCAGTGTCTACTATTTGAACACTGTGGATGATGGTTTTTGAAAAATTTGAACAGGAGGAGGGAAGAAGGTGACGATGGCGGCGGAGAAACGTGCTTGGTGTGCCAACTTAACCATTTGGAGAAGCCTATCAAGTATGGCAAGTACTGGTGCTGGTGCATCTGGTCGCTGGTGGTGGAGTCCCTTCATCTCCTCGCAGCTCAGGGCATGGCCGTCCGGGCCTGGGACGACTGCCTCAACACCCTGCCTCAGAACCTCAACTGGAACCTCACCGGCATGATGAACAACTGCTGGTTCAGAGTGTAGACGCACGCGTGCAAGCCCCAGGGTGGCGAGATTGGCCTAGTGTTCCAGCACCCTACAGCACCCCGCAATCCGGCCGGTTGCTGGATGGCGAGAGAGAAGCGGCTCCGAAAGACGTCGGTCGAGGTCGTAGCTAGGCAGGTTGAAGGAGAGCCTCTCCTCCCCTTTCATGAATTCTTCTTCACAACCTTCCAACCCCGCCGCTGCCACCGCAGCCATTTCCACCGGAGGAGCATCTCCACCAGCTGCATCGGCCCCAGGGAAGAGGATTCCCTGCAAGCTGATCTCCAAGACTGTCCTCTCCCCTGGCGTCCGCCTCTTCCGGTTCTCACTCCCCGATGCCGACCAAGTCCTCGGCCTCCAGTAGGGAAGCACCTCCTCCTCGTGTCAAGCATCAACGGCAAGCTCTGCATAAGGGCCTGCATTCCCACGAGTTCGGCCGAGGAGGCAGGCCACTTCGACCTCCTCATCAAGGTATATCGCAAGGAAATTCACCCCGACTTCCCTGACGGCGGCCTCATGTCGCAGCACCTCGACTCCCTGCCCCTCGGCACCGAGCTCGCTATCAATGGCCTTATAGGCCACATCGAGTATACGGGTCGCGGCATCTTCTTCGTCCACGGGAAGCCTAGATTCGCCCGGCAACTGGCGATGATCGCCGGAAGGACGGGGATCACCCCAATATACCAGCTGGTCCAGGCGATGAGACGGAGATGCACGTGGTGTATGCGAACCGAACGGAGGATGAAATAATGCTGAGGGAGGAACTGAACCGGTGGACGGTGGAGGGGCGGGGGAGGCTCAAGGTATGGTATGTGGTGGGGAGGAGCGTGAAGGAGGGGAGGAAGTACAGCACCGGCAGGATCAATGAAGACATTCTCCGGGAGCATCTTCCACTAAGGGGGGATATGATACGCTGGCCCTGGCCTGTGGGCCGCCGGGGATGATCCAGAGTGCAGTGCCCATTCTGGAGAAGCTCAATTACGATGTCAAGAACTCGCTCTTGATCTTTTGACACACGAAAGAACCCAGTTCATATTAATTAGGGTTCTTTTTGCACGTTACATGTTCAGAAAACGGCAGTTCAGAAGAAAAAAAGGTATATACAAGAGCCACAATATGTTATACTAGTGTTTGCTCTTTGTGTAGTTTGTATTTGCGTAGAGTCAGCTCCCTCCTGTATCAGTTTCCTATAAGAGATCTTTTATAAGAGTCTGTTAATCAAATTGATGCTCCATGGTATATACACAATTACACTATATGACAATCTGCATGTGTTAGAAAATTGAGCTCCTTAGCATGAATGTCCATAACGAAAATTGATGAATATGTTGCTTAATAAAAATGTTAGATACTGTCGTCCCTAGTGGCGGAAGATATATATTCATATATATATGAATATGTTGTGGCATGTAGGGTGGATTGGCAACCGCACCATGTTAAAATTGGGAAAAGGTGAATAAAGTTCCATGCGTTAATTCTGTAAAGCTTCTGTGACAATAAGATGACGAGCAAAAGGAGCACCAAAGAAAAATCATGAGACTTTCCTTTACAGCCTCCCTTTGGCAAAACTAGGGACGCATCGACCGAAGCCATCTCGCATGAAATGATGAACTTCCATACTTTTGCAGCGCAGGCCAAAGCAGCTCTTTGTGCATGTTTTCCATAGTCTGTCTAGCTCTTTACATTAGCTAGTGATGATGCAAAAGGATCAACAATGAAAGACGTATATCCAAAGAGCGTGGACGAATGGCATGTACGATCCCCTATGTTCATAAAGTTCTTATGTAAAGATATAATCAGATGAAGTAGGAAGGTGCTTAGTTGTTGATCTACTGGCTCTATAGTATACATTTACATCACCTCTATATTCCTTGAGCTTTGATAGTGAATAATTGACCCGTTTTCGGTCGCGAGAAGCAACCTCAAGAGTCAAGAGTATACACATTTCCATACGAAACCCCCCAACTGCTTCCTGTTGCCCATCCAGTATTCCTTCAAAAGCCAAATGAATGATCTGTCTATCAAAACAACATAATGCTCGCCTCCTCCACCGCTTTATTCAAAAGCCAAACAAAGGCCCAGTTTGTGACAGACTTTGGGAGTCGAGGCCAAAGTGCTACTTTAGATGGTTTGCCCTACCTGATCATCACAATTCACAAGTGTGGAAATGGATACAGGTAAGAAGGCTGTATACTTTACATTATTGCTTACATTACTCATCTTCTCCCCGGCAACAACCGCTAGGAGATCAATGCTAGAGGTCAGTCATCGGGGGCCAGGCCAGGCGATGGCGGGTGGAACTACTGGTTGGGGGGTGAACCGGACCCTGAGCCTCCATGCAGCACCTTCATTGGGTCAGGCTACAGCTCAGCCCCTGGTCCAACAAGCTGGGGCTATGGGTATGAGCGCTCCCCGGACGGCCGGACCGGCGAGTATGGCTACGGTTGGAGCTCTAGTGAGGGCGGCTGGTCCGGCGGCGGAGGCAGAGGATGGACTGTTAGTGGAGGTGGGGAGGTAGCAGGAGAAGGAGAGTACTGGGGCCCTGGTTGCAGTTGTGGCCAGACTGAGGAAGGACAGAATTAGGCGTGGCTGATGGAAAGTGGGGAAGGATGATGAGATTCTTAATGTTGTTCCTACTAGTATTATGATGATAATTACCTACCGTGTTTATCATGTCTCGTAAAGAAATGCAGTTATGATATTAAGTGTTCTATAAGCCTACAGTATTGTACCAAAAAAAGATAAAAAGAATATGGTGTAATTCAGAGTTGAAGGACCTAAATTGAAGTCTCAATTCTTTGCGTTTTTCGTTCATATTCTTATATAGATTATGGGCATACAGACGAGTTACAGTTTTTCAGTTTTAAATATTTGAGTAGTAGTTGTACTATTCTTCTAAGTGAAATTAATTTGAGAACAAAGTTTTTCCTTTTTTGCTAGACATTTGACAAGAAATTTGATCCACCTCTTGGATCTTCCACAGCTTCACCTAAAAAAAAAAATGAAATAAAAGAGAGATGCTCCAATTCCCAAAATATATGAGACAAGTCCCTTGAATATGTATGCAGTGGGCATAATAAAATGCATTGCAAGTGTGGACCTGTTTATTTTTAAGCTTTGCGACCATGTTTGAAGCTCAAAGTAAATCAGCACTCCATCAACAACTCATGCAATATTAAAAAAAATTGCATAAAGCAAACTGATCACTTACATGGATTTCCTCAATTTGTAACCTGTTCAGAAATCTAGCAGTAGGAGAAAACTCTTACAAATCAACCATGCAATCAAAGCCCGTTTACTCTTTCAGTCTGATCTGAATTAACCTCTTCCTCATATCAAGTGATGCAAACAAGCCAAAATCTTGTTACTTCAGGAAGGCTCTTCTTTCACCTATAATTTGTGAACTATACCAAATATTGCTATCACTATAGATTATCAAAATCATATGCTGCATCAGCACCCATATGAAACCCATGAGCAAAATCAGAAATCATTGACTTTGCGCTACTAGCCAGCTCCGAGAAGAATCCTATGCAAAACTCAAAAAAGATAGAGCAAAAGTTGAGCATGTCAACCAACTAAAGAAAGACACCTG
Source organism: Houttuynia cordata (assembly GCA_039654745.1). NCBI lineage: Eukaryota > Viridiplantae > Streptophyta > Magnoliopsida > Piperales > Saururaceae > Houttuynia > Houttuynia cordata. The sequence continues at coordinate 27,487,241 of CM077504.1, forward strand.
TATTGAGACCTCAGGCACCGAGCACCCACCTTAGGTTATGCTATCAACAAAAGCCGCCATCTACTACATGATCCATCAATTCATCACGTTGACTTTGGTACTAGCCACTTAAGCTCTTCCCACTAACATATCTTCAGTATCTTTCATGCGTCATTGCTCTCAAGAAGTCAAGACATCCCTCAGCAATTCTACTCTTATTTTGAATGCTCCCAAGGCTCCATTCTGAACCTAATGAACAATGCGAAGGAAATAACCTGAAAAAGAAAACAACACAGAGAAGGACAACCCACAAACAAAATAAGTTCGCATGGAAGAAGGTAAGAAAGTGTGTTATGGTTGAATTTGATTCGCCATTGGTGGTTTCTCAAGTGGAAAATTTGCAGAGCTATTTTGGCAAACTGGCGACCTCCAAATTGGATAACCAGCCAGCTTTAGAATTTGATGGAGGTAGACAGAATGCCAAAATGAGCCTGCAAACATTCCCTTGAGAAACAGCTAGACTTTGCATTTTCTTTCACAACGCCAAGATAAGACAGAAGCATCTGAAGATACGTAGGCAGATCTATATATAGATAAAGATGGAGAAAACAGTAGCAATGGTAATGGAGTTTTGGTTCAAAAACATGGAGTACTGAGGGAGAAAGAGAGCATGCATGGTGGTTGTACGGGTAAATTGTGGTGGGTAGAAATGGCTCATGCTCCGCTTTTTTGACTTGCTATTAGAAAAGGAAACAAGAGGGGGTTGCACTTTGTCCCCCACTCAGAAGCCACACTCCTCCCTCTTCCATTTCGGCCCAAATTTGTTTCATGGGATACCTCTTCCCTTTCGGACGAGTCTAGCCCAGAGGGGTCTTATCATGGCACTTAGCTACATAGCTAGAAGGCTAGAACCACCATGAACCGTGGTCATGAAAAACTCTTCCTTTCCATAATACTTGTATACTACTATAGCTAATATAAAGAAAAAAAAGTATACTACTATAGCCGGTGTTAAGTTGCTAACATGTGCAAGGAAGACAGTGACCCTTGCTGAATTTTACAAGAAGGATAATGTATTGTTTCCAAGTCAAGGGTGGACACACAGGTTTCCATGAAAAGTGGTGTTTCCTTTCTGATGCTGGTTTAAAGTCATCTTGCTTTCTTCAAACTTCACATCAATACCAATGAAGAAAGTTCCCTCCTCGACACGACTTTATCATTTTCCAGTCTCTAAAAGAAGAGAGTTTACTTTAACGAATGCACGATTTATTTATCAGTACTAGCTTCAAACACCCCGCGGTTTAACCAAAGCCTGACACTAGTGGGCTGTTTGGGCAACGATGAGAAGGATGTTACAAGGCCAAAGACATAAGAAAGCCAAAAGAAGTGTAGAATAAGAAACAAATATGAAAACCAAGTAAAGAGTGTTTGAAACTTGTACCGACTTATTACTCTTGAGATCTGCAACTGAAGTAGCAAATATTAGGAAAAAAGGATCTGCAAAGGATTGGGAAAAAGATGATCCCAACTCATTAAAGGAAGACTCACATTAAAGTTCACGTGAAGAAAGAAAGCAAAAAAGACAAAGTTCGTCGGTTGCAACAAAAAAGACACAGTTCATCGGTTGCAGCTTGTAAGGTCAATATCTGCGTCGAAACGAGATTCATAATTGCATGAATACGGTATGATTGACAAGGAAACTTGGAAACATTCAGCTGCAGAACCGGTAGATAGATTAATGATTTGTTTTTGGTAAATTAGATAGACCAATGCTAATCTTAATATAGTTTAATCTTCCCAAAGACCAGCTGCTACAGTTCAAACTTTAACACTGCTGGGCAAACCCTGAATCCTAAGGGGCTGTTTGGATACCCATTCGAATTAAAGGCCATTTCCTTCATTTTCTTTTCCTTAAATAAAATGAAAATGTTGGTTGATTTTGTATTTATTCATTTGTCATTTAGGATGTAAATATTTGTTTGGCAAAACCCCCTTAAATAGTATTCAAATGTGCCTCCCAAACAAGAATCCATGGGAAATAGGCTTAAATAGACTAAAATGATATAGGAAATGAGGATCCAAACAGCCCCTAAGTATCATCAAAGCTTGATATATCCTAATAAAACTCAACGGTGTTGAACAACATTAGGGATAGGTAAAGTTAAAGTCAAATTCAAGTAGCTATCCGAAACACAACTTTGCAAAACATTTGCAGCTAATTTCTTTCCAGACATGCACTTCAGTTCTTATAGCATGATCATCACCACCACAATTTGTCGTAAATTTGCCAAAGAAGTTAAAAGTAGACAAAGTTTAAATTATTACAAACAATATCAAATAAATGAAATAATATATTACAAAAAACATAAACAGTTCCAATTCCTAGTCTTCTGCCACAGGAAAAAAAGGCTGTTGGTGTCTTGCTGATGCTGAAAGCGCTGTGAGACCATTATACAGAATACCAGCATTGACATGTATGCCACTAGTACACTCAAGCTTTTCTCTCCAAAGAGTAGAATTGAAGAGCTCAAAATAAAGGGTTACCTACATCGTTTTTCGAATTCAAACGCTAATTGCATTCCTTTAAAGACAGCCAATGATCACAGGAGGACAAATTATACACAACTTTAAACAAGAATCTTTTCAGAAGATTGTATGAGAAAAAAATCTTTTCTTTTTACCGTGTTGTCATTTTTTATTTTTTTATAAATACAACTTATTGATGTATCACTAAAAGGTCTTAATAAGTTAAACTAAACATTTAAGTTTTTTAGAATTTTCCTGTACAGTTTTATATATTTACAAAATCCAAGTTGCTAGTTGTATTCTTAGATGGCATTGTCAGCAAGTATTTCTTCTCGAACCATTTCTTCCACAGGATTCAGATTGCCCCATACTTCTGCGTCCATATACCCAACTTCAAATAGATTGTCAAGGATGTCATCTTCTGCAGGCTCCAGTGCCCAGTTGAAAAGCTGTTGTAAGAAGATAAGAAGATGAGATACAAATCATTCAGATCATTCGAGACAACATATTGAAATTATTTCGCTTCATTTTTAAGTCAAACCTGGCGTGTAGTTGCCCGATTTACTGGATTACAATCTGGGCTAATACCAATTCCGTCCAATTTCAAGCGACTAACTGGAAAAGCACAAACCCATGCTACTTGACATTATAACAATTCCATTATAAGTGAAGCAATTCAATAGGTGATCAAATAAAACTTTGATTTGCTGCTGATGTCACTGAAACCCTAAAATAAAATTGCACTGCAAACACTTATTTTGAAACCACGATATAAGTTTAAAACGATATTATGAAAATAACTGTTTCCGAAGCAGAAGTTGGTGGCATAAACAATGTTAAACCACCATCGATACAAAGGCGATTGCGGTACAATGTCACTGGTCTGGGTGGGTGGTGCTAAATATCTGCGAATTCACATATCAACATGCTCTCAACTGATTTCAGAAAAGGAATAAGTACTAGAAAGTTTATTTGATGGCAAAGATCATTAACAAACCCGGGAATAAAGGAAGAAGTGAAGAAGGCATTAATGAGATCCTCCTTGGATTCAAACTGATCAACAAGTAAGCCCCTTGACCTCCACTGTAAATGGGTGATAGCAACTGCAGCAGAAATGCAAGAGAAAAGACTCAACTATTAGAGAATCAATCAAATGAGTAACTGGTTTTTTAACATTGTTCAGTTTTTTGTGATAATGATGGAAAGAGACTGTTGACATATCATGTTCTAGTTCTGAAGCTTTATATGAGCTTTTATATTTGAAGTGGCTCTCATTGATCAACAGAAACAATAGCTTTTACACTATCACAACCTGTTCTAGCTTTTACACTATCACAACCTGTTCTGCAGCCTCTTTTGTTGACAATGATATATTCTTTCTGTTGCACTATGTAAATAAAAATACATTTTGGCATTAATTTTTTAAATTTCCTGGTCAAAGTCTTCAATCACTATTTTCACTATAAAACATACGAGCAAAAACAGTTTTTAGGCCCCTCTACATAAATCGCACCAATTAAGCACAAGTACTCACTTGGGCAGCAGGCACTATATGTATCGTCAAGGCCCTATATAATCTCAGCTCAAGGTGCCATCAAGACGGAAGTACCCTTAAAGTAAGATTCCAACAACTAATGTGCTCATTCTAAATAAACAGTCTTTAGGATCTACCTAGATTTAAGAACTCAAGTACTTGAGGAGAGTGATATGTATTAGCCAAACAATATATTTGCATACAATTTTGCGTATTTTATCAATTTGTTCACACATTAATATTTAAAAATATGTGCTGAAACTAGCATTAAAAGAAGATGGAAAAACTTACCACGAATTCTTCCAGTGGACCTTGTGTGGATATCATCAGGTAGAAACTCCTGAAGAACCTCTTTAAGGACAGCCTAAGGGAAAAGGGGCAGAAAAAGGAGGGGGAAGAGAAAGCTAAGTTTCAATCTTGACGAAAGATAATTCTATTTATTAAAATATTTAGCTTACATAATAGGAAGCACAACAGTTTAGAAGATTAAAATTTCAATTTGGATTCAATCAATGAGCAACAAAAGCACAACAATTTTGCAAGATGAATTCCCTTACAAAAGCAAATATATGTCATGGAAGCTTTAAAAAAGGACATACAAAGCACAATGCTATGAAGATCTTGAGCACTATGAATATAGGCACAACAAATGCCAAGTGGTAAACATGCACCTCGTAGCTAACTGTTCCCCAAAGTATCAAAAGTGGCAACTAGCAGCAGAAAGGAGTACATTAAGGGGCCATTTGGGGCATGATTATAAGCAAATATCCACAGTGGATTTTCCAGATCCACTGTAGCATCCATGTTTTTTTCCCTATCCTGCTGAAACATGACCTGAGGTATTTCAGCTGGATAAGAAAAAAACATGGATGCTACAGTGTAGCAAAACATCCACAGACTCAGTTTAATCACGCCCCAAACGGCCCCTAAATTTCAGTACAATTGTACAACTAGTTAAAGCTAAGAGTAGGGAATTGAGTCAGCACGTAATTACCAAATTGAGCCTCATTTTCCTTCTATCTTAAAATAACGCGTATAAATTGCGTTTTAAAAGACTATCCTCGCCATCTCTTTCCTTTTCTTTTTCAATTGACTAAGTGATGCAAACATCAAGTGGGGCCATAATTGCTAAAAAATACTCCCTCCATTCCAAAATACTGTGTACATCTGAGAAAATTCTCATTTTTATTGGATCATGAAGCCCACAAGGAAGTCACATGACTTCTTCTCCTTTATATCCCGTCCAACTCGTATGATTGTTCATGAACAAAATTCCAGTCAATCCTTCCAAGGTTCCTCCAATTTTGGAAAGAGAAAGTCATGTAATTTGGCAAAATATACATGGTATTTTGGAATAATAATATTTTCAAATGTACATAATATTTTGGAACGGAGGGAGTATATCCTAATATGGGCCTACATTAAATTTATTGGGTGAAGCAAGCTCTTAGGCCCATGATAGTGTAATGGGTTTGTATAAAGACCATAGACCATATTTGATTAATTAGTTTCAAGTAAAGTAAAAGGTCTTTATTAATTGAGCAGGTCTAGCCAGCGCGTAGTGCTGGCAGCCGTCAATCATGCTGGGCCCACATGGGGCCCACTGATCTGGCAGCTGACAGCACTACAGCGTATCAGCGCTGGCTAGATTTTTCCTTATTAATTAGACTTGACTCAGCTGTTAGAAAGTTGTTTTAGCTTTAAATAGGTTATTAGGAAATTGTGTTAGCCTTTAATCAGTGCATTGGTACTTGCAGTGTCTCTTTTTGGAGGAGTCCTATGGGAAAATTGTAGTAGTAGTAGTTGTAGAATCCTCCTCTTCTTCTGTAAGCCTATGTAAAGCCCTCAAATATAAACGAAAAATCAGCCTATGTTTTTGAAAAAAATTTAGAGAGCTTGAAGCATCCTTGGTTGATGTTGACTCCAGCCTCTCTCCGGTGCCAATGTCAAGGGTATGCCACCGGTGGTAATTTTGTTAGCGCCTCTTGGTGCTGATTCCGCGGGTTTTATCCTCCATCATGCGCAGTTAGACTTAAAAACCCCCTACCTCTCCATACGGTTTCCTGCACCACATTAACTTCAAACCCTCTCCTAAAAAACCACAAATTTAGCCTTTTTATCTCAAGTCCCCCTAGACTACTGGAATCTCCTGATTTCGAACGATTCCCTACCACAGTCCATCCTAAATTAATAATCTAGAATTAACACCTAATCTGTTGAAAACTTGTTTTAAAAAAATTGCAGAATAAATGTGACAGTTTTATCACTGAATCATGGTGCGAAGTATACGAAAATGAAGGTTGTCTCAAGAAGATCTTCATCGCCCATGGTGCCACAGACCCAACTCAAACTGGGGACCTCTTCCTCGACAAGGAGAGGACCTATACAGCCCGCCAATTACATGAAGACCTCAAAACACATCAGGTAACTATGGCATCCTATAAGTTCAAGCTGATCGTAAAAGGACTATCAATAATAAATAGCAACAACACACAGCACGTGTGGCTCAATCAGGCTCTGCATAGGAAGACAAACAGAATGGTACATCATAAAGACTTGCATCCACTAGGAATTTAGAGGACAGGTAACTTTTGATAATCTTAGCTACTGTTTTACAACGAAGCTAATAGAAAACGGACTGTATATCTGCATTGCAATATTACATGCTCAGAGCATATGCTGAAATAACAAAGTTAGAAACCCATTGAATGTTGCATTCCACAACACACTGAACAAAATATACTTCTCATTTCATTAGCTTGGTCTTGACCTTTTTCACAAAGCAAATGAGAAACATAACGACTTCATTATGATTATGATTATGATTAAATGAGAATCATGACTAAATAGAAGAAAGGTCGTCAGGAGATAATGCATGCCCCAAGACGAAAAGCAGTGCCCTTAAGACGACAATCATCAGCCAGAAACTTAATAGCTTTAAGAGCTTCTTGCATGCTAACTCCAGAAGCAATTATTGCACAAGCAATAGCACCGGCTGAAGAACCAGGAGTGCTCTCCTGCATCATAAAGCAACAAGACAATAATCCAGAAAGCAGCAACCTTTCTTCATGTGAAAACATGAATTGTAACAGAGATTGCACAATAAATTTAGAGAAGATCTAAAAAAATCCATCAAATTTACAATCGTTTCATAATTCGCATTGAAAACAGCAAATTAAAACATTTTCTCTCATAATTTAAGATGAAAACTTCATCCAAGTAACAATCACACACAATTTATCAACAATAAATGAAATTTACCGTAATATATCTCTTCTCGATGAGATATTGAGCAACGCCCAGATGGTAAGGCAATAGCAGCCCTGCTGCCGAGAAGCTGAACCCGGGGCTCCTAACGAACTTCCGATCCCTTTCAGCCTCCACATCCTTCGACCTCTGCTCTCAAATTACCCCATCATCAACAGACTTCCACGCCACCGGCCCCCTTCTCCCAGGCAACCGGACGTCGACATCCACATCCACATCGACCGCGAAGCCCACCCTAACAGTGGTGGAAGCCTCATAGTCCGACCCACGATTCCTAATGAGCAGCGAAGCGATGCCGAGGAAGAATTCGCCGGTGGCGACACCGAACGAACGCTTCTCCGGGGCCGGAGGGGCAGAGCTCTGGTCGGAATTGGCGGAGGATCGGGGCAAGGAGAGGCTCCGGCGAGGCGGGTGGGAATTGGAGCTAGGATTGAGGAATCAGCGGCGGTTGGAGGTGGCGGAAGGGAGGAGGGCGGCGGCGGAGAAGGCCGACATGAGACTGCGCGGGAGGCGGGTCGGGCCTCTCAGTTGATGTTAAGTGCGCACCGTGCCATATGCATCACACATGACACATATATTAACAAGGTTCGATTTGTGACTAGACACCTGGAAAGCACTTTGGGAGGGTGGGGGTTAGGCATGATCCTCCTAGTTGGATGAATGTTAATATGAGTGAACTCACAAGTGTCTGCTAACTTTTTTCCTAAATTCTAAATTTTCAACTCCTAAAATCTCTAACCAAACATACCTTTAGTAGTATGTGCGTAAGGCTGTCGAATTTAGATCGGGCGGCATGTGTAGTATATACACATGTTTAATCACCTGCCCGTTTTGGTAACAAGTTGAAATATGCGAGACGGTGGGTTCTTCCAGCCTGAGCGATGCATGTCCCCGCGCGCGCTCGATGCATGTACCATGCGCAAGGTGAACCGTCAAGTCGAGATCCGATCGCTGCATGAGACTGGGGAGTGAGCAGATGATGTAACCCATCTGATCGAGATCGACGTGCAAGATGCAACAAACGCACTCCCCAACAGATGCGCCAAAGCTCACACTACAGAGACTTTTACCAATTTCTATGATGTTTGTGAGGGACCATTGCCCCCTGTCCAGCGCCATCCCGCGTTTAATAATAGTTTCCCCCTCCCGCCGCCGAATGATTCATTTAATGCCCGCCCTCGCAATATCCAATCTCTCTAATCTTTCTCATCATTCCCAGTCCAGCTAGCTACAGCGCCTCTCATTCCCTCGTTCTTGTTCTTTGGCCTGCTCCCTCTACCTTTGTCATCATGCTGAACCCGCAAGCTCGGCCATTTGAGTATGGCTATGGCAGAAGGTGCTGGATACAAGCTCCCGCTCCCAAACCAGACTTCCTTCCACACCATACAGCTCCTTACTTTCCCTACTACTCCTGCCAGCTCCCGCAAGTCCACCATCATTGGAGGGCCACCTGCTTCAACCCCTGCTACTGCCTGCCTCCTCCCCCTCCTCCTGCTGTTGTTTCTTTTGCTCCCATTCCCTCTACGCATCCGCGCATGCTGAAGCTCGAGGAGGTTGAGCAGGATGAGGCGTTGGGGTTCGTGAAAACCGATCAAGGGCCCGAGAAGATGTTAGATTTTAAGGGGAGAGTGAGAAGGTTTCCTCGAAACAGAGAGCGGAAACAGGCTGCAAACTGGGCTCCCAAGGGCCAAGCTGGGCATCTTTCCGCCGGAGGCCACGTTGCGTATCCGGTGTCCGAGGTCAGAAATGCAAACAGAAGAGGGGGTCGAAGGAATGTGGGTTCAGTCCGGGCGCCCAGAGATGGCTCTCAGCATCACTCCAGTCAGTTCGAGTTTAAAGAGCCTGGCCATGAGAACGAGGGCAGGACTACACTTATGGTCAAGAATATCCCAAACAAAATCAGGTACTTGTTTTTTCACTACTTTTCCTCAGAATTGCTTTTTCATCCTTCTTGAATCACTTCACTCATTTATCTGGTATTCTGTGTTTAAGCCGGGGCATGTTCATCAAGATGCTTGATGACTTTTGCATTGGCAAGAACCAGAAAGTGGAGGCTAGCTTGGAGTCGGATTACTCTGCCTACGACTTCCTCTACTTGCCGTTTGATTTCCGGTTAAGTATACATAATGGGTGTAATGGCGTCTTAGTTTTCTGCTTGTGTTTTTTTACAACAAAGTGAACTGAGTTATGAAACTTAAGATCGTTGTTGGTTGGTTTGTGTTTTGCAGGAACCGCTGCAACTTGGGTTATGCGTTTGTCAACTTCACCACGACTGGTGCAGCTTTCCGACTCTACAAGTCGTTTCACAACTTCAAGTGGACTTCTTTTGCCTCTCACAAAGTCTGTCAAGTTACATATGCTAGGATTCAGGTCTGGTGCTTTTTTTAAAGTTTTTTGCTTTTCATAGTTCTCAGTTTTGATTGATCCTTGGTACTTTTTCTTATTTGATGAGCATTTCTCCAGTTTCATTCTTTTTTTGTATGTGTGGTTAGTATTAAGCTTTTGTTCTGACCATGTTCTTCAGGGCAAAACCAAGCTGCTAAATCACTTTCAGAAGTCTTACTTTTGTTGCGACTCGGATGATTACCTGCCGGTCCTCTTTACTCCGGCGAGGGACGGCTATACATCCCGCCCAGAGCCGCAGCTCATCTGCAGCCGCATCTACTAGGCAAGGAGCTGTATTCTTCTTAGGAATGAGATGGTAGTCTTTAGTCTAAACTCTAAACTAACTGGCATTGTCAGTGAAACAGATGGTGGGGATTCTTTGTCAGTTCCAGTAGCCCCAGAAGCTGTGCCCCTGACAAGCCGAGCTAGTTCGCAATAGTTTCTGTTTGAGAATCTTTGCTTAATCGCGATGTAGAGCCAAGATGTTGTAGCTTAATCAAGCTATTGTTGTTTATGGTAGATGTTAGATGAGATGAGACTTACATTTGAACCTTCTTAAGGTCCGAGGCAAAGAGATTGTTTAATGTAATGAATGTGTAGAATTACAGTTGTTGCATTACACTTTGGGGACGTTCTTAACGTGGTTTAGGGATAATGTTGTGGTTGAAATCGCCGTCAACATTTTGTGATAAGTTTTGTGCTCATTCTTGGTTCTCCGCAACACACAACGCCCATTGTTAGATTGTTACATCAAATATCCTCCATAGTGCAACTGCACCTGTTGTAGAGTGCTGCACATCCTCGTCTTCCAGGAATTAACAAATAGCTTGGGTCCTAGCCCTCGTTGCATTCATCTGTTTACTTGTACCCGTTGAACTGTTCACGCATCTTTGAGTTTCATAAGCGAGTTGGGATGAGCCAATTTCGATTTCTTATTTCTCTTTTATGATCATCCAATTTCAATTTCAATTTCTTATTTCTGTTTTATGATGAGCTATGTTCATTCCATTATTATACCATAAAAAATCCATTATTACTAATATCAGGCCTGTGAGCTGAAGTACTACGCAGATGTGTCTACCAGTCTTAAGATATATGCACATGTAACCCGTTGGAGACAAATATATTTTCACTTAAGGACGCAATTCTTGTGTGAGGTTCTCTCAATTCACACTAGAATTGCGTCCTTGCACAGGTGAGGTTCTCTATATTGTGTGAGCTGTGACAATAGAAAAAACGAAGGATGTCTTGGTGATTCCGCTGGGGGTGGGCAACAAGACGAACCAACCGGAAAGTAGTAGTAAGGGGAAAGGAATCAAAGTTCTGTCTGGCTCATACATGCAGTTCAGAGTTGTGGCTACAGACATCCCGTGTTCCCGAGCAAGTCCCTTGAAGGGACCCAGGTCCCTTGCAACAACATCCATGAGGCGCAGAAATGGTCCAGGAGCATAACTTATCAGAAATTCTACATTCAGTATTCTCTCCATTTAATGATGGGCAGCTTTTGACTTTGCCACATAATCGCAAACACTCGCCTCTAGAAATCGCCCTGGCCGGCAGGTCGTTGCACCAAAAAAGCGTTCTCGGTGCAGCTCAAGAAGGCAGGTCTACCAAATGCATTGCCTCCCAAGTGCAAACCCGGTCTCTACACAAAGAGCCCAAGAACGAACATTTTAGAGAAACAGACAGACTAGCTACTAGAGGTTAGGAAATGGAAGCCGGATCATTATCCATGGCGTGCTTCGGTTCATGTCACCCTCTTGTTTGCTTAGTTGTGTAAAGCGTACATTTGTTGTTTTTTCTACCTCCCTCCCCCCAAAACTGGAAAAGAAGGACAGAAGCTAGCCAATGTAGGGAAACACATGCTTTTTGCACGTATCCCTGGAGAAGCCTGAGCTCAGTTTCTGTGTAAAAGGTAGTATAGGCTCTTGAGTACAGACTGCAGAGTCCGCAGACTATTGTTGTGACTTGCTTTCTAAGGGCAAATGGGGAAGAGATGTGTAGAGAACGTTTTTGGGTGTCTTGCCTCTGCAACAAAATATTCTGATACGGAGGAGACCTGATTGACATGCAAGTAGCTTTTTGGGTTTGTCTCACTCTCCCAAACGGATGCAGAGTTGCTTCTTCTGGTCCCGAGGAGGATCAAAGCTTAAAAGGTTGCTAAAGTTTATCTTTCTTTTCTTTGTACAAGGTAGCTAAGTATATCAGACTACTCTATAGTTCGAAAGCAAAGAGTTGCCACTGTTCAGTATGGCTCCGCAAATGACATGTCATATCGCAGAGGTTTCGTTACCTTGAGATGTCATGTTTAAGCATAATTAGGACGCGATGAGTGTCAAAAGAACCTAGCACGATTGCGTGCAATTTGGAATGGATAAGCCTGCACGTGCAAAGGCATCATCATCTTCAGGACTTTACAAGAGTTTGCACGCAAATGGCTATATTCAACGTTCACAGCCTCAAAGCTCACTAAGACATGGAATGGATCTCGTTCAATCAAGCCATAACTTGTACTTACATGATGTGTCTTGTCATTTCCTTACGAAGGTATGAAAGGTCTTGTCTAAATGCTCATAATCACCTTCATATGCTCTATAAGCAAATTTTATGTTGCTGGTTTCATTAGCTACTTTATTACATAACCCAAGCGATTAAGCTGAAATCTAGTGTAAGCGCTTAAGTTAGTCTACCCTTCTTTTGAAGGAATAGTCTACATAAGCCATTGCCGGAGAAGAACAAACCTTGTCTACGGAATAAAGAGCCCGTGAAGGAACAATTTTGAGAAAGAGACAAACCAAGTTCCAGAGGAAACGGCAGCAGCAGCACCAATCCTCCTCCATTCAACCTTCCCCCCAAAACTAGAAATGAAGCAACGACCATGCCCGAATCCGAAGAGATAGAATAACCATTTTAGTGCCCACTCCACCCATGCTTTTTGCACGAATACTATAAAAGATGTGGTATAGACCTTTTAGAATGTCAGACTGCTGCTGTGTGACTGGATGTGTAGTAGCATGGAGACAGACAGAGGGAGGGGATGTGTACTCCTTAGAGAACGTTTTGGGTGGCTGGCCTCTGCTATAAAATATTTTTCCGATTCGGAATAGACCTGATTGATGCGAGGCGTGCCTTTTGGCCTTGGGTGTCTCTCACGCACGATGCAATTTGCCTTCCTCCGGTCCCGAGCAGGATCAAAGCTCAAAATAGACCTGAAATATCAGTCTTGAGTTTTGAAAGCATGAGTTGCCAACGCCCAGCAAGGAATGCAATCCGTGTCTTTAACCACTACTTAGTTACTGCATCATACATAAACATAAGTACTTAGTAAGCAAACTCGTGTTTCTACTTTATCGCTTGCAAATCCAAGCTCGTGAATGAGATGTTGTACGCGAAGGCTTGGATTTTTTAAGCAGAACTAGGAGCGGATGAATGCGAAAGGAATTGATATAATTGTATGCAAACTTGAATTGGATAAGCGTGCACTGAAAAAGCACCATCTTCTTCAGAAGTACAAAAGAGTTTACATCTAAATGACCGTGTTCCACTTTCAAGGTCCAAGTGTGGCCACACCCCACGAGACACGAAATGTGTCTCCTGCAGTCGAGAGTTGAGTACCCCTTCGGAAAAAGGCTGCTTTGGTTAGACCAATCTTTCCTTATCTGCAGGATAGCATGCATTGCCTACAAATTTGATAGTATTGAAAATTGCATGCCACAAAAGAAAAATGCTCCCACTTTATTTTCACGGCCACCCCTCGTGGAAAATAGCATTAATGGCCACAAAATGGTTGCAATTCTTTCTTTGGTGCCGATGTTGATATGTGGAACGCGATCGGGCTTTAAGGTATGCTTAACAGTTTGACGTGAGTTTAGAAAAAGGCGCTATTTGATTATGATTCCCTCTATCCAATCAAGCTCGTCTGAATTTGAAAAAAAAATGGGTCCAACGTTACATGGCTCACTTTGCTCTCTCAAGACCAAAACATGGGGTGAGGGAAAGAAACTCTGCCTTTCTACATGAGCCTTGTAGTCCAATACATTTCACTCATTTTGTAAACGCAGATAAGCTTCTTTGGATGGAGGGAGTAACAGAATGTACAACATAGTTTGTCAAGCAATTGATTGACGAGCAATGTGTTGTGCAGTGAGAGCTTCTAGACTTGCACTCGGATAATTGTGATCATGCACACGAAGTGGACTTAATGCATATCCATCACACATAATATTTTGAATCAATGCATTCGCTCGTCTTGGCCATCATCGATCTCACTAAAATAGTAATTTCTTGAGGCGATTCTGTATTGTCTTTTCTTTCATTCACTTACGGATGCAGATATGTGGGATTTCCTTCCAACTGCAAGGTTCCCTTTCCTAGTAGTTATTGCATGATTGCTGATGTCCCCGTATACGAGGTCGTATTATCACCTCAAGAAGCCTTTTGGCATCTCTTTTAGTTCATCTTGGATTTTCAATCCATGTGGGATGGAAGGAGTAACCTAATCCCTGAAAGCTAAATTTACCTTTCCAACTAGCTTGTTAGTTTAATTTTTACCCCACCTACCAGAGCCTCAAAATCAATCGTTTCTTTGCGTCCTTGTTTCATAGTCCCATGATAGCAATAGGTTGATTAGGAAAATTTACTTCCTCAATACTTAAAAGATTTTTTTTATGCAATTCAATACTTAAAGAATAGTTTTTTCTACTAATTGACTAGAAGGTCCTACATATGCATTTATTTTGATCAGCACAAGTTCGACCTTTTTTGTAACAAAAATAACATTAGTAACAAATATAATGCTATTTGTAACTTTCTATGCATATGGTAGGTAGTCGGAAAATAAGGTAGCATTCCATTGATTCTCCACTGGACATTGAGCGATGACCTGATCTGGCATGTCTTCACAAAATACCAAATAATAAGCAAAACATGTAGATGTTTTGGGGAATATGCATTCCATAGTGGATAATAGTGAGATCAATATTGTTATAAAATTAGCATTAATGACAACAACGATATGCCAAGAAGAAACTACTGACCACCTTTAGAACCCAAACACCTTTGACATCCTCATCAAACTGGAACTCTATATGAAGGATCCACCATCTTCAATACAAACAAATTTCCTTTGTCACCCCTAGAAACTCTGCAACAGAGAAAAATTTACTTTAATCGTTCAAGTGTGTATTTTTCACCGATAACACCACATACAAGCATGAGTGAAATTACAGAAACATGTTTTCATTGATCGTAAGACTGGTTCAGGCTTCCAATAGAAATTATAAGACTACTAAATGCAGCCTTTGCCATTAACTAGTCTAGAATGGTGAGAAGCATGGAACTTCAAACATGATGGCCATGGAAATTCTAGTGTAAACTTGGTCCAATCCTATGGCAGTAACCTTCTTTCTAAACCATGAATTAAGCAATGCAGAAATTTGGTTTCACAATCTTTTGGAACACCAATAGAAATGACTACAAAATATGAACAAGTGGAAAATAGATTTTTGGAACCTGCTCATAGGAAATTTGAAGTCCCACGTGGGCCAGATCATAACTATTTTTTCAACTATTTTAATTTCCTGTGTCATTGATGTGAAATATATACTCCTCTGCATTTGCATTTTACCATCATCAACTTCACTTGCAACAGCAAGTGAAAGACAGCTTGAGCATTACTTAAGGAACCAGGATATAATTACCTCAATTCTTCATCTAGATATGTAATTTCCAGTTCACCACGACCTCTTCCAGGAGCTTTGATAGATATCTATATACAGAATCGATAGGAAGTAATATATTAGTTGCACTGATATTCTTTATTTATGTAAAAATAGCACAACAATTTCTAGAATAGGAAATAATGAGCTTCTGCATAGAAATTTCAGCCACTTGCCATTTAGGTATTGTGTAAAGTCCCGCTTAAGCTTCTAGAAACATTACCAATTAGACTACTAGTAAAGTTTTAATCTCTTCTAAATATTTCTTTTCCTGAATAATGAATGTCGAATCCTTGAAACATTAAAGACTGTTCCGCACAGAATGCAATTTTCCATAAAAGCAATTAAATCAATAGGGAAAATTGCAAAAGGATGAGGTTTTGAAATTTTTAGGCCGACAAAAGATTTAGAAGCTCATAAGATACTTGAGAGAACTAAAATTGGGACAACACTCAGTTTCCTACGTGCTATGGATTCCCACTGCGTATGGCCAGGGAATAAGGGTTTATGTTAAGTGTCAGCAAGTAATTAGCTATTCTGGTGTTTAGCAGATTTTGAAGTGCCTCAACAATTAAAATTTGTGGATCTACCTCTGGAATGATGCAGCTAATATCACATTTGATGATGCAAATTCATAACAGTATATGTGACTGAAAGGCACAAGCGGCAAACATAAGTTACGACCTGACAATTACATGCTAACTGATTCTGATTAAACCCCAAAACGTGTCAGAATCAACTTACCAAACCAAATATTTTAAACGTATCAAATTTGACAGCCACTCTTCTTGAATTAAGAGGTACCAAGTTTGCCGTTACCTGCTTATACAATGTATACAGTTATAAAATAAGATGAGAAAAGCTTCTAGATTAAAAATAGTCCACTATTTAGAGGAGAAAAAGGTATTCATTATTCGAATTAAACTCACTTCATAAAGTCATAAATTATGTTGATTAAAGCATACAACAAAAAAAGCTCCAGACAATTCCTCAACAATATCTACTTAAATCTGGCCAACAACCTTTGCACAAGTTGTGCTGGCCAAGTTTCCCATGGGGGCCAGTGATCAACTTGCCTACAGACTTGCCGTTTACTAATCACATCTAGCCCCTTACCATTGAGCAATTACTAGACATAAAGCAACATACCAAAAGTTAAACATGAGCACATGTATTCTACCATCTGTGCATCACATTCATTCTTTATGGGTAAAATACTCCTTTCGTCCCATATTAACTGTCCAATTCGGTTCTCAAAATGAACATTTGAGAATAAACAAATAGGACAATCAATATGGGACGGAGGGAGTACATCCAAAAACCTTGGATCTACCTTTCTTTGGAAAATCTAAGCTTATTGTGTAAATTTGTCATTTAGTGCTTGACTATTAAAATAATCCAACCTGTCTATTTGATGACAATAATAGGATTTCATTAATCAGACAAAATTGTAAATCCGAAAATAACATCAGCACAAACAAATTAGGTGCTGGAATTTAAATTTTATAAGGTAAGCTTGCAGAAAACAAAAGCAAGGCTTTGTGTTCAGCTTGAAATATACTACTTTTCGTACATCCAGAAAAAAAAAAGATAACAAGCGTACAATGTCCCTTTAATGTTAAAATAGCACTTGTTTTAGATTGCAAGCTTATATAGTCCGGTTTTCCATGTACATTTATATTATGCTAGTAGTTATTGTCCTTTTCAGTGGCTAACATATTTAGAAGAAAAACCTGATTGAAATAAGGCCAAGTTTCCATATTCTGAGCCCTCAAAGTATCCGTATTGATCGCTTGATAGATTTTTCCATTTGGCCTTAAAAATTTTGGTCTCTGCAAAGTCGTCAAAGAAAGGGAATCAGTAGGAGCAAAGTAAATAAAATGCTATGATGATAATTAAAGATTATTCCCAGTACATAAAAGATCAATCTCAGAGAAATCCTTCACACCTGGCTTTGCAAGATTGACCTAGAAGTTGTATACAGAAGCTCCCATTTTCCATTCAGCAACTCAGATTTAAGTGGCTCCTTTATGGAATTGACGGATTCTAACTCTTGTGCCAACTAGACAAACACAGCCAACATCAGCTCCAGTCATCAGCCAATTGAACATATTTTGTACAACTAAAAATTAAAAATCAGTGAGTATCTACTGTCAGGGAAGTTCAGTTCTTAATGTTTTGCATAACCTCCATAACCATTAAACTCCATTTACAAAAAATGCCAATATTCCAGAGTACACCCAACCTCGCTAAAGCTTGAATCTGTCTGTCATTTCTTTTTTGGTCAGTTCAACAAGCAATAACCATCTATGCTTAATACCATCTTTTTGATGTATCATAGCAAATACGGAGTATTTAGTATGTTGATGACAGTGTATTCTACTGATTGTTAATATGACAATTCGCACAAATTTCAAAAATATACTGTGCCCGGTAGGCATTCTGTAGATAAGGCGCAACAGATATTCAAGGTGCTCCTGTTTACAACAGCTTAACAGTAACTTTGTAAACACCTCAAGTTTTATGCCAACACTCAAAATGAAAGAGCCACAAAACTCATGTAGGCAACTGGAGGCAATTCAAAGCCTGAACACCAACGAACAAACACTCATTTCTTAGCCAAAAGAGGAAAAACAAAACAAATAGAAACACGGCCTCACCCACCTGATCGAGTCGCTCTCTGTCCTCTTCGCTGGCCTCGGCACCTCGATTGAGGGGCGCGATAGCATCAAACAGCTCCTTCTTGAGATCCTCAGGGTCTTTGCGTTTCTTCACAGAGAAGGAGGGGAAGAAGGAAATACCTGCTCGCCATTTCTCGAACTGGGGTGGAGCAGTCTCCCACTGGACGAACTGAGTGCTGCGTTTCTGATCAAAGAGACATTTCACCGAAAAAGAACGAGGACCATAATGACAAGCGCCGGCGAGCGCCGCAGGATAGAAGGAAGAACGAGATGAAGAAGATGGCAAGGACGAAGATGAAGATAAAAAAGGAGTGGCGACGGCCATGGACAAACAGCAGCGGAGGAGCGAAGCCAGAATCTTCGAAAGGTCGTTGATTGGCCGCGGGATAAACCACAGCGAGGGACCCACCAACTGTGAGTCCACCACTGAAACAAGCAAATGACGAAATCACTCTCAAAGTTGCGATCTTTCTGAAAAGCACTGAGCCCAAAACCGTCTTTCTGAACTGGAAGAAGAAGAGTAAAGGTGGGTTTGCTGCGTCCATGAAGGTCCTTCATCGTACATGGGAGTGAAAAAACAGAGAGAGGATCGATGATGATGGCCATGGAAGACGTAGAGACCGAACTGTCATCCCTTTCTCTGGACAAGCCAGTCAAAGAAGGTGTATGGATCGGTCGTTACTGGAGCTCTCACAGGATTCTCCTCGTCGGAGAGGGCGACTTCTCTTTTGCAATGTCACTTGCCAGTGCCTTTGGCTCTGCAACCAACATAGTGGCCACATCTCTGGACAGCCAAGGTATACTTCTATCATCCAATGATCCAATCCAAACACAATTTTTCTTCGTTGCTAGCTGTGTTTACTTCATCAAAATTTCACTTTCTGTACTAGAGTCTCTGGAAGGGAAGTATTCGTATGCCATCGGGAACGTGAGAAGGTTGGAGGAGCTGGGCGGCCTAGTTCTGCATGGCATTGATGCGACCAAGATGAGCGACCATTTCTTCCTCAGGACCCAACGCTTCGATCGGATTGTCTACAACTTCCCCCATGTGGGTTTCCGTTATCAAGAAGGCAGCGGCCTCCAGATCGAGTCAGAGTCACCATCTTCTCTATTATTTCTCAGACAACATAGTTAAAAATGGCATCTTTCACTATATGGGTGCTCTGCTTTTCCTTACAGGCTGAACAAGCGGTTGCTGAAGGGGTTCTTCAAGAACGCGAGGGCGTTGCTGAGGAGGGAAGGGGGAGAAGTGCATGTGACGCATAAAACAGGGGAGTGCTACGACAAGTGGAACTTGGCGAAGAAGGCTGAGAAGAATGGACTTGAGCTGAAGGAGAAGGGTGTTTTCTGCAAGGAAGACTACCCTGGTTACGGTAACAAGAGAGCAGATGGCTTCCTGTCTGATGCTCCATTTCGTTTGGGAGATTGCGCTACCTTCACCTTTGGCCCCAAGAAGGCCCAACCTTAGTTCATTTCATTTGATCATTTCTGCTTGTTGATGAGCTGCAGGCTTCAGTATTGGATAATCTGGGGCTTCACTATTAACAATTGAATGAAATCTTCTATGTAGATGATCAAATAATAATTGAATGAAATCTTCTATGGGAGTATTATGATTATGAATAGTTGATGCTATATTATAGAATTAATACACTTTTGCTCGAATGACAAAAAATTGAGCTGAATCAACAGAAGGGAATGACAGATTACAATCACATCTTTCATTTTGTAATATACAAAAATTACACAACTGGGCTTGGCCATTTAACATATAGCACACTCAAAATAGGGGGCAAAAAGTCAGCCTGGTTTACAAACTTGGCTGTTACATAAATGACCTAGAGCAGTCATATACTGCATTAATAATTTTACACTTTTGCCAGATTCATTATGACCAATTGAAGTTGAGAACAAAGGCCATAAACTTCGGAATTTTCTTTGTAAGTTTCGGTTATCTCCATTAGTGATTTCAAGTGATAGGTGCGCAAAGGATCCAACAGAGGAGGAACAGGAGGATTTAAAAATGGATGCAGCAAAAGTTGAGGAATCCGCCACCTTGCATTTCGATCCCACGCTAGACATCTCTTCGTGAGATCGATTAGCCAAAGATTGGAAAGAGTTTCATACGTAATCTTGTGGTTTGGATTAGTAATAACCTTGAACTTAGTCCAGAATGTCTTGTGCTCGGCAAATGGTGTTCTTCCATAAACCATCTGGTAGAGGATGCAGCCAAGGGACCATATGTCAGAAGGCCTTCCACACTTAAATCATGTTACCATTTCTATCTTGCTCATTCCACATGAATGCTTCTGGGGACATGTAGTTCAATGTACCAACCTGTAGGAAAGTTGTATATGTACACACAAAGTTCACAATAGTCACTTGCCATCGGATCATATAAGGCTGCAAATTTACAATTGTTTAACAATCACGAAAAGAAGAATTAACCGACCTGGGCATCACGTTGAATGTTTGTGGTATCACTCAGTATGGCTCTGGCTATACCAAAATCAATCAACTTCAGTGAACCTCTGACAAGAAGAAAATTAGCAGGCTTCAAGTCTGAGCGGACAATACGCTCCTCGTGTATTGTTTTTACAGCTAAAAGGATTTGCTGCAGAAAGATGACATTTTAACACTTGGATATAGAAAAGACTACAAATCATTCCCATTAATGAAAAAAGTACCTCAGGCATACATTAACTAGGGAACTACGTTAAAATACAGGTGACATTGAATTCCTTTGTCTTCCAAATTCTCTAAAGTGCTAAGCCTTATCTCCTATTATAAACCTACCAACCAACAATCAATTTAAATCAGCAGTTCTATGCAAGGATGAAGATATCACCAGACAAAATAGCATCATGTAACACATTCTAACTATTATTCTTTAATCAATGCTAGAACATTATTTCAGTCTAACGCATCAATAATCAAGGCATTCGAAAGAATTCTTTAATTAACAACCCAATTTGAAGATTTAATTCTTAACTAGCATTAGAAAATATTCCAGGTAATCTCAAATTTTTCCTACCTAGTAATCATTATTAAAAACACAAGCAGTTTACATACCTGCCAATAAAAGTGTAACCAGTTTTCATCAATCTTTGAGTTAGAGATATCTATATCTTTCCATTTAAGCATTAGCATGTGCGCTAGATCAATTTCACCATATTCAAGCACCATGTAAATATAGCCATCTACCCTAATTTTGCAATCCTTGGCAGTCATCGAGCCACTGATGACTTCTTCAAACAATGTTTTATTCGTCACCTGGTATTAGAAAAGGGAGAAATTACGTATTTAGTTAGCATGAACCATGGCATTTTTTTAATAAAAGATGAACCATAGTGAGCGACAAAAAACTTTCTCAAGGATAAAAAGAAAAACACTAGTTATTTGACATGTTTTAAATGGATACTATGAGAATGCAATGAAATATAGGAAGCCTAGACGTCTAAAAGTGGCTTTGTACAATCCTCACACAAGCACGCATACACCTCAGCTATGCACAGGGCCTTCCCTCTCACTTATTATATATTAACAGGATCTGAGAGTCGAGGAACATCCACAACATGCTATGACTTGATATTCCAACTTAGACTAAGAATCAGCCGAACAAAGTATAGATGAGCTTTAACTGTTTATTGACATATGAACTACAAGTATTTTACTTTCTGCACATAGTGCATGATTCTTTAATGTAACTTGAGCAATAGTTAAAAAAGAATGAAAACATTTGTCTAGTGTCAAAGATCAACTATACTTGGACTGTTCAAAATGGCAAAAGAAGTCAATATGTCTATCTATTATTACTTTAGCAAGTGTATGCTACAATGCACAAGTAAAGATCCAAAATATAGCACAGAATATGGGTTTCGATTTAGAAAGGTAAACCTCAAATCACATGAGCATCCATACCTCATAATCAACTAGTTAAATAATATGGTTATTTCCCTTAAGCCGTCTCAGATATTCGATCTCCTGATAGAAACCATAAGCGGTAGAGTAGTAACGGCCTTTAAGATTGATCTTTTTAAGAGCATAAATTGTACAATCGGCGCATATAACCTTATGGACTTCACTGCTCCCTCCACTTCCTATCTTGCCAAGCTTTTGGTAGCGCTTCCCATTTACTTTAAAAAAGAAATCAAAATTAGAATTCTTCTTACGAGTAGCCTTTTCAGGTATAGCTGGCTTTAATGAATCCTCAACTGAATTAAAAGACAAAATTCCCGATGTGAAGCCTTGAGAGTTTACATTTTTGCAGCCACCACTTAAAAGGTCTTGTTGCCCTTTAGGAGATTTATCATCAATATGAACTGCCTTTAAGTTGTCATTTTCCTCCATAACCAAACCCAGAGACTTGCTAGGATTTGCTTCTTGAGTTATTACTGAAGTTTCAGGAGCTGATACAGAATT
Organism: Houttuynia cordata; assembly: GCA_039654745.1. Classification (NCBI taxonomy): domain Eukaryota; kingdom Viridiplantae; phylum Streptophyta; class Magnoliopsida; order Piperales; family Saururaceae; genus Houttuynia; species Houttuynia cordata. The sequence goes on from CM077504.1 coordinate 27,509,752, forward strand.
TCGAGTTGACTCAGTCATCTGACTAGATAGATCTGCACTTTTGGTCTGGGATGTGATGCCCAATGACCCAACAGGATTTCCTTGAAACGTGGGTCGAGACTTCAAATTAAATTATTCCCCAGTTTCAGCATCCATCACTAAGCTACGACTATAAGCAGAAGAATTCAACATGGACATAGAGCTCACGGATGTAGTAGTGGAATATGATGATCCAGTAGACAACAAATCCTTCTTTGCTAACAAACTACTCACGTACGACATTTCAGCCTGCTGAGAACTTCTCCCCCTGAATTCGTCTTGACTGTTGATGCTCGTCGGGAAGACTTTACTAGCCAGTAGGCATTCACTCTCTGTCAAATCAAAATTTTCCATATTGTCATATAATCACTACTACTGTATGTTGCTCAATCCGGAATTATTATCACCATAAGGATTTTTAGAATGAACTAAAATTAGTTCATTTTGAAAATCCTTATGGTGATAAAAATTCTAGAAGGAGGGAGCAATTAAAAAAACACAATTTTTCCACTGTGTCAGCTACAGTGCATGTTCGGCCATAATTACCAAGCAAATCAGTGACTTTACAGGAGGGCCAATTCAAAGAACACTCATGGCAGAAGAATAAGGAGCTTTGCAATGAAAACAATCACCACTCTTACTCTGAGAATCTACACCCGAACTGGAATTCCCCGCCTTCTCAAACAAAGAAAAATGAACCTCTTTCTGTACATCAACAGCAATGATTTCAGTTGAAACCAAATGTTTGGTCTTGCCATCAGAACTAATGTTAGTGAAAGAGGTAATCCGATGACCAGGAGCACGGCCGAGGTTCCCTGCTTCTTGCATGCCCATAATAGTACTAGCACTTGAGGAACTAGTGAGAGAAGAACCCTCCACAACAAAGTCCACTTTCATAGCAACCGCCTCCCTCCCCAACTCGCTTGACTCTTCCTTCGCCTCCAGCGGGAAGTGCGGCGCATGCGTCAAACGTCTTCCACTCAAAACGCTTGAAGAAATGTTGGCTGATTGCAGCAACCAACTCAGTTAAAAGACTCATAGCAAGCAATGAAAACACAGAGGGGGAACTTCTAGGGCAGAAAATGGAAGTACAGACCATAGAGAGGACGGTGGCGCTTGAAGACGGCTTGTACCTAGTGGAGCAAGTCTGGGGCGCGACGGCAAGGACGACGACAAGGTGCCATTACGGCTAGGGAGTTCAGTCTCCCTATCCATCGCCGCCTGCCAACCGCATCTCTGATCGAGCAAATTGATCAGAGAAGAACACCAATCAAAATCCAAATCACTTCTTGAATCGATCTTCAGCCATCATCGTCCTTCCTCCATTGCTGCCGATTTCCGGCGCGGTTGATACTCCTCCTCCCAGCCACCGGCCGCAGCAAGCGAAGCGAAATTTGAATCAGCGCCTTTTCCGCTCTTTCCAACGATCCACAACCCCCTCTTGGGCTGGGCCGACGAGTAGGCCCAATAAGCCGTGTTTCCAATGTGGCAGCAGTTGGGCTCAATGGGCTCGAGAGGTTTAGACTAGACCATTCTTCCTTCCCCATCCCTCCCGAGCCTTCTTCAACCTCCAGAACCTTCCCCCAGCTTCCCTTCTTTCTGCCCAAGCCGAAGGCGCCGCCTTTATAAACGCCGGTGCCGGTCCCCTCCCGGCGCTGGACAGCAGATATCCTCGTTTCAAAGGCTTTCGACGTTTTGCGAACAGCAATGGCATCCATGATTGTCTCACGCCGTGCCCTCTCCCCGGCGCTTCTCCAGAAGCTCCGCCCTGTCGCCGCCGGCCGCTTCTTCAACACCAATGCTCTGCGCGACGAGCGCGGCGATGAGCAGAGCCTCGACGTGGACCGTCGCCCTGACCGCTCTGTCTCCGGCCGCCGCGATGATATTCCCAGTGTCTTCGGAGGTAATTGTAATCTCACTCCCAGACTCTGCTCTTTTGTTTGCTCTCATCCCCTGTAGCTGGCTGCTGACAGTGGATGAATTTGAATTTGGGTGTTGTTTGCAGGGGTGTTTGATCCGTTTTTTCCGACGAGGAGCCTGGGCCAGATGCTGAACATGGTGGACCAGATGATGGAGAACCCTTTTGTGGCGGGCTCGAGGGGGATGAGGAGGGACTTCGACGTGAGGGAGGACAACGAGGGGCTGTACATCAGGGTAGACATGCCGGGGCTGGGGAAGGAGCACATGAAGGTGTCGGTGGAGCAGGACACGCTGGTGATAAGGGGGGAAGGGGAGAAGGAGTCGGACGAAGAGGAGGTGAGGAGGTATAGGAGCAGGATTGATCTGCCGCCGAAGCTGTACAAGACGGATCAGATCAAGGCGGAGATGAAGAACGGGGTTCTGAAGGTGTTGGTGCCTAAGGTGAAGCCGGAGGAGAGGAGCGACGTGGTTCATGTTAACATCGAGTAGAGTCGAGTGCAGAGTGTGGTAATATAGTGCTGAAATGTGAATACAGAGAGAGTTGATAGTTTGTTTTTAATGTCCTGTGACTAGTGTTCTTTGTAAGTTGGAAGAGTGTTGAGTAACTATAGACTTCGCTTTACATATGATCTCATTTTTCTTCGTTGCAATGAGTCTAGTCTTGATTCACTGTACTTGTGCACTTTGCTCTGTTTAAAACTATTAACTAAATTTGGTCTAATGCAAGGTATGAATGGGAATTTGAAGCATAGAACGAAGGCAACTCCGTTGAGAGATTGTCGGCGTTGGTGCATGCTTTTAATTGTAGAGCAATGATTAAATCTATGGAAGGGGAAAGTTATTGTCTAAATTTTAATGCACCATCCATCCTGTTCTAATGGTTCGATCGGAAAAAATTGTTGATTTTAATCGTGGTAACCACGGCTAAGGGAGAATCCCGGATATCCGCGAGTGGATCCCTGTCCAGCAAAGGAAAGAAAATAAAAAAAAAAGTCTTTTTTTGTGTTTGGATAGAGAGAAAAAAAAGTCTTTTTTTCGTGTTTGGATAGAGAGAAAAGAAAATACACTCCCTTGCGGAGGCTCCACAGGAGAAATAACCTTATAACTCGTTTTTGCTTTTTCTTTCGGGGAGTGATAATCTTACATCAGATTCTTACATATTTTCATACACATCGGCTGTGTATGGAAATGTGTAGGAAATCTGATGTACAAATATCGTTTTCCTTTTCTTTCTCCACAGTGAGAAAACATAACAATGAGGGAAAGGTGAGCGAAATTTCAAAACAAAAAAAAAATATTTGTATCCAATTAACACGCAACGAAAATCTTTATTTCTTTTCTTTTATTTCTATAAATTTTTTACGTTTTTCTTTTGCTCGCAAACCAAAACAAATCCTTAGTGGCGAAAACCACAGCTAAGAGACTCCATTGGGGGAATAGAAGGTTCATAATCCATTTAAATTAAGTCCAATGGTACATATAATTTTCTCCCAATTGAGCTATTACACATTTTGGGAATTAAAGACTTTTTGTCTTTGCTTTTACCAAAAGATGCCTTTTAATGGCACCAGATCTGCCGGGGCAGATATTGATAGAATGGAACTTGGTGCAAGTGTTGTAGCTTAGCAAAAAGAATCATGAATTCTTAGAGAAAGATAAGAATATGTTGCCAAGGAAAAGAAAGTTATGAAATCTCTTTCGTATAGAAGACTTACAAACTTATGCATGAGATTATACAAAATTGACGTGCGATTATTATTGGTGGAATTATAAAAATATTAAAATCATAATCAAGTAGTGTATTTTCCAACTCTTAATTAGGGTTGACAACATAGATCTTACACCTCCATTTAGGCATGTTTTGTGCCAACTCTTTTATAAGAGATTGTAAAGCTATATAATTTTTTATTAATTTCACCAAAGTTCTCTTAGGTCTTCATTTCCCTCTTTTGACATCATTTACATACATCCTTTCTAATTTTTCACGAAAGCATCTATTAGTCTTCTTTGCATATGTTCATACCAACGCAACCTACATCATCTTATTTTTCTCTCTAAATGAGCTACTCATAAACTTTCACAAATATATTCATTTCTGATCTTACCTCTCCTAGTTATCCCATTCATCCATTTTAGTATTCTGATTTCGGTTGTATTCAATTTATCTATATAACTTACCCTTAGTGTCCAACACTTCGCTCCATAGAATATTATAGGCTTAATGGTTGTCACATAGAACTTGTCTTTAAGCCTTTTTGGAACACGCATATCACACAAAACACTCGGAATTGCCCTCCACTTTACCCACCCCGCATTTATCTTATGAACCACATCACTATCAATATTTCATTCTTTATAGATAACAAATCATAAATAAAAATATTTTATACTAAATTATCATTGTAAATGAGAGAGTTTTTTAATTCTTAAATAGGGGTTTTGATATGTCACCTTTAATTCTTTAAAATACTGAAATTTTTTAAAATTCTTCTCCTAAAGAATTTGTTCTCCTCAAGCTGACTGGGGACTTTCTAATATTGTCACATATTTTGAAGGTGATTTATGGAAAACATAGGAAGAATTGCAAGGATTTTTGCCAAATGTGATACCAATCACCTTTTAATTTGTTGTGTAAATTTTGTTGCATGCTAAATTAAGCCTTAAGGATTAGAATTTCACTACCCCAATGTCACACCCCAAAATTCCTGACCTTGATCAGATAGCAGAAACAACCAATCAAAGACGGTCAGCATACCAGAAACCTGACGCGTGACTGAATACTCGATCGATCTCATTATGTTTTGCCACAACGAAAGATGCAGGATCATTATGACCGACCATATTCAGATATGCAATCTTAACCTAACATTTTCAATAAAAGAAATACTCTACTTAATCTATTACAACATATAGTGTAATAATAATCAAATCAAAATAAATAAGTTCTTGGCACACACAGGCCAAACAATTATTCAAAGTCAAATCATAAATCAAATAATAAAAGTCTTCTGTTCCAATCTTCTGTGATGTAAATTTTAATATGATACTCGCAAGCGCACGAATCTAATGCAGAATAGTGGCTACGAGGTCGATCCCTCAGAGACTTAGTACGATATTCAACCTAATTCTAGAGTATGTAGCAAGCAGTAATAAAATGTAAAGTTCTAATTTTTATTTTCTTTTTAAGCAATCAATTGTTCAACTAAACTAAAAACACAGAAATTAACCAAACAAAAGATAAATTAATAAAGAAAAATCCTGTTTGCTGTTTTCAGTCTGTCTGTAATCCCGTCCTGCTTTCCTCTTTCCTCCACCTTCAGCAACAGTCTCTCAACTGCACGCCTCAACTGTTCTACTCTTTCTCTCGAACAGAGTAGACAGTCCCCAATTCCAGCCAAAGTAAAGCAACCTTTTTATTTCTAGTTCAGTCTTTTCTCTCCAGCATCAATACTTCTCAAATCTATGAACCCAGTAGTTCCTCTCTCCCGTGTGTCCAGCCAGCAAAATTCAGTAACAGGTCTGCCTCTCTCTCGAGCAGACAGCCCTCTTCTCCACAGCAGACCTCTCTCTCGAGCAGTTCTCTTCTCTCCCTTTTCCTCCGTTGCTGCAAACACAATTCCAGCCTTTCAAAACAGAACCCAGAAAACAGCCTTCAGCACAAAGCAGCCGTCACCTTCCACCGGTGCTCGAAAGCAGTTCCCTTTCTACAACACGGCCGGCCAATTCCCTTCGAACACGAAGCCGCTCCCCAACACAGCCAGAAACCACCCACTTCCACCACGGCCAGTACCCCCTTCTTATAGACGATCCCCTTCTTCGACCAGACAGAACAAAGAATCCGCCACCCCTCTCTGCCTCTCGACAGAGCCGCCTCCCGTCTTCCAAAAGCCAGCCCCCTTTCAACTCCGGTCTCCACTCTTCTCCCTTCTGCACAGCCGGAGCCCCGAAAACAGAGCGCTCCTCCAACCACCACAGCAGAACCTCCCTTCCACCACCAACCACCAACAGCACGCCCACTTCTCCTGCCACAGCACAGCCAGCTGCTATGTTTATATAGACGAATTCTTCTGTCCAAGATCAAGCAACCTTCCAATCCCCTCCCGATTTAAGGTAAAAATTCCATTTTTAAGCCCACTCGAAACAGAACCCAAAAACATTGTAACATCCCAATCTGTCACAAATTCGCCCCTTTTTAGATCTCAAATCGAATTAGACTGTGGTGACTTACCATTCCAAAACAAGTTTGCATTTCGATTTGCCTCAAAACCTTCCAGATTCAGACATTTCCAATAGCAATTTTTCTTTGTTTCTGTTTATTTCTGGTCCTTACTTCGCCGGAATTTCCTCCGTCGTCGTCGTCCCGCCGTCTCAATCCGTCGCCACCGACCTCCTCACGATCGCCGGCCTCGCCGGAGCCCACCAGCTGCCTGACCCACAGCCCACGGTCGCCGATTTCAGCCTCCGGATCTTCACTCTGCTCGAACAGAGCCTCCGAACGAGGCTCTGTTTTTCTGTTTCAGGCGCCCGAGCCATCGGGCTCGGGTTGCTTTCGTTTTTTTTTTTTTTTTTAATTCCTCCGAACCAGACCGGCCGCCGACCAAACCAACTCCGGTTCTTTTCTCTTTTCTTTTTTTTTCTTTTTCTTAATTAAAACCCGCCGTACCAACCATATCCGTCGGATCTTCGATCTCTTCACACGAGCTGATTGACGCGTATTTGTGAATCTGAAACCTGGAGCTCTAAGACATGTATGAATAAAATTAAAATCGTAATTAGACGCTTAATAAAACATGAATCTATTAAAACCAATTATGCATCTAAATAACTCAATTAAGCGCATTTATTCATTAAACTCCTAATTATTCACTTAACACAGATAAACATTAATTATCCTTATTCTAACTAAAAATACAACTAACAAATAGGTAGAAAGGTATATAAAAATGTGTATATTTTGCATATATCATTCTGCCATCCATAGTAGCTCTAGTAATCATCACCTGTTTACGATGTATGAGTATTCTGAAGAAATACCCAGTATGATACAAAACCCCACAGAGAAAAAGAATGGAAAATTACAGACATAATATTCTTGAGAAGAATTTCAATATTCAACAAAATCAGGAATTAAAAATACAAGGTTTACCTTACCTCAATAGCAATCATACTCCAAGATAACACAAAGTCAATATATGAATAGATTGAATAGTACTTCAAGACTCCAAACAGTCATATCGTAAGGAGAAAAAAATCAATAATTTCATACTCCATACATCCATAGTGTAAGGAGATTCAATTTCTGCTCTCAGATCAGTCCACTTCCCATGTGGATAATCACCGGGACATCCTAAAGGTTCTCTCTTTGGAACCTGGCCATGTGTCTAGGGATGCTGGCCCCATCGGTGCTTACAGGCACAATGGGCGGAGACTGCAGACCTTCCGTAATAACATACAGTCTAAAACGTATGTGTGCCTTCATAATCTAAACTACATAGGTTCATGAATGAATCGGAGATCACCATGGATCTAGCAATGGCTCGTGAGCATACTAGGATTCCACCTCGGAGAGTTTCTAACAATAACTCTTAGTGGAAGAAAATAATGTAACACCCAAAAAATCAGTATGTTTACTATAACTAATATATGAAGTTTTGATGCTTGTTTAGAGTTGTTTTGCTATGTTTTGCAATTTGGTGTTAAAGAATGCGATGAAAGCTTTCCAACGCCACCGACTTTGCGCAAATTGGAGCTCAGAGCAAAATGATATGATCGATTGGATTTTCGGACGCGATCGATCGTCAGAGCATACGCGATCGATCAGACAAATTTCAGAAATGAAATCAAGGCTGACGTGATCGATCACCATGGGTAACGATCGATCGTATCTACTGTGATTTGTGACTTTGGTGCATGCGATCGATTGCCGTTGGTGACGATCGATCGTAAGTACTGTGATCGCGCGTAAGGGAAGCAGGCAAGTCTTCAAAATGGAAGTTGCATTTTGTTACAAATTTGATGGGAAAATGATACCAAATCCTAACCAAACTTAGATAGGACGTCTATCTAAGGATTTTGAAGGATTCCTATTGGGAGTTGAGGTCATGATAAGGAATGATTTGCTTAAGAGAAACCCTATAAAACTCTATATAAACACATGAGAGGATGGCTTGTGCTATTTATGTCAAAACCCTAGCTCTAGAAGGCTTGTGCTTTTCTCCTTCCCACGTTCACTCTTCTCTCAAGCCTCTTCTTGGTGTGAGTTTCTTTCAAGAGCTTGGAGCGGAAGCGTTGTTGCGACGCGAAGGAGGCGAACAACGCAGTAAAAGGTGAGACACGTATGAAAGCAAAGAGTAGGATGATTTTTTTCCTATTCTATTTTCCTTTCTTATCATATATGAGTACTGATTCATTCATATAATAGTTATATATGTTGATTTGAATAGAACTTGATACACAATTGATTCTATCATTCATATTACTAAGTATGTTCTTCAATGCGTCATGCTATGTCCTTAGATGAGAATATTATCCATGCTTGATATCTATTGATCTTGTTGATACTAAAAGTTCTGATCTTTGTCTGTTAGTCCTTTGATTTCGTTGGTTCAAGTAGTCACTGATCGTTTAAATATAAAACCTTTGCAAGTGCACAAGGCAATTGTACTACGGTGAGTATTAAAGGGTTGTCGAACCTCAGGGACGGATTAATATTTTACCAAATTCAAGAGAAAATAGCAGTGTTGATTTTAGACTAAGAAAGCAATGAACTTTAAACTAAACTAAGCTGAGATTTAATCAATATGTGGAATACCAAGGCTTCGAATCCACCACAATAAACTAGTGTAAAGTCTCTCTCTCTCTCTTTTAAATAAATATTTCCAATTGGCTGGTGTATTCCTCTCAGACATACACCTGTCAATTTAAATTATAGTGCTCTCCTCTCGAACGTAACACATAAATCAATTAAGCATATGGAATTGTGATCTATCTCTCTCAAGCATAAATCAATGAAACTTTATTAACATATGACAAATCAGAACACTCTTATTCCTCTCAGACATGCAAGTAATCTTTCATATTGAAATTCATAAAATCCACTCTTGTCTCTCTCAAGCACAAAGAATAAACTCAATGAATTAACTTTAATTGCATAACAAAGGTTCATACACCAACTAGAGTAAAAACATAAGATGAGAGAAAAGAAACTACACAACCAGATTATTGGGCTTCATCTATGCCTTGGATAGGAGTTTAGCCAAGCATGGGAAGAGAATCCATCATCTTCATCTTCATCATCTTCTTCTTCCTTTTCTCTAGCCTCCAAGGTCTCAAATTGCTCTCTAGGTTGAATATGTGGTGCCCAAAACGTTCTCCTATAAGGCTTATTTATAATAGTGAAGAGAAAACACAAAGTTCCCTTCCAAATCCAAGTCAAAATATGTCTTAATTCCGGTTTGCCGCATACAGCGATCGATCGTACGTATTGACGATCGTTCGCTATCCGATCGATCGCTATTCCTTCGTTATTTTCCTCCGATCGATCGCTTTGGCGATCGACGCCGTATGATACCGATCGATCGTAGTTACTGTCTTCGGCAGATCAAAAATTCCAGTTGATACGATCGATCGTTTTCAGGTCCGATCGATCGTTTCCTCTAATACACTGCTTTAGCGGCTCTGGCGATCGATCGCATTGATTGTCGATCGATCGTAGTTACTGTTCATAAACTTCAAATGGCTATAACTTTGTGTCCCGAACTCCGAATTGCGCATGGTTGGTGACGTTGGAAAGCTGACTTTTTGAACTTTAACATGAAGCTTAAATCAGTCCAATCCGATATTTGTAGACGAAGTTAAGATTATTGTAACCATTCGAGTTACTTTTCTCCTCATTTCTGTGTATTACTCTTGTTTCCTACAAAAACCAAAAATTATATTAAAGTAGTAGTTATTCTAATCAAACACTAGCATAATCATAAGCTTAGGAGATAATAAAATGCATATTTCATGTATAGATCACACTCCCAAACCTAGATTTTGCTAGTCCCTAGCAAAACAAAACAAAATAAAATCAAACAAATAGCTAAAGAAACTAATGCAGAAAAATAAACACCACTTTCGTAGGGAACATGATTGCATTGAGCGTATGCAACAAGCCGTTAAACCTCTAGGTGTCCCTAGTAGGACGAGTGTTGTCTCGTGAGGGTTTGCAGCCATGCTACCCACAAACATGTATTTATTAATCTAATTAACCTAAGCGCAAAAACAAAGCAAAAATTAAAACATTGCAAAACAAAGAACCTATTATCCCTTCAAATGCAAACTACAATGCTTAAGAGAATTAACCACATGTACTTGGTTCATAATCAACAGGAATATAGAAGCCCTCAAGTAAGTGGTTTTATTCCACACTTTCATCTTGGAAATTTCTGCTAAATATAATATAGCATGATAATATAAATAGTAAAAAGTGTAGAACATTGTAGCAATACATTCTAAATTTTTGTTTATACAGATCCAGTGTTACCCATTAACCAAAGAACATCAGAATCTACATAGTCATCGTAATCTTTAGGTTCATGATAGCACAGATCTGCGCGCCTCCTTCGGGTCCAACATTCTAGATTTGAGAGGATAATACACCATAGACTTTTTTTTTCTTTTTTTTTCTAGGACTGTGTAAGGCCTGACTTCAAGATGCTTAGGTTTAGCAATGACTCAGGCCAATGACTCCCAGCCAGTTGGCTTAGGGCATTAGGTTTTAAGTAGACCGCTTCGGGCCCGAGCATCAGCCTAAGTTAATCCTATAAAGTCAAGCAGCCCCTTTCTTTTATTTTGTTTTCATTTTTTCACATTTTCATTTTCATCATTCATATTTTCAGTACATCTTTATTGTGTCCAGGCTGTATTATACTCTCAACCTATTTCCGATTCCAATCCCTTGCCATAGCCAAGTAAATGGTCTATCATGATCTTTTAAGCTCAACAGATAACTACACATCATGAAGATATATTAGGATAAAAGAATAAGAAGAAACAAGAAAGTAGAAACTCTTTGCCGGAAAGCTTCTGTTTTTTCTTTTTTCTTATTTTTTCTTCTTCTTTCATCCTAATATATCTTCATGAGGTAGAAGAGGAGGAAAAATAAGGAAGAACGCAAAAAAATGGGCAAAAACGGATAAAAAATGAGCGAGTTATGACATTTTAAAAATTCCAGTAAAAACGTGTTTTGAAAGACACGACTTGCAGTATAGTCTTGTCGTCGCAGACACGATTATACTGCAAGTCGTGTATTTCAAAACACGTTTTTACTGAAATTTTCAAAATGTCATAACTCACTCATTTTTTATCCGTTTTTGCCCATTTTTTTTGCGTTCTTCCTTATTTTTTCTCTTCTTCCACCTCATGAAGATATATTAGGATAAAAGAAGAAGAAAAAATAAGAAGAAAGAAGAAAGTAGAAGCTCTTCACCAGAAAGATTTATTTTTTCTTTCTTCTTATTTTTCTTCTTCTTTCATCCTAATATATCTTTATGAGGTGGAGGAGGAGGAAAAATAAGGAAGAACATAAAAAAAATGGGCAAAAAACGGATAAAATATGAGCGAGTTATGACATTTTAAAAATTCCAGTGAAAACGTATTTTGAAAGACACGACTTGCAGTATAGTCGTGTCGTCGCGTACACGACTATACTGCAAGTGTCTTTCAAAACACGTTTTTGCTGAAATTTTCAAAATATCATAACTCACTCATTTTTTATCCATTTTTGCCCATTTTTTTGTATTCTTCCTTATTTTTCCTCCTCTTCTACCTCATGAAGATATATTAGGATAAAAGAATAAGAAAAAATAGAAAAAGTACTAACAAACAACATAAAAACTAACCAAATTTTTATCCAAATTTTTATGATTTTTTTCAATTTTTTATTTTTTTATAAGTAATATTCCCTCCCCCAAACCTATTATGAATATTGTCCTCAATGTGAACAAAATATAGCATGACAATGAGCATATAACAAAGAAAATCAAATAAAGGAGAGAATACACCTGAATACGTGGGTTGCCTCCCACCAAGCGCTAAGTTTAACGTCTTCAGCCAGACTGGGCCAGGATCATTCTGTTTGGTCAAGATTATCAAGTCATCAACCTAGATCAATTAAATGATTGCACCACATACTCCTATCTTTGTTGCCTAAGTATGGAGCACATCGTGGAATAAAAGGATGGAGTGGTGGGTAGGGAAGCTTTGGAAAGAGGGGTCCCTGCATTAACCATGAAAGAAGGTCATTAGAAAATTTTAATATAAAGGGAACCTCCTCCCCCACATCAACCATTTTGGCCTTAGGGGCCTCTTCTAGTAACCTAATTGGGAAAGCTTCCTCAATTAGTGACTCAACTAAACTATCTATGAAACAGTTTAAGTTATGTTCATTAAACAAAGAGTTAGATTGGTCAAGACATGGTATGAATGGTGTTTCAAGAATAGAAGGTTCTGGTGATAGTGCCGTAGACTGCAACTCCTCAGATATAGAAGGAGGTTGAAAATTTGGTTCTATCAACACATTCACTTCTTCTTTAATTTCTACACCCTCTTGATCACTATGTAAAGCCCACTCAAGCTCGTTGTCAAACCTTTGGGCATTAGGAAGGGATGTAACATCAAAATCAGGGGAAAAATAGATCCCTTCGTCAGAAAATTGGCCCATCGGATATTGGGGCTCAACAGGTAAAATGCATTCTTCATTCATATTCATGGCCTGTGTTAGATGTTCTAACTGTATTTCAATGTTGGCAAGAGCCTGTGTGTGAGAATGTACAATTTGGGCATGGGTCCGTATTTCATCTCTCATCTCCTCACATTCAGTTTTAATCTCGGTTAAGTGTGAGAGGAGCATGTGGCTCATTTGACTCATCTGGTCTTCCAAGGTCGGTTGGCCAAACTGAGGAGTAGAGGCTAGTTGGTAAGGTAATTGATGGCTTAGGAAATCTTGTCTAGGGGCCTGATGAAGAGTGGGCCCAGGGTTGGGTTGCTCCCAAGGGTTGTTAGGATGATCCTCCCACCTATGAAGACTTTGGGCCTCATTCACATATTTTCTTATAAAATCAGGGTACTCATGGGCCAAAGGGTACTCCACTGGGGTGTGAATGGGACTTAAACAGAGGGCACATGGTTCCGACATATGATGAGTTATGTATTGTAGGGAAGATGTGCCACTCCCCAAAATTAGAGTGATTATCCCACCCACGGTTGTAAGTATCAGCATATAAAGGATGTGGGTGGTAGGGCACTTCATAGGGAGGGGGATTAGGTGTGTGTGAAGAACAATAATCATTAAAGCTCCTATATGGGTTCTCATGGCTAAATCCATAGAAAGATGAAGACATTTCTTCACCATGCATTCATCAACTGAACCACAATATCACACATCTACAAATAAGATAAACAACCCTAGATAGCCACAACTAACAAACATCAGTCCTAGATATCGACAACTAGCAGTCCTAATAGCCACAACTAGCACAACATGCAGTCACAGAAAGAAAAGAAAAACATCAAACACACAAGTTAATCTAAAAAGGGAAGGATAAGAGAATGCAAACTAGGGGAAGGGGTGGCCCTTTGACGTTGACGAGAATTCCACGTCTTCTCTTAACCTTGAAAAAAGAAAGAAAAACACAAATTAAGCTACTGACAAATAATCTAAGTTAAGACTCTCTAAACTACTCTATTACTAATTATGCTAAGAATCTGGTAAACTATTATGCCGTCCCCGGCAACGGCGCCAAAAACTTGATCGTTTAAATATAAAACCCTTGGAAGTGCACAAGGCAATTGTACTACGGTGAGTATTAAAGGGTTGTCGAACATCAGGGACAGATTAATTTTTTACCAAATTCAAGAGAAAATAGCAGTGTTGATGTTAGACTAAGAAAGCAATGAACTTTAAACTAAACTAAGCTGAGATTTAATCAATATGTGGAATACCAAGGCTTCGAATCCACCACAATAAACTAGTGTAAAGTCTCTCTCTCTCTCTTTTAAATAAATATTTCCAATTGGCTGGTGTATTCCTCTCAGACATACACCTGTCAATTCAAATTATAGTGCTCTCCTCTTGGACGTAACACATAAATCAATTAAGCATATGGAATTGTGATCTATCTCTCTCAAGCATAAATCAATGAAACTTTATTAACATATGACAAATCAGAACACTCACATTCCTCTCAGACATGCAAGTAATCTTTCAGATTGAAATTCATAAAATCCACTCTTGTCTCTCTCAAGCACAAAGAATAAACTCAATGAATTAACTTTAATTGCATAACAAAGGTTCATACACCAACTAGAGTAAAAATAATATGAGAGAAAAGAAACTACACAACCAGATTATTGGGCTTCATCTACGCCTTAGATAGGAGTTTAGCCAAGCATGGGAAGAGAAATCATCATCGTGTTCTTCATGTTCTTCTCTTCTTTGCTCTAGCCTCCAATGTATGCTCAAAACTCTCCAAGGGTTGGCCTCTAGTCTACTTTCTAATGCCCAAAACGTTCCTTCATAAGGCCTATTTATAAGTTTGAAGAGAAACTATGAAATCCCCTTCCAAATCCGAGTCAAAATAGGTCAAAATCGCGTTTTTCGTATACGACGATCGATCGGCACTATTCACCGATCGATCGATACTGTTCATGACAAACTTTCAGTAGATACGATCGATCACACGTCGACGATCGATCGCGAAAATTTCGATTTTTTCCTCAGGCGATCGATCGCCTCATTTAGCCAATCGATCAGTATTATTCATCCTGCAGCACAATTTTCCAATGGTCATAACTTTTTGCTCCAAACTCCGAATTGCACGTGTTTGGTGGCGTTGAAAAGCTGACTTCTTGAAATTTAATATGAAACTTGAATCAGTCCAATCAGAAATATACACACGAAGTTATGAAGGTTTAACCATTAAAGTCTTATTTCACCCTATTTTTGCATCTTTGCTCTCATTTTCCTACAAAACCAAAAACTATAATAAAGTAGCAATAATTCCAATCAAACACTAGCATAAATATAAGTTTAGGAGATAATAAAATGCATATTTCATGTATAGATCAGTCACAACTGTTGTTTTGATTTAATTGTCCTTATTCCAAAGGGTTAGTGCTTAAGATGCATTGTATGATAAGAAACATGATAAAAAAGGTATTTTTATATAATTCCATAATACTTTAGGATCTGTAATGAGCCTAAGTGGGGAGTAATTAAGTTTGTAATACTTTATTAACATTAATAAGGTTTGGTTATACAAAATACTTAAGTATGATTGTGATTTATCATCTTGGACAGAACTATTTCTGTGCTGATAGTCGGTAGTAATTAATTCATAACTAATTAAAAAAAATTAGAAAAATATAAAGTTAGTGGGGTTAGAAACTAGACACATAAGGATGATACCATTAAAAATTTCGGAGTCTAAGTCCTACTATACAAACTGTGGGAGCAGTCGAAAGGGGACTGTTATGCAGGAGATAGTGTGTTGAAATGAGAGTGAAAACACTAATACATAAGTAATACTACATGATATTATATGAAATAAGTTAAAATGTCAGTATTATTCTTTACATTATTGAAGAAGGATTATTACAGTAAAGTTGGTTAAGTAAAAGGATTAATCATATGGGTAAGTCTAAGTGAGCAAGTGAACCAAAATTTCTGTTTTCAGACAAGCGTTTATGTCGGTTTGAAATTCCACTTGGAAATCAAATCATCAAAGACCTATTCTTAAATCTTGAATTTGGATACATATATAATATAAACCTAATTATTTTTCGGAATGTTCCTATCTAGGGTTATGCATGAACATATGTGTGTCAAAAGTATTGGATGTTTGATCTATAATCCTACGGTGAGCTTTGTTATCATATGAGATTTGTGAATCTCCTTGTTACTCATGAGAGTGAGTCATGTCCTGATAAGAGGCTTCGATGTTCTATTCATACTCCATGAGTGAGTCATAGTGGTAAAAGTTACCCTTATTCTTAAAAAAGTTGAGACCTTTGCTATTGTTAAAGCGTTGTCCAGTTTGGCATTGACCTATTTCTCCACTAAGAGTTATTTTTGAAGATCTCTCCGGGTGGAATCATAGTATGCTCACGAGCCATTGCTAGATCCATGGTGATCTCCGATATTTATGGAACATGGTTTCCTTATTGCCCGAAGGGAGGCCCATACGTATGTTTAGGCTGTATGATATTACGGAAGGTCTGTAGTCTCTGCCCATTGTGTCTGGAAGCACTGATGAAGCCATCATCCTAGACGCATGGCGGGTTCCGAAGGGAGAACCTCTAGGGTGGTTTGGTAAGTAGCCACATGGTTGGCCTATTCAGCGAGCAGAAATTGAATCTCTTTGCACTTTAGATGTCTATAGGTATTATGATTGTTTATTTCTCCTTACATGTGTGATGTTTAGAGTCTTGTTAATTATTATTCTTTCACTATACTTACGAATCAGAAACCGTTGTTGACTGACCTTTCTTTCAGTTAAATAGACCTTAGGTTCAGTCCGGATGTCATTAACTATCAACTATTCATTTGTTATATATATATTTCTCTTCATACTGCTTGATTCTTTTTAGTGGGTTTTTACATTCTACTGAGTGTTTCTATGAAATACTCATGCATTATCTGATGCAGACATAAAAGATAACTGAAACATGAAGGTTGCAGTAGCAGGAAGGTGTTGATGACGTCGAGAAGAGATTAGAGATTACTTTAATATTATTTAGTTGCTTGGTTTGATACTTTATAATATTATTGGCCGATGTGTGCCATAGACTTGAGAATTATTTTGATTAACTTTGTTAAAATTTATTGGTTGTAATAAAGACTAAGTAGATTCATTTCATATTTTTAATGATGTTAATTATTGTATTACAATGAATGTTGGGATGACCGATTACACATCCTTTCGTGATGACGTATTTGGTGGTGGAATTCGACTGATTGGTCATCGCGTGTCTGGGGTCTTGGCCTCGAGATGTTATTATCTTTGAAGGCTTCTACACTCCGATCGAGGTGTGAGATCCTAGGGCGTGACAGCATGGTATCAGAGCTCTGATTCTGTCTTATATAGTATAAACATTATTGAATTATGAGATAAGTTAGTAGAACTTGATGCAGAATAGAGAGATACTTAGGAGGACTTGTTAGATGTACGAGGACTCATAGGTAGAATCTGGAAACCTTATCTTTTAAGTTACTAATGACGTTTCTTGTATAGGTTACTGGCTAGAACAAGAAGCGGCCGAGTATATGAAAGTGATAAACAAGAGACCGCTAAGCAGTGGCTAGAAGACTGGAAGAGAAGGAACATAGGTTCGGGAACAGAGATAGATCCATTCAGAATTGACATAGAAGACCCTCAGGCACCAGATGGAGATATAAAACCTTTACCCAGGAGTGACCTAGAATATGACCCCTATCTAGATAATGACCCAGATTCGGACACTGCTTGTCATGGCCCAAAGTTCTGAACCTCGACTAGAGCGCGGAAGCACCAATCTATTAACGGTAAGAAGGTTTGAAATCTAGAACGCGACCGAATACTCGATCATTCTCATCCCCATTTAACATGATATGGGACAAATACATGATCGATCATGACTAAACAATATCCACATACTAAAATCTTGAATAACAAAATCAAAAGTCTACTTAGACTATTACATCCATTAAGTCTCACTAGACCAATTTAAAAAAAAACACAATCCGGCACACAGGCCAACAGATTCATAAATATTACTAAATAAAGCATAATAAAATAGCATCCACAAACTACAATCCGCCACAAATCACAATCGAAAATACCTTGTTAGTTCTTTTCCTTCTTGATTCCTGCATCAAAGGATGCGTGAGTATTCCATAGAAAATACCCAGCAGAATGCCAAGAAAAACCCACAAGACAAGAATTTACAAGGATACTAACAATACGGTAAAAAGAGTAACGACAAGTTCAATAACATCATGATTAGTAAATACAAAGTTTACTTACCTGGATACCAATCATCATCAAAGACCCTCAACGGTCAAGAAATATAAAAGATCAAAATTCAAAACTCCAAACGTACAATGCGTAAGGAGAAGACAAAATGAATATCAACTCCAAACATCCAAAGTGTAGGAGACAACAATTTCTGCTCTCAGCTCAGCCCACTTCCCCTATGGACATCAATACTAGAACATCCTAGAGGTTCTTTAGAGGAACTCGGCCATGCGTCTAGGGATGCTGGCCCCATCGGTGCTTATGGACACAATGGGCAGAGACTGCAGACCTTCTGTAATATCATACAGTCTAAAAGCGCACGCGTTGCTGTAATCGACTGAACTACAGAGGTTCCTTAAATAATCTGAGATCACAAAGGATCTAGCAATGACTCGTGAGCATACTATGATTCCACTCTAAGAGTGCTCATCAATGACTCTTAGTGGAGAAACAATTTACATCAAACTAATTTAATATAGAAATAACAAGAGTTCTCTCATCTAGAGACTCAGACAATAATTTTCTAGAATCTGACTCACAGAGGAGTAAAACAACAATCTCAATGATATGATCTGAATTAACTCACATCGGAGTACTCATGAGTTTAGAGTGGCCAACATCGGGTAACTAAAATTGATACTCATCAAAGATCGAAACACTGAACCTCTTCACCGTACTTAGTCCTAGATATGACAATCCCCAAGAATACTGATGCAAGATCCATATTTCCAGAAATAGGTCAAGTCGTGAGACACAAGGTGTAGAATTTGTAACAAGAAACTCTTTAATAATGAAACCGTTCAAGAACCGTAGTATTCAAGAGAATTAATTTCGGACAAAAAATCTCAGCTCTACATCCCATACTCATAATTTAATATTACTATACCATGTACCCTCAATGTCTTACATTATAAAATTGGGTCATTGATACCATATATACCTATAATATATAGTGGCAACACGAATTAGGGTTTTAGTACATAATACAGTATTCTGCCCCTTGCAGATCAAACAACTTCCATCAACCACCACTTTCTACATGATAAGAATTCCTTTCTGAAATTTTTATCACACATAGCCCTGAATGTCTAGTTTTTATTCCAATAGACGGCATATTTTTATGAGTTTTGTACAATTAATTATCATTTTCCGATTACTGCTCATTGGTGTAGAAATAGTCTTGGCCGAGAGTAAAGATCATCATATACTTTAATTAATTAATAGATTAACCGTAATTAACTATTTAATTACACTTACTGACATTGGATACTCGTACTTCAAATTATTTACAAAACTTAATTGGTTCTGGAATTCTTAATTTCATTCATCATATAATGTGTTCTATATTAACCGATTGCTTAATACACCAAGTAACCCCATAAAATTCCCATACCCAAAGAAGATACCATTAATTGGACACTGAACTAGACAATGACACTGTAGCATGAACCCAAGAAATTATCTTTCAATAACAGAGACATGGATATAGCAAATACCAATGATTTAATAAGGTATCTCATATGATATCATCAATTAGGGTAATGACTTGGAATTGAGCAAGAACTTACCAACAAATTGGTATGAATCGAACAAGAGTTGTATCAAACCATATGAACAGATCATCACATGATGTTTAAGGATAATAAAAGACATGACTTTATGTGTCAAAACATGTGGTGGTGTCAATCTAAGCACTATGACTCATGAAGAGTAGAATATGCACTTAAACTAGTGCGACAATTCAAGTGTGACTCACATAAAATCTCAATGCATGATATGAAACAAAACTCATATGACCACAACATAGACACACCTTTGAATCATTCATATAATATGAGTTATCTCATCAGATTTTCAAAGAATAAGGTTTGTAGAAAAAAAAACATCCTACCTTGTATACGAAACCGAAATCTCTACGCTTCGATTCTTCCTCGTACCACTTCCTTTGCTCGCGAAATCCCAAGAACCAAGGCTCTCACCACCAAGGAGTTGCTACTGGCTGAAAGGAGAAGAAGTGGACGTAGCCAGCAAGCTCCTTGCATGAGTCTTAAGTCTCCAAAAGAGATGCCGGCTTCTCCTTGGGTGAGTTTAAATAGAAAAACCTATTTCTATGCCAAAGCATCACCACCCTTGATCTTAATCCATCAAAGGGCTACAAATTGACCACAAAAGGGAAGGCCATCAGTCTAGGACGTGGTCAGTCCACTACCCAAATCAGTTAAAATCCCTTTTTGGTAGGGATTGGCCAATTAAGTTGGTTTCCCTAACCGATTAGGTAACCTCCCTCCTAATTGAAATAGATTTGCCATGATCTCTCCCTATGACACATGGCGTCTTTCCTTGGGTGAGATCATGTCAAGCCAATCTTCCTTTTGAGGTCCAATTGCCATCCCACTAATTGATTCAACTTCCAAAATTGTAACCTCCTAATTCAACTCAATTTAAAATTCAAATCGGTTTGAATTAAGGAACTTCATTGCTATGCTCCACGATTTGCTCTCCTTGCCACAACTAACCAAATCACACATGTGCACACACCCCTAGGCATGTGTCCACATGGCTTTGGGACCCTGCTCTTCTTTGGTACCCAGGTGACCCTGGCGCCCAACACATCTAGCGACCAATGCTTCTCCGGCTTCTGGCACGCGTGTAATTACTTATCAAAAATAGATTCCCATAATACGAAGGTCCAACTTAATAAATCAAAATAATTCCAACAAATCACACACTTAGTACTCGAACCCTGGCGCCTGGCCCCTACTCTTGGCGTCGGGTGCACTCAGCCCCTGGCGCTAGGCCAGCCTCAGCGCCAAGTTAAGCCTAGCGCCAAGGCTAGTCCTCGTGCCCTAGTAAACTGCTTAATCTGGTATATCGATTCCACACATTCATAAGCATTGATATCTACGAAATATACACATTTTTATATGCCTTTATGCCTATATTTTGGTCGTAATTTTAGTTGAAAGTAAGAATTATTAATGGTTATTTATGTTAGGTGGGTAATTAAGAGTTTAATAAATAAATGCACTTATTTGATTAATTTAGATGCGTTAATTGGATTTCATGATTTCATATTTTATTATGCGTCTAATTTAATATTTAAATTTTATTTATGTAGGCGTAAGAGTTTCAAATGTGGATCGTCAAAAGAACGCACGTCAAACCGTTTTTGTGAAGAGATTAGATCTGATGGTGGAGATCGCTGCAACGGGTTTTTAGCTTAATGAGAAAGAAAGGAAATGGACCGGTTCATGGCTGGTCTGGTTCGGTTCAATGAAAATAAAAAAAATAACAAAAGACGACCCGAGCGATCTGCTCGGGCGTCTGTTTATGAAAACAGAGCAGCGCCTGCTCGAGCGCAAAACAAACAAACCTATTATCCCGACAAATACAAAATACAATGCTTAAGAGAATTAACCACATGTACTTGGTTCATAATCAACAGGAATATAGAAGCCCTCAAGTAAGTGGTTTTATTCTACACTTTCATCTTGGAAATTTATGCTCAAATATTATATAGCATGATAATGTAAATAGTAAAAGTGTAGAACATTGTAGCAATACATTCTAAATTTCTGTTTTACACATATCCAGTGTTACCCATTAAGCAAAGAACATCAGAATCTATATAGTCATCCCAATCTTTTGGTTCATGATAGCACAAATGCCTGCGCGCCTCATTCGGGTCCAACATTCTAGATTTGAGAGGATAATACACCACAGACTTCTTTTGTTTTTTTTACGAGACTGTGTAAGGCCTGACTTCAAGATACTTAGGTTTAACAATTACTCAGGTCAATGACTCCCAACCAATTGGCTTAGGGCATTAGGTTTTAAGAGACCGCTTTGGGCCTGAGCATCAGCCTAAGTTAATCCTATAAAGTCAAGCAGCCCCTTTCTTTCTTTTGTTTTTTTTTCATTTTTTTTTCAACTTTTCATTTTTAGCATTCATATTTTCAAGCAATCTTTATTCCGTTCAGGTTGTATTATACTCTCAACCTATTTCCGGTTCCAGCCCTTGCCATAGCCAAGTAAATGGTCTATCATGATCTTTTAAGCTCAAAAGACAACCACACATCATCCAATGACTCCGACTAAAGATATCCCACTGAAGATTAGTATTCAACAAATCTCTAGAGGGTATTACTTTATGTACTAGTGTGTGGAGTGAGTTTTATTTAGTTCAAGCACCTGTTCCAAGAGGACTGTAACAGAAATATACTGCTCAGTTAAGTTCTCTATCCTCCAGTATACTTACTCACACTTCCAATGTAAATTAATCTCTTAAGAATTGTAAAATGCATCATCACGGGATAAACTATTAAAACCTATGAAAAATACTAACAAACAACCTAAAAACTATTTTTTTTCCTTTTTTTAATTTTTTTTTTTAAATAAACGAAAACATATGATAAACACTTCTTTGCTACAAGCATCAAAATAATAATTCAACACACCAGATTTTAAGATTTCACAAGAATCAAAACAGGTAGCCAAAACTTTCCTATTTTAGAACAGTTTCCTAAAATAGCAGTTTTAGTTAACATACCGATTTTTCGGGTGTTAACTACTTCAGTTAAGAATGATTCGACCTAGATCATTTTCCCATGAGAATTGCTCTTACTATAATCTTTAATATTCATGCCTTTCCCCATTCATTATGTTCAACCTATTCATGACTTGTCCCATACTCAGGTTTTAAATAGGTAATAGTGTTTTAAAAACCCTAATTCTGTGTACTATCATTTGCATAACAGTCCAATTCCAATGGTTACTATGGTATGTACAATTTGAGTTTAATTCTGAAATTTGTACTGAGAATAGCCTTACGAGTCTAGTTTCCAACCCAATAGACGACATATTTTTTTTGACTCTTCTACCATTAATTATGACTTTTTGATTACTGCTCGTCAGCGCAGAAACAGTTCTGGCCGAGAGAGTCCATCTTAATCCAATGTGTTATATTCATACTAGATACATTGTATACCACCTAGCATCATTGTAATAATCATAATTACCCATTCCCGAGGTATATTACAAAACCAGTATGGCTCTAGTATAAAGTAGTATTACTCGTCTCCAGACACCACTTACCTTCATAAAACTGTTTATACACAGTAGTTTAATAACATACACATTACCCAAATAGGACATCTAATCCCGGATAGAACCTGAAAGGTAATCAAATTGACAAAATCATAAAAAGGACAACTTTTTGTGAATCAAAAGTCATGACACAAGATTAAAAAACCAGTCATGAAGATTGATCGTGATACACCACTGGGTGCAACTTGTTGTGTCCCGCCATAGGACACGAACAGGGCGAGGTATCATGGCCGGAGAAAGGGAGGAAGACAAGGAAGAAATAGTAGAGAAAAATAGTAGAGAGAAATCAGTTCATATTGCATAAGTTCTAAAGGAGGAGGAAAACCCCCTTATATAGAAGACTCTAGATGACATAATGACGACATGACGTTACTATGACGACATCATAGGCCATGATTACATCCAATCAGAGAAATGTCACTATGACGACATCATAGGCCATGATTACATCCAATCATGGTGTTTATTACAATCACTAATTGACACGAAAAGGGAAACTAATCCTAATCAGAGAATCCACCGATATCCATGCGTGATGACGTATGCGTGCTGACGTCCTGGGCCTGACGTTCACAGCACTCCACCACGCTTCCGCTACTGCCTTGTCCTCAAGGCGGCCAAGTAAGAAAGCACTTCATAAACGGCGGTGATAGAACGCGCTCATTCTTGTATTTCTTGTCCAACCCAAAACACAAAGTTAAAGGGATGATCCAGTAGCCATCCCCTATAGAACCACATGCACAAAATCGTGACTCAGTTGCATAAAAATTCTTTGAGAGCACCTAACTTTTATGAGAGTTGAACATAAGAAAAGAATCTATGGGACCAATGTTAATTCCTGTTACATAAGCAGGGAAACCAAAATCAGCAGCTGTCTCAAGTGATTCGCCCGCTACATCTGAATTTGTAACACCCGAAAATTCTGTAAGTTTACCAAAATTGCTATTTTAGGAAACTGTTCTAAAATAGGAAAGTTTTGCTGCCGTTTTAAAATCTTTTAATCTCGTGTGTTGATTTGGTTTCGTGATGCTTATAGATTAGGCAGTACACCAGGGTGCGGCTGGGTTCAACCTGGCGCTGAGGCTGGCCTGGCGTCAGGGGCTGAGTACACCTGACGCCAGGAGTGGGGGCCAGGCGCCAGGGTGTGAGACCAGTGTGTAGAGACTCCTTTGAATATTTTAATTTGCTAGATTGGATCATCGTAATGCAAGATGTTATATTTGGTAAGTTTTGAACATTGCATTCGCGGGACATCGGAGCCGTCCATCTGTGTGCCACACACCAGGTGCAGGAACACCTGAGGGCCAGAACCACGTGGACACAGCGCCCTGGGCACTGTACACGTGGTTGACATGTGAATATTTGGTTAGGAGAGAGAGAATCAAGTAAATTTGGGAATTTTGAATTTAATTCCAAAACCGATTTGATTTTGGAAGGAAATTGAGATTCCTTAAATTTGGGAATTTAGAAACTAAAAGGAATGATTGGAGATGTGATTAAGGGTTGATGATGGGCTGTTACCAAATTAAGTGGGGGCGCCATGGGGCAAGAGAGGAGATTGTGCTAATTGGGAGTTAATCAAGGTTAATTAGCCTCGGCCAGTTTTTCCCTGCACAGACAGACCGCAGGAGAAAAATCGTAACTAATTCAAGATAATTCGGAAAAATATGATTCCAGTTGGGTTGGATTGTAGACTCTTTGGGGAATATACAGTAAAATTTTCAGGGCCAGATTCGAACTGTAAAAATTATTGTGAGACTCGAAAGTGTGCTGTTGTGCAGAAAACAGAGCAGTCAACCGGATTTGGTCAAGATCCCCACCTTAATCAGAGTATAACTAACTTGACTAATAGATTTCGTCACGTCCCTAATTGGGGGATCCTTCCTTTTTAAGTCAAGTTGTAGCCTTAGATTGAAAAGAAATCAATGGTGGGAGATGGTGAGTCAATTTGGAAATTGAATTGAAATTTCCTTGGGCGGTTAGGATGATGCATCTAAAGATTTCAAATCCTTAACTAATTGGGAAACCCTAACTAATTGGGAGAAATTGGAGGAGCACGTCCTTGACTTGGAGTAGGGGCTTATTTTGGGTGAATCTTGGCCCTTGGATGTGGTGTTAATCAACGGTGGAGATAGATCTTGGTGTTTGGGGCTTGTGCTATTTAAACACACCCATTGAGAGACCGGCCACTCTTTTGGATGTTTTGGGGAGTCGTGCAAGTCAGCAAGATCTCGTCCTCTCTTCTCCTTCTTCGATCAGTAGTTCCTCCCTCTCTACAAGTGGCCGTGGTGGTGGTGATTTGACGAAAAGAGGGTGGTGCATGTGGTGGTCGAAACTCGCGTAGAAGTGGTAAATCGTCAAAGAGGTAGGATGACTTCTTTTTCCCTACAACTTCTAATATTGAATTGTTGTTTATCATGACTCGTATGTCACGTGGATCATGATTATTGGTTTGATAATATTGCTGGTTATATTAATATTTGTGGTTCCTTGAATGAAATACCGATTCGTCTACCATGTTTGTAGAATATTGCTTTCATATGATCAATGTATATTCATCCTTCACATGCTAGACCATAGGAGACATCCCCATCGTATTGGACCCTTGAATGTGCTTTGTCTCATATTGTCGTATCCTTTTTTTGGTTCTGTCCAAATAAAGTTGACACCTTTCCTAATCGAATTGCTTTGGAATTATGTTAAGTACGTCTCATCTCAAGTAAGTACTCGTAATTTCAAGCCATATTCGTAGTATTGCTTCAAAACCATGGAGATTCATGTGTCATAACCTAATGATGTTTCAAAGAGCCTTTTTGTGGTCATCCAATTTCATGGCTAACTGAATTTAGTGTATGTGATTAATTGTCTCTTGGTGGTATTAAGGGGAAAATACATGTGCAGGCGGATTTGAATGAAAGAGTAAATATAGTAAATTACTTAATTACAGATACCAATGGGGTCTGTAAAACACTTAAGAAGATGAGTTATGATGTCAGGGAGTTAGTATTAAGCATTAAAGTAAGTAACTATTAGTAGTTAAACAAATCGGATCAAGTATGTTGCTCTCGGCCAAAACTGGTTCTGGGCCGATGAGCTGTAATGAAAAATTAATAACTAATTATATAAAATTCATAAAAATATGCTGTTAAAACGGTTAGAAACTAGAGAGAAAGGGCTTTCAGATATAAAAATTTCAGAACATGATAAGCATTGGTCAGATCAGAGTAATCGTAGGAAGTGGGCTGTTTGCTCTCGGCCAGGACCGTTCCTGCATCGACGAGCAGTGATCAGAAAATCATAAATAAATTTATATAATTCAGAAAATTATTATTTTGGTTGGGTTAGAAACTAGACAATCAAGGCTATATGGGATAAAAATTTCAGAGAAGTATTCGGGCTGGGTATTCAGTGACCGCCGATGGAAGTTGGCTGTTATGTACTAGACAGATTACTGTAATTCGTATTAAAACCCTAATTCGGTTTACTACCATACATTATAAGTATATATATATTATAATGATCTGATTTCTATAATGTAAGACTCTGATGGTACAGGGTACAGTATTATTAGATTATGAGTATGAGTGGTGAGTTAAGGGTTACTGTCCAAAATTAATTGTCCCAAGTGTCCGAGTTCTTGAACGGCTTTTTGTCCAAGAAATTCTATCACAGATTCAGCACCTTGTGCACTATTGTTGACCAATTTTCGATAATGAGAACCTTCTATTCTGATTTAAGGGGATTGTCATATCTAAGGCTAGGTACTATGATGCGATTCAATGTTCCGATTCTTGATAAGTCATAATTGGAGTCATCCGATGTTGATCATTCAGATTATATTTCTTGAGTACTCCTAAGTGAGTCAAATTCTTCCTTGGTGGTGTGGTGCACTACATGTCGTGAGTCTCATAAACCAACTTCGTGTCCACAAAGTTCTTGGATAGGGTCTGACTTTCTGAGCCCTACCATCTTGTTGCTTGTGATATAATAATCGTAGTGTCTTTTGATTCGGGGAATGGTCTTAACTAGGGCTATGCATGGTGAAGGTGGTTACTGAGTCATTCCTGATAAGTCTCAGTCTTGAATTATCCTGTGATTGAATATTGAGAATTCTTTGATTACTTCTTTCTGAGTCAGATATTGAAAGTTACTTCTTTGTGAGTCAGATATTGAAAGTTACTCTTTTATGAGTTAGATATTGAAAGTTATTGTCTTACTCCTCTGAGAGTCTTTCTTTGATGATGTTGATTATTCTACGAGTTTGTGTACTCCGATGTGGGTCCTTTTTGATGACCTTGACAGAGATATTGATTTACTCCTTTGAGAGTCTATTCCTTGATGATTATATTCTGGGTCTCTATTTGCTAAAACCCTGATTAATTATAGATGAATTCAGTTCCATGTAAACTGGTTCTCCACTAGGAGCTTGATGAATACTCTTAGTTGGATTCATAGTATGCTCACGAGCCATTGCTAGATCTTGCGAGATCTCAGATTATTATGAACCTCTGTAGTTCAGCCGATGACGGCAACGCGTGCGCTTTAGATTGTATGACATTACGGAAGGTCTGCAATCTCCGCCCATTGTGCCCGTAAGCACCGATAGGGCCAGCATCCCTAGACGCATGGCCGGGTTCCTCTGTAGAACCTCTAGGATGATCTGATAATTGATGTCCATAGGGGAAGTGGACTGAACAGAGAGCAGAAATTGTTATCTCCGACACTCTGGATGTTTGGAGTCAGTATTCTTATTGATCTTCCTGACGCTCTGTACGCTTGGGAACTGAGTTATGTTTATCATTTCTATTTTACTCTCGACGCTCTATACGTTTGGAGTCTGAGATTGATGTTTATCTATTCTTGACCATTGATGGTCCCTAGAGTTCGAGTTATGTTTATTCTTGACCGCTGATGGTCTCTGATATTGATTTTGAGCAGGTAAGTGAACCCTGTATTTACTCTACCTGATATTCTTAAATGTGTCGTTAATGCTCATTTCTTCAGTATTCTATTTTATTACATGTTTTGGGTTTTTCTTGGCTCCTACTGGGTATTTCTTTCGAAATACTCACGCATCTCTCGATGCAGGAATTAAAGTGGAGAAGAACTAGCAAGGTTCGTGTTTGGAGCTCGATGACGGAAGTTGATAAGATGTGGATTTATTTATCATTTTTATTTTCTGTTCGCGGAGAACTTATCAACCTGCGTGCTGAGTTTATTTTGATGTTTAGTGAATTGTTGGCTGGATTATTGTAATAGTGTAATTTATTTTATTATTTAAGATTTTTGTATAACAGATATTGGTTAAGCATTCTGGAACGGAGTAGAATTGTGATCGAGTATTCGGTCGCGGCCCGGGTTTCAGCCTCATTACCTTAATTGAGTTAGTGCTTCCGCGCATTATTCGAGGTTTTGAAATTCGGGGCGTGACAGAATTCTCCTAGGTAATGGATAATGTATTCTGATAAGACTGACCACCATTTGAACAAGTAGAAAGCAGCGCGCTTGAGGATCCACACATGATTGCCTCAAGAATTAAGTTGAGATGAAGTCTTTAACTACTGTTAATAGGACAACAACAATCCACCTGTGAAAATAATCAAAATATTTCTTGTCTAATGCAAACGATACCTGAAACGATTCGATCTCTGTATGTCCAGTACATCCAATGAGCTGCAGCTCTTGATCAACAGCGTGCATAATTTCCTGATTCCTTGTTGCAACTTCAAATTGAGAAGAGGCCAGTAATGCATTCTCCATTGTACTGAATCGCACAAAACAGTAATCCTTTGAGTGGCCATTTGGAGTCGTTATCATCTTAACATCAACAATTCCTCCACATGTGGAAAATAGCTCATGGAGCTTGACTTCTTCAAAAATCTCTGGGGCGGTGGCGAGTGACTGGAGTATGCCCTCAAAGACCCTGGAGTTGCTGTTTCCGAGGTGATCCAGGCAGTAGTCGACGAGGGAGGCTGGCTTGGTGGGAACGAAGGCCTTGGCGGTCGGGACTGGTTGAAGAAGCGTTTCGTCAAGCACATGGGGGGTAGCAGAAGGTTGAGAAGATAGCTTTTGCCAGAACTCACTGTGCTGCCATGTCCGGCCGTGCTCGCCTGAGCGGCGACGCTGGCCAAGGAGGCGGAGGCAGCGACACAGCTTTGGGCGGCGGCGTGGCGACCTGAGCTTTTGGAAAAATCCCATCTTGAGGCAGTGGAGAGAGGAAAGGTGGTAGCTTTGCAATCGGCGAGGTTGTCGCGGTCGGCGGTGTCGACCCTTGCAATGATACCCCTGTGCGTCTGGTGCTACTGAACGAAGGCGGGGACTGTCGGGTCGCCTCAACTCAGTGGATCGAGCCGATCCTTGGTGGCGGAGGAGGCAAAGAAGAACTCGCAGATGGAGGCATGAGCGACGAAATCGGCAAGGCCGATGTGGCTGGCCAAAGGTCTCGGTGCGACGAGGGATGTGGGGGTCTCGGCGGAGAGATGGATAGCAGGGGAAATGGGGGTAGATGAGGGCGGAGGCAATAGATGTGTGGTAAAGCCTGGTGCTTCGTGCGAAGGTCGACTGGTGGGGGGCCTTGCCTTGGCTGGCGAGACATCGGGGCTGGAATCCGACCACATCACGGCTCGAGGTTCCTTCCCTCGTGCAGATGTTGGTGAAGGCAGAGCCAGATGTGGGTTGAAGGAGCTGGAATCGGGGGTTGGCGAGGTGTCAGCAGCAGGGCCCGACAACGGCGGCAGCGGCGGCGGCATCATTGGCTGCCGTGGAAGATGAGGCGCAGCCGGCGGAGCGTAGAAGCTGTCGTAGTGGGGCTCGCACGACGGCGGAGGTGGCTGTGGGAAGACCCACCTCGGCTGGGCGGAGTATCCGGTGGCGGTGCTAGGCGGCGGGGTGGCCATAGCGGTTGTTGGACGGGAAGTGCTAGAACCAACATGGGATGAGAAAGGGCCATGGGTGACTTGATGTGGGTCAACCCCAAGGGCATCTGTATAATGATGAAGAAGGGGTCCAGGGCCATGCATTGGTGGCGATAGCGTGGCCATGGCGGCAGCTCGCCGGGCCATATTTTCAATGTACGTCAATCGAAGTTTCTTGACTTGCTCTTGGATTTCCATTAGCACAGACATGATTGTCTGTTTAGAGTCAGAATCAGCCCGTAGATCGAACTTCTCTGATACCAATGTTGTGTCCCGACATGGGACACAAACAGGGCCAGGTATCATAGCCGGAGAAATGGAGGAAGACAAGGAAGAAATAGTAGAGAGAAATCAATTCATATTGCATAAGTCTTAAAGGAGGAGGAAGACCCCCTTATATAGAAGACTCTAGATGACATAATGACGACATCATAGGCCATGATTACATCCAATCAGAGAAACGTCACTATGACGACATCATAGGCCATGATTACATCCAATCATGGCCTTTATTACAATCATTAATTGAAACGAAAAGGGAAACTAATCCTAATCAGAGAATCCAGCGACATCACTTTCACAGAAGATTCTTGTTTTAGAACTTATGGAAATAACACAATAATGAGACAACAATAATTGGACAGAATGTTGCTACATCACTCAAGCATTATGATACATGGGAACCATTTAGGCGCTAGCACAAGGAATATTACATACCGATCGATCAACATGATACATGAGTGTAGGGATACATTAAACTCAATAAGATCTCTCTTATATCATGATAATTAATCAACAATATATGAAATAGGAAGTCACAAGACCAATCATGCATCAATATGGAATCATCAAATAGAGAATAATCATACGAGAAGTGGAGAAAAACTCATCCTACCACTTTGTGCGATGAGTTCCTCACGTAGAACACTGCTTCCTCTTCGCGAAACCGCTCCGCTCCGTGGATCGAACGTGGCCAAACCTTGCTAATTAGGTGAAGAACAAAGCAAACACCAAAGCTCCACGAGGCTGGATGTTCAAGTGCATGAGATAGTCCCCTCTAATGGGTTTTAATTGAGAAATCCTAATACAATTAGGAAATCTCCTCCCAAATCTTTTTCTCTATTAGTTACACTAGCTTTTAATATCCACCGTTGATCCAAAACTACTTTTTAGCCATCTAGGACACTCTCCCAATAAGCCACCTTGATTTGTTGGATTCCCAATAAAAAAGATCCTGAAATCAGCACAAATCGGAAATTATTTTTGTCGGTGCGATCGATCGCGAGGCTCAGCGATCGATCGCTGCCCAAAAACCACAACATTACCGTACTTGCGATCGTTCGTTCACAAAGCGATCGATCGCGGTACAAAAATCACAAATCACAGTAAAAACGATCGATCATCACACATGGTGATCTATCGTGTCCGCCTTACTCTCGACTACAAAACTGATCAGATTGATCGCGTCACTTGGGCAATCGATCACATACAAAAATTCCATACAAACATAACTTTTTATTCCGAAATCCAAATTTTACAAAATTTGCAGTAATCGAAAGCTTACCTTGAGCACTTCAATAATAGTTCCCGCCTTCTCATTGATCAGCAAACCCGCCTAAAAGATTTAAATTTTTTTCGGGTATTACACCCAATGTCTAGCTAGACGGTGGACATCCACTGACAAGGTGGGCTGGTACATTGGGTGGTAACTCTTCATCCAACCATTTTAAATGTACCAAACATTCCTACCAAAAAGTCTGTGTAAAAACTACTGCCTTCTAGTTAATTACCAAAATCAACTACATCTATTAGAAAAGACTAGAGGAAGTATTAAATTCTTCCATCAAAACTCATGTTGCCAAAGGCACCCTTACAAAAAATGTATATCTTGGTCACCTAAATAGGTAGGCGGCTGCCCAGGTTTTAGGTAGGGCTCACAAATCTGATTGGTTCTGATATATAGGCTCTACCATCAAATCTATGGCCTTGCCATGTTATCGATGTTAGCATAAATATTCCTATTTAATGCGGGCACTACTTATATAATCATTCTATATACTCCCTTCATTCCAAATTACTGTGTACATTTAGAATTTTTCACTATTCCAAAATATTGTGTACATTTTGGCTAATCACGCGACTTCCTCTTTCCCATCCTCTAACTCACCAGTCCCCGACGCCCTTCTCCAGTTCCACCTCTCCCCCTTCTCCATACCCAAATGCCTCAAACGATCTACCATCCCAATCTCGCAATTGCCTCAAGAACCCTATTCCAACATCGAACATTTCCCTAATTATTGCAATCTCCAGTAGTCCACATGTTTAGTAGGAGTGATGACGACAGCGGTAGGGAAGAGGCTAAGCATACTACACGACGGCGGTGGCGCTAACGGCGAAGGACGATGAATGGTTAGTGGCGGAAGAGATGGTTCTCCCCATCGTCTTCTACGACTGGCTCCACGCTGTCCACCTCTCCAAGAAGCTCCACTCCCTCGCCGCCCTTAGGGGTGTAAATGGCGTCCGTATGTCCGTGTCCGTCCGTCCATCCGTCTGCTTAATGTTAAAACGGACAGTTGTTTCTTGTCTGCCACGAACATGGACGTGGCTATGGACATAACCGAGCAGTGTCCGTAGCAGTCTGTGTCCGCCATCATATATAAGTTAATTATTTTTTAATAAAAAATGACTAAGTTGATAACTTTTTTAAATAAAAAGTACGATCATTTAAAAAAGAAATGTTGGTATAAGTATTACTTTTGCTTCGGGAACTAAGATATTCTTTATCTCATAAAAAATTTCCTCCTGTTTTCGAGCATAGTGTCCTTATATATTAAAAAACAAAGCATAGTATCATTTACTCTTATTTTCAATCATAGTGTCCGTGTTCGTCCACATTAATCCGTGATGGACAGCTGCGGACAGACATAGATGGGTGTCCATACTTAAACAGACGGCTGTGGACATGCTTTGTCCGCGTTGGTGTCCGTCCGTTTACACCCCTAGCCGCCCTCTTCCTCTCCGCTGCCTCCTTCACCTATGACTCCACCTAGGGTGTGCACCCTCGACCTCCGTTGGCTCCTCTCGCTCTTTTGCAGTAGCGCCACCCATTGCCAGTAGCGGCCCAATTCTTAGCTGAGTTTTTTTACTGACTCACGAAAAAAAAAAGTCACGTGGGGCTCTATGGTCTAATAAAAAATGATAATTTTCTCAAATGCACACAATAATTTAGAACCGACGGAGTAATAAATAATCCTAGCCTCTTTGGAGGCCGGTGTGGTGTTGCCAATGTTTTTTTAAGGGCAGTGATAACCCTACAGTGAGTGGGTCAGCTTATATGACCCCAACATTTCCACATCTGATGTGTATGGAAATGACTAGGGTACCCTACATACACATATTTCCATGCACATCAGCTGTGTATGAAAAATTTGTAGGAATCTGCTATACAAATATCATTTCCCTTTTTTTAAAAGTCCACTTGAATCCTCAATATACAGCCTCTAACAAACACGTATGCGCCACAGACTGTGTATAGAAGCGGAGAATATGGCAATTTTCAACAATTACACAGGGCAAAAGACTGAAAACAGCTCTCGCCTTTCCCTCGGGTCCGCACTCCCTCCTATCAGCTGTGTACCACATCAGTTCACCGACTCATTTCGGAAGATCAGTTCACCGATTTCATACACATCAGCTTTCTACGGAAATGTGTAGGAAATCTGACGTGGGGCTATCACTTTAAACCCCCAAATCTCTCACCTCAGACCTTCTTCATCGGTTCGTCGGTGAGAGGGGGGAAATGGAAGAGGAGGAGCACGAGGTGTACGGCGCAGACATCCCCGACGAGGGCGACATGGACTCCCATGGCGCCGATGTCGAGATGGCTCACACCGACGAAGATGCCATCAAGGTTTCTCCTTCTTCCTTTCTCCCCCTCTTTTATATTCGCCTTTTCCAAACGATTGACCTAGATTCTTAGTGGATTCTAAACCCTAATTTGGTTCTTATTTTTTGTGCATTTCTCACCGTTGGCTGCAGGAGCTGGATGGTATGAAGAAGCGGCTGAAGGAGATGGAGGAGGCGGCGGACGCTCTCCGCGAGATGCAGGCCAAAGTTGAGAAGGAAATGGGCGCCGGACAAGGTATTCTTTAATTTTTGGTGTTTTCCCACTTCATATTATCGTATCGACTGCATGCCCTGAAAGCCTTGTATCTCACAGGTTATTCGGATGCGGACTGGGCCGGCGACACTGATGATCACTGCTCTATCACTAGCTTTTGTATTTTTCACGGCCTTAATCTTTTCACTTGGGGAGCTAAGAAGCAGCCTACTGTATCGCGTTCTAGTGGAGTATCGAGCAGTGGCCTCTGTTGGGGCTGAACTTTTACTTAATGTCCTTCTCACATTCGCATTGGTCCCCTCCTCGCATACTCTGTGATAACATTTGTGTCACCTACATGGCAGCCAATCCGGTGTTTCATGGCTGCACTAAGCATGTGGAGATTGACGTCCATTTCATTCGTGAAAAGGTATCCTCCGGTATCTTCACCATTCAGCAGATTCCAGAAGTTGATTGGCTGATCTCTTTACTAAATTCAAGCTTCATTTGGAACATGTTCCCACTTCAGCATGTGGGAGGGTGTTAGCTGAGACGTAGTGGAGCCCAACGTGTATTTGAAAGATTGTGCTGATGATCTACAGTGGCCCACAGCAGCCCGACAAGCCGTAACCCACAGCTGCCAGACAAGCCGTCAAGACTTTTTTACCATCCCATTTACTAGGGAAATTTATATAAAAAAACATAAAAAAAATTACCAAATTGGCGCACTGTAGCAAATATTTCCCAAACTGGTGTTCTGACAAGCCACTGATGGTGTTCTGCGTGGCCTTTTTTTTTAATCGGCCCGAAAGGCGTCGGTTGAACCGACGAACCGACGCCTTTCTTTACAACAGAAAGGCGTCGGTTTGGTTAAACCGACGCCTTTCTCCGTAAGTTTTTTTTTTAAGGCGTCAGTTCTTCCTTTATAACGGAAAGGCGTCGGTTGAACCGACGCCTTTTCGACACTTAATTCAAATCACTTTATCCTTTGGACGAAATCTACAATTTTTCACAACCTAATAATACACGCACATCACAACCTGACAATACAACATCACAACATGATAACAAGATAAATTTTTTCTGATAATACAACAGACATGACACAAAAAATATATACAAAATATATTACACCACATCAAACTATTACAAATGTATTTATAAAATTACAAGAAGTGTTTATTCAATTCTCCTCAACCTATTCCTACCCCGTCCTCGTTCTCGAACTGGAATATCCTCAGGCTCAACGTCAGGTAAAGCATCTGAAGACGAAGCTGCCTGACGTTGAGCACGAAGTGCACGCTGTGGCCGAGTATATACTTTCGAAGAAAGAGGCCTCTCAACTTGCTCCAGCGGGGCATCTGGAACAACAGGTGATGGGGTAAAACTTCTCGTGTCAGCTGATGATGTCAGAATGTCGGGTTCTGGAACAACCTCCAATCCTGGAATCTCAGTAACAACTAGCCGAAGCAATGGCAAACTCGCAAGAACATGTCCAGAGCGATCGTGTAGCGTCTGACAGGCCGCTAGCAAGCTCTCATATGATCGGTCCACCAAAGCTCCCTCCGTCTGATCAAATGTCTGTCGTGCAAGAGTAAGCTAGAAAGAAAAACACAGGTATGTTATCTACTCACTACAAAACACTAGTGAATAAAATCAAATATGAAGTTAATGATAGTCACCAACGCCCGCTCAGTGTCGCCTCTTGGTTGATATAACATCTCCGGCTCATGCATGGGTGGCATTATAAGTCTCCTAGTGATGCTCAAATACCATCTCATGTATGCATCTCGCTCAGTCATAGCAGGCTCCCCTTGAACGAGAGTGATCGTCCGGTCGTCCCATCTAGTAATGTAGGCCGCATGATGCGACCTCCAATCAAAACTACCTCGGCCTCGGCGCGATACTCGTTCAATGAACTCAACCAGAAGAGGGGGAAAAACTTGTTCTAATCCAAATTGTAACATGACCCGATCCGGAACATGCATCTCGACGATGTCCACACATATAAGCGGCGTCCTAGATAGCCACACATGCGCTCCATCCGTACAAATTCCAGGTAATTGTGCTAACACATCATCATGATATGGTTGTCATATTACCTACACAACATATGAATATGATACTTTACTTTTTGGTGAAATGTACATTTGTCATATTCATAACGCATGCAATATAAAGGAGTAATACCTGGCCGGATCGTTGATAGTCCAATTCCGATCTATACAACGCCAAGACACTGTGAGGATTCACAGTTTTTGTCTTCTTCGCATTCCACCTAACATAACGAGGATGAGGAATAAATTATCTAAAATATAACATCATCAAATACCTTTAATAAATAACACATACCGAACTCCTAACGGTGATAAACCATCTAGTGGAGTGCTCCTAATGTTTGGACGATCGACATGCAATCTCTCCCACGACCATAACTATTTGCCACATACATACCCAACATGAATCAAATGTTATACTTATGAAAAATATACTAGTCAAAGATAATTGATGGTTTACCTGGACAAGGGTGACGCACCCGGCAATCCCTGATGTGCTTGATTGACAAGCTTTTCCCAACTCTCTGTACAGGTAAGCGAGGGTGGCACTGCCCCATGCATACTGTCCCACACTGTACAAATCCTCTAACAAGAGGAGATACATGGGGTGTACATGACTGCTGCTGCTATCGGCAAATATAGTGCTACCAAGTAAATAGAATAAATACGCCCTTGCATGTTGCTCGACCTCAATTTCGGTGGCATCCTCCGGTAGCGGACTGAACTGCTCTCTCAACCACAATAAACTGACCCTAGTTCGTCCTTTCAATGATTCGCGTGGAGGTACCCGTCCAAGAAGGTGCAAGTACACTTCATTCCAATCAATTCCCACAGTCGAGCAACACACAGCAATGCCATCAACTCGGAGTCCGAGAAGTACTGCAACATCCTGTAATGTGATCGTCATCTCCCCCAAATGCAAGTGAAATGTCTGTGTCTCCCTCCGCCATCTCTCAACTAGGGCGGTGATGAGAGCCCTATCAATCCTGATGTACTGTAATCGTATGAAGTGCTCAAATCCAGCCATCTCAATGTACGGCAAAATGCGCACATCAACTAGCCAATGACGCACATTTTGCCAGTCCTCGGTGCATTCAATGCACCCGGGATCCTATACAATTTACATGGATGGAAAATTGTTAAATATATGTAATATCTAAAACTAAGGAGATAATGATTATGCACATACCTCTCCCCTCCAGATGCCATCAGATCTGTGCGTGCTCTGCTCTGTCAGGACGGCGGGATCAATCGGTCCTGGATCCATAATATCTACAAAGAAACGAACAATTAATCATAACTTCAAAGAATGTGTAAAACAAGTTAAGTTACATATTAAGATCATTGTATGCAAGTACCAATCAGCAGAAGGTGTGTTTTGGCAATGACGCCTGTTATGACCAACTTGGTTGCAATTCCCACAATGGTAGTGAACTCGACCATCTGCTCTCATGCCCGCACTATCCATCACATTATGTATTCTCCTACTGCGTGGACGACCGGGTTTTCGTGTTACCCTTGGGGGCTTCACCACATACTCAGGTGACTTTTCCTCCCAAGATCGTCGATCTGGAGGCGGATAGAATTCGGCTGCATATACCTTTCTATATGCATCAGATGTATACCAATATCCAACTAAATCGCCGATGGGCATTCTTCGCCTCGATTGGACAACAATTAGATGACGACATGGGTGTTTGTACACTTGAGGGTAATTGCAAGAACATGTATGATCGCTTACATCCACCGCATATTTTCTACAACGCATTGTTTTCACTTCATACAAGTGAGAATTGATTTGGTCAGCCCACATGCTGCCAATCAGGCGCGTTTGTTCTTTAATCTTCCATTCAATAGTAGGGGTGTATGGGGTTGTCATAGCCAACCCGGCCGAATGTCGCTTCACAAAGAATTTGACAATCCTGTAGAATGTGGCCGACACTAAGGCTTGCACAGGTAATGATCGAGCCCCCTTCAACACGCTATTTAGACTTTCAGCCATATTTGTTGTGGTCATTCCAAATCTTCTAAAACCATCATGAGCAAGCGACCACAATTGAGGTGATAATCCACCTTCCTCACTGAGTAGCCATTTTGCCTCTTGACTTTCTGCACCGATAAGTTTCATCTTTTCATCAAACTCGTCTACAGTAAGCACATATGCAGCTTCCCCTATCAACCTCGTCAATACATCATTTTTAAACTTCTTATGAAAATTTGCCTTGATGTGTCGGATACAATATCGGTGACAAAAATGCGGCTGTGGAAACACCTCTGGCACAGCCTTTTGCAACCCTTTATGTCGATCGGATATGATAGTGATACATATCCTATCAAGGATAACATGCTCCTTCAACATACGTAAAAACCATCTCCAGTTAGGATAATCCTCACCCGAAACAAGGGCAAATGCAAGAGAGAACAAACCCTTGTGCCCGTCGTTTGCAGTCGCCGCCAAAAGAGCTCCTCCATACTTACTAGATAGGAAAGTAGCATCAACACTTATGACGGGGAGATAATGTTTAAAACCTTCGATACATGGCCCAAATGCCCAAAACGCCTTCTCAAACCGTCGATATGTAGCATCTTCCATTTCGGTCGTCACCAACCTACACACGGTTCTCGGATTGGCATTAACTATTGCCTCCATGTACATTGGCAACAATCGATAGGACTCAACCCAATCACCATACATTGCTTTAATGGCCATATTCCTTTCCGCCCATGCTTTTTTGTATGAAATATCAACATGAAAAATCTCCTTAATCCTCTCTTGAATAAGCACTGGTGGGATATCTACTTCTGCTCTAATAGAGGGTAATATATGCCGACAGACAAACGCCGCAGTACATTGTCTATGACCTATGTCTAGCTCGGCATTTCTACAAGTGTGTTCGCCAGCATATGTCTTCACTTTAAAATCATTACTCTCCTTCCTCAATGATGCATGTACTCTCCATGGGCAGTCAGGGTATTGACATCTTGCTGTGTACTGCGTCGGATTTGTACGCAACACTTTATAGCGAACATTATGCGCTATTGAAAACTCCATCAATGCGTGTACAAATTCGTCTTTATTGTGGAATATTTGCCCCACATATATTGCTTCCTCATGATATGTCTCCTCATGCAAACCCCGATTTATTGCCCCATCTATTTCTTCATCAGTTAGTCGCGCCCACGTGGGCTCCTCCTCGTAAGGCAATTCCTCCTCAAAATCATCCAAGTTATCCGTAGCAATTGCGATATCCACCAAATCATCTCCCTCATTTTGAACCATCTCTTGCACACTATCCTCTC
This sequence comes from Houttuynia cordata, assembly GCA_039654745.1. Lineage (NCBI taxonomy): Eukaryota > Viridiplantae > Streptophyta > Magnoliopsida > Piperales > Saururaceae > Houttuynia > Houttuynia cordata. The sequence continues at coordinate 27,549,203 of CM077504.1, forward strand.
CTCGTACATCTTTAACATTAACCTCAGGTGAATTAGGCACCCACTCATCATTTTCCCCATCCTCTTCCTCATTAATATTTCCCTCTTGCCAACCACTTGAACCAGGGTAAGTATAGGGGTTACGAAATGATGTTTGTGTGTCAAACCATTCACCACCTCGTGCCATGCCAAGATTCATCGCTTCATGAGCTTGAGATGTGTGCCTAAATTATTCAAAACAAAACTTATATCATAAATAAATAATTCACTTAATCGTAAGTTGAATGGTGAAACTACATTTTGTAAATAAACTTACCTCCAACTCGGCGAAAGTTGAGGTTCGTTGCACGCTAGTGATATAGACAAATCATCTTCTTCATTATCTTCCACACGCCTTCCTCTAGAATTTTCGCTCGACCTATTTCTGTGAGCACTCCTACTTCTGCCTTCGTCGTCATTTGCAAACCTAGGCATGCGCGCCTCTTTTTCTATAAATAGCTCGAAGCTAAACACACGAGGCGCAAAATAGAGCATGACATGCATAGAATTATCATCATCAATTGGTATTACGGTAGTCCTTGTTCCCAAAACAGGCATCTTGTACTTCATACAAATTTTCCACAATCTTTGATCCCATCCCAATTTATTGACCACTTACATCTCTAGTTCATCGTAAGTACTTGGCTTATTAATCAATAATCCTACACTTTCACCGCCTTCGTATTCACCTCTATCAATTCTACCACCATACATTAACACAAACGGAACCATTTCTCCCGCCATCTTTTCTCACAAAACAATTAACAAACACTAGCTAATTATTTTCAAACCATACAAAAGTTAAATCAATACATCAATATGTATTTTAAACGGATATTAAACATATATTACCGGTGAGACGGAGCGACGAGACAGTGGCGAGGCGGGGTGATGACTGGCCGAGGCGTTGGTGGAGAGAACGGCGGCGGCGGCGGCGGCGTCGGTGGGGCGAGAACGGCGGTGGCTAGAACGGCGGCGGCGGCGAGAGAGGGGAGGAGAACGACGGAGGCCGAGGCTAGCGAGGGGAGGAGAACGACGGCGATGGCGACGGCGACCAACGGCGGTGGCGGCGGCGGAGAGCAAGGGGAGGCAACCAACGGCGGCGGCGGCGTTAGGGATGGGTGGGGAGGAGACCGAGCCCGCGCGGGCTATATACGAAATGACGCCTTTCCGTTATAAAGGAAAGCGTCGGTTCAACCGACGCCTTTCAAAAAAAATTACGGAGAAAGGCGTCGGTTTACTGTTGTAAGAAAACCGACGCCTTTCGGGCCGGTTAAAAAAAAAAAGGCCACGCAGGCGCGGCGGCCGCTGGCACCTGCGTGGCTTGTCAAAACACCAGTTTGGGAAATATTTGCTATAGTGCGCCAATTTGGTAATTTTTTTTTTTATGTTTTTTTATATAAATTTCCCCATTTACTATACGCATGCTTTTTGATTTATTGACTTGTCTCTCCATTTATTATTGTATCATCTCTTATAAATAGATACGGGTCACTCATTTGCTTGTGGGGAGTGCTTAATTAATTCAATGTATTTAATTCTTATAGTCAAGGAATTCCGTATCGGATATAGGTCTGCCTAAGAGACAAAATATCGGAGATATTTGTAAAAAAATATCAGTGGTCGAAAATTAGTTTTTACCATATATTTTTACAATCTAACTTTTAAAATGAGTTATACTAATTTAGACAAAGCATAGATTTCAAAATATGCATAAAAATGCATATTAGTATAGGAAACAAACGAAAAAGTTGCTTCTTTTTTTTAAAATTCCTAATTTTTTTTAAAATGGCGATATATTGATCTGAAAGACTGAAACCGATATATTGGCGATATTGTAAAAAAATTGAAAACCGATATTATGCCATATCAATTTATCGGGTGGGGCCCGATATTGATATATGGGCGATATATCGTGGAATTCCTTGCTTATAGGTAATACTTTTCTATCCGAAACTTATTAATGGCATATTACAGAAACAGATCCTGCTGCTGCTGCTGCAACACAAGCTAACAAGGACGAGGCGGATTCACGCTCAGTTTTTGTTGGCAATGTAAGTATTCAGTTTCACACTTTATTTGGATTTATATGATATAGCTTTTTTTTTAATTGCTTACAGCGATTTTGTAAGTAGGAAATTTCCAACTTGTAGATGCGTTTGTTTGCTCATTTTTATACGGGAGTCTGATGTTGTGAAGGTACTTCCTTCGTTCAATATTACCTGTCTGCATTAAAAAACCAAAATGAACTAAAATCAGTTCATTTTGGCCGACAGGTATTATTGGACGGAGGGAGTATAAGTTTTTACTTATCTCGGTCTGTTTTTGCATGAGGGAAGTACAAACATTTAGTCTGAGGCGTTGTATGAATTACTCCATAGCAGTACGGTTGTTATTGCTGAAGTTTTTATATATCTATCAGATTATATTTGCCCCTGAGTAGGAGGAATATCTTTATTCATGCCTTGACAAAATGGCAATTTAAATTCTGGTCTTTGATAAATGCTTTCTTATAACACCTTCGTTTTAGAATGAGTAAGAGGCGAGGGTGGAGGCATAAGATCCATATCGCCAACCTCGAATTGTTGGCAAAATGCTTTTCATTGTACTGTAGAAATTTGAAATGAAATTTCTAGTTCTTGCAAAGCTCACTTCAAAATCAGTGGTATTTCTATATGAATAATTGTTTTAGTAAAAGGTTTTTTTATAGTTCTTGCTTGAAAATGGATTTTCAAACTATTACCGCAAAGTAGTTATCATTATTTCTAACCAATTGACCAACGTAAATTGCTAATCGTACATGTCTTAGATCTTGAAAGAGGTAAATTTGATTTTTTATGTTTCCTTGGCGAGGCTCAGTTGCTGCCTTTACAATGTGGACTGGATAATATTTTGTAATTGTATTTCCAACACTATTCAAATTATGTCAATTGCTGTAAATTTTATGTCTTTACTTGTGTACTTAAAATGATATTTTTAGTGTGCTTGACTGTTAATAGAGTTTTTCATGCTTCTCTCTGTGGTCATTCCTTGACTATATGTCTAATAATGGTCGCAGGGTCATTCTTCAGTCATTCGAGTTCTCTGTTAACTTAATGTTGGATTATTTGCTGTGTATGTGGAATGCCACAAGTTTTGATGTAACAAACTGGGATTTAGAAAGCAAAAGAAAAAAATGACAATATGAAGTGAAAAAAATAATATAGAGGGGAAAAAAGAAAATAGAAGTGATTGTTCCCCTTAAAAAAGCTAGAAAAAAATGTGATAGAAAAAGGAAATGATGAAAAAAAGAAAATGACTGATATAAAAAAAAAAGAAGTCAAGATCCCAGTGGCTCAAAGAGAGGCAAGCTTGAAGTGATGGCATGACTGGGTGACGATTACCAAACCCCATTGGATCTGTGAAGTCACCAGGCTATGATTCTGGCTTCCTTGTATTCTGGAAATGAACCACAGGAAAAATGTGGTGAGGGGTTTTTTTCTTGTGTGTTTCTTTTTTCAATTTTGTACAAATTGTGACCTTGGGTTCTTGATTTTCATGTGTCATAATAATTAGCAGATGTACCTATGAATGACTGAGCTCTTCTGTTCTTTATTATATACTGAATTAAACTTCAACTTTTGACGGGTTGGGCACACTGACTATGAGGGGGGCTGTGTCACATGTTCCTATGCATTCCTGGTAAGAATAACAAAAATGAAGGAAAGATGAAGTAGTTTTGGAAAACACATTTAGAAGAATAAAACTGGAGACTAGATGGAAAATTGAAAAATAGTTGTAGGCATTTTAAAAAAAAAAATTGCTTACTAAAAGTGGTTTACATGTCTGACAAACATTTTGTGTACCATTTACAGGACATGTTACATGCTTGTACTTTTGTAAGCATATATTTCTAGTGTTTTGAAAGCATCTTTCACTGTTTCCACATGTTTCCTACTGAAGTTCTACCTAATCGTTTGGTTGATCCTGAAGCATATTTTTTTGACACACTTTTCATGTTTAGGAATCTGCAACTTGAACAATGATATTATATGCATTACTTTTCTGTGAGTTATTTTCTACGACATCTATTCGCTGGTGTTGGGCTATGTATGTAATGGTAGGTGGATTATGCGTGTACACTTGAGGAGGTTCAACAGCATTTTCAGTCATGTGGAACAGTCAACCGTGTGACAATTTTGACAGACAAATTTGGACAGCCTAAGGGCTTTTCTTATGTTGAATTTTTGGAGGTGGAAGCTGTTCAGGAGGCACTTCAGCTGAATGAGTCTGAGTTGCATGGGCGACAAATTAAAGTAAGATGATCTTTTCTACCTTCAATTTGCGTTCTACATGTTTAGAGGTGTTTGTCTCCATTCTTCTGTCTGTTCTTGAGAGGACCTCCTCATCTTCCACTTTGGCGGGAGATTGACCAGTAGATGGGGGTGGAGACCAGAGGCACATATACTTTCCATCAATTTAAGGATTTTTTCCCTGTACTGAGAAATGCTGGGCTTTTAGGTGCTGGCTAAGCGGACCAATGTCCCTGGGCTGAAGCAATACCGTGGAAGGCGTTTTAATCCTTACATGGGTCGATATAGAAGAACTTATATTCCACCTTATTTCTACTCGCCTTCTGGATATTGGTAAGATCTCAGAGAGGAAGTTGTGCCTTCGTGAAAAGGGAGAAAAACTGGTCCATCATCATTAAATCCCTTGTTTGTTTTTTTCTGTTTCTCAGGAAGGTTCCCAGGTTCAGGAGACCAACTCGGTACCGTCCGTACTGATGAAAAGGGAGTTACATATAATTGTCATGGCTTATCAGTATGCGTCCTGAGGTAGGTGTATGCTATGGCAAAAAGAATTTGGCTCAGAAGGTGTTATACCCTTTCTACATATTTGATTGTTCGATATCTAGCATCTTGAATATTTCGACAGCTGACGTTGTGGAGTGCACAAGGGGTTGTTACTGCTTGCGTCGTTATGGAGAGTTGGTTGACAGTTTTAAGAGTGGATTATTTTTATTATCCTATATTTTGTGAAAGTATACTAGGGAGCTTTTGTTACGTAACTTCAGTGATTTTTAATATTTTTTAGAAATAAAGCTTAATCTTCCAATGCGCTGGCAGTTGCATGTGCGCATTGAAAATTTTACTTACTGCTCACCCGCAGTGTGCAAATGTTGAAATGCTATACCTAGAATTTTGGAATTGAAAGCACTCAGTGTGGTACTGTTTCCTGATCGTTCTTCATCTCCTGCATGAAGATTTGGTTGTGATTATCTATTGGCTTCGAACCAACGCTGTGGAGATTGTGTGAGGTGATTGTGTTCAAAGTTTGTTATAGACTCGAATTTAACTTCATCGTTGTGCCTTCCTAGGTGGGAGTCGAAGGATTCTTTTTGGTCATTTAATGGATTAAGTTATGCTGTTATTTTTCATGGGAAGGTTGATCCATTCTTGCTTGATATTGGATGTTTGACTCCTACGGCCACTGATAGTTTGTTTCAATGTTTATGTAGTAGTATTTTGGAGTTCTATTTGGTCTGGGAATGCCCCTTTTGGTGTAGATGTTTTTCATTATGTAGTTGTATGTGGAGCTCCATATGGTAGAGCTTATCTGTGGCCTGGGTGTGCCTTGGCGTTTGGTGTAGATGTTGGTGAGGACTTGTTTATTTGTAATGTGGAACAGACGGAGTACATTTACAACGATCAACAACAGATATTAGATTGCGAAAGACAGTATTGCAATATTCATTAGAGCAACGGCAGCAACCAATTACTTGGAGAATGCATATGACGGTCTTGTCTCTCACGGCCTCAAGATGCAATTAGCTGCAAGTATACAAGAAAATGGAGATGCATTCTCCGTTTTTCGTGAAGATGGAGATGGGTTCATAAGTGCATTTGAACTTCAAAAAAGAGATGTACAAGTTATACTTTGCAGAAGGAATTGAGCCGAATATAATCCTAAATGAAAGGCAGAACACACAATCGAAGGACGTCTTAGACTAAAGATAACCCTGGACCAATAAAAAACACACACCTAGGAAGGAGGCCCCCAAACTGATTTCAAAGCTTATGAGAAGAAGGGAGATGCACACCTATTTGGCCTAGGGGCTATGATGTGAGATCCTCAAAATAATTATGGAAGAAGAAACTGAAAGAAGACAGTATAGACTCGAAAAGGGATATGATGCAAGGAAGACATAAGGTGATGAATGGTGAAAGAAATCTGAGGGAACATAAGGGAAAGGCTACAAAATAGACTACAATGGTTTCTAATACTACATGCTTGCGTGTATGAACATTGTAATTAGCCAAAATAAATGGAAAAGGTTGAAGGAAAAAATGGTGGAGTGATGGCAATGGAGGAAACGCATTATAGACAGGGAATTTAGGAGAAATGTGTTTCACTCAAATAAATAAAAGATAGTGGATATGCATTCAGTCAGTAGTTTTCGATTGGAAGTAGTAATACATATAGCAATGCCAAATTTGACCTACAAAAATACCTAGATGGACCTCGGAACTGCCATTTTTTCCAGCAAGAGTTGCCATTTTGGAGTATTACTGTTCGCTTTACTGAGCAGTTCTCTATGAGGCAAAAATCCTATACTCCTAGTTAGAAGAAAGAGGATTAGGCCACTTGCCATTGGAAGGTAAATGAGTAAATTTAGCATACCAGTTAGATGGGATCATAACTGCAATGGTTTTAAGAATAGCATATCCAAATAGAATGGCTCGTGCCAAGAGTGTTAATCGTCTTGATTATAGAATTTTTTACCCTTTTTCAGTTGCTTATGAATTGCTCACTAGTGTGATAATACACTCTTCCATAACACCTATTTTGAGAAGTGCAATTAAGTTGCCAATTCTCAAAGCAACCCCACTCTCTCAAACGCTAACCAAATACAAAAACTCATTGAACCAGGAGAGTGGAACAATGAGAAGTGCAATTGAGTTTTAATGGGAAGGACTTCCTCATAGAAAACTCTCTTTTTAATGGAGGACCTTCCCTGTACTTAAAGGGAGAGTGGAATTCACATCTCAACTAACCCACTTGAAACATAGTTGAACGTAAGCATATCAAGTTTCAAGAAAATTGTTTCCACTAAATTGCTTTTGCTAATTGCTATACAGTATACAGCAACCTTTTAGTTATGAAAAAACTTATCACAATTTCAAGAACCTTCTCATCATTAGTGATCAGCAAGTATTTAAACAGTAATATCCTTTTTTTCAGATCTAAACCATGCTTGAGATCTGGACTGTGGTGGGGGGGCTAAGAAACATTGACCTACGGTTCTAAAAATTCTGCCATGGCCACATCGACTTCAATTCAGTGTTGCAGACATGAGTGCTCAACCACACCCACCCCCCATGTCCCCATCCACCATTCAATCAATTTAAACATATATTTACATCAGATGGGTCATCATCCCTCACCAGCTTCCCTTCCCATTTGGCTGTCTCACTCTCCCAATCAATCTCACAATCTCAGTATTGCAGCAATACTATTGCTTCTATTGCCATGCTACAAAACTAAAGTTCCGTATTTTCATCTCACAAATTTGCCTTATTTGTTAAATCTTGGAGCATACATATTGCCTTATTTGTTTTCAACTATACACGCAACTTCATCAAACATAATTATAACTCTCATTTTGCAGTACAAAAACGAACATTACAGATTATATATAGTTCAGGGAATGCTCAAAAAATTAAAAGAAGAAATAAGAGAGAAGAAGATCGAAACAGTAGAAAGACTTGGTCGTCGAATCAATGCCTTCAGAGCTTAGAGGCCGAACAGGGACCCCGTCTGAGCGGCGCTGTCGTCGGCGAGCGCAGACCCGATCCTCCGCTTCCTGAGCCTCTCGGCGATGATGAACGCCAGCTCCAGCGACTGGGAGGCGTTCAGCCTGGGGTCGCAGTGGGTGTGGTACCTGGAGCTCAGGTCGTCGAATGTCACCGTCCGGGACCCTCCGATGCACTCCGTCACGTTCCGGCCCGTCATCTCCAAGTGCACCCCTCCTGGGTGGCTCCCTTCCTGCTCGTGCACGTCAAAGAAGGCCCTCACCTCCGCCTGTTCATAACCATTCAGTCAATCAATCACCGTTTACAAACCAAGATCGATGCAAATGAAAAATCACCGTTTAGTATGAAATTTGATGTGCTTACTCTAATGGCGTCGAAGGGGCGGGTCTTGAGGCCGTTGGGGGCCTTGATGGTGTTGCTGTGCATGGGGTCGCTGACCCAGGTGACGATCTGGCCGGAGCGGCGGACGGCGCGGATGAGGTGGGGGAGCTTGACGCGCATGTTCTCGGCGCCCATGCGGGTGATGATGGTGATCCGGCCGGCCTTGTTCTGTGGGTTGAAGATCTCGATTAGGCGGACGAGCTCCGAGGGGTCCATCTTGTCGCTCACCTTGATCCCCAGCGGGTTGGCCACCCCGCGCAGGAACTCGACGTGGGCGCCATCCAGCTGCCGCGTCCGCTCCCCGACCCACAGCATGTGGGCGGAGCAGTCGTAGTACAGCCCCGACGTCGAGTCGAGCCGGGTCAGGGACTGCTCGTAAGGGAGGAGGAGGCACTCGTGGGAGGTCCAGAACTCGGTGGTGGTCATGATCGGGTGGTCCACCGTCAGTCCGGCGGCGGCCATGAAGCCCAGCGCCTCGTCCACCCGATGGGCTAGCTCGCTGTACCGGTCACCCTGCTCGCTGTGCTCTGTGAAATCCAGGTTCCACTGGGTAACCCTCTGCATCGCGGCGTAGCCTCCGGTGGCGAAGGCCCGGAGCAGGTTGAGGGTGGCGGAGGCCTGGCAGTATGCCCGGATCATCCTCTGGGGGTCGGGGGTTCGGGACTGGAGGTCGAAGGCGTCGCCATTGATGTTGTCTCCCCTGTAGCTTGGGAGCTTCACGCCGTTCTTCTCCTCAAATGCGTCTGATCTGGGCTTGGCGAATTGCCCCGCCATTCTCCCCACCTGAGATGATCACAGACGAAATTCTTGAGAAAAAAGTTCCAATCTTTTTGTGTGGAGAGGATCGGATCAAAGGTGAAATGTGTGTACCTTGACGACCGGAACTTGGCCGCCGAACATGAGGACGACGCCCATCTGGAGGAGGATCCGGAAGGTGTCCCTGATGTTGTTGGCGTTGAACTCCTTGAAGCTCTCGGCGCAGTCGCCGCCCTGGAGGAGGAAGGCGCGGCCCATGGCTGCATCAGCGATGCGCTCCTCGAGGCTGCGGGCCTCACCGGCGAAGACGATCGGGGGGAACTCCTCAATGGTCTTGAGCACGGACTCGAGCTCTTTCTGGTCAGGGTACTCAGGCAGCTGCAAAGCCTTCTTGGTCTTCCAGCTCTCGACGCTCCACTTGCCGGCGGGCTTGTCAGCAACAACGGGGGTCTTGGCAGGCTCGGCGGCGTGGACGGCAGAGATGGGCCTCTTGGGCTGGGTGGGGAGAAGATGGACGGATGGTTGGTGGCCAATGGAGGGGAAGGAGGAGTGGGAAGGGAGGTGCGTCTTGGCGGAGAGGGAGGAGGAGCTGGTAGAAGCTGCAAGCGCCATTCTTCAATTACAAGTCTTTTGCTTTCTCTTCTTCTGCAAGTGGGCTGAAGAGAGGGGAAGAGGTAGGTAGAGAGATAGAGTGTGTTGGGTAGGTGGAGGAGAAAGGGGGGAAGGATTTATAGGGGAGGAGAGTGGGGGGAATGGAGGAGGGAGGGGTAGGAAGGTGGTAGGTGGCTGCGAGGAGCCAAGGAGGAAGACGGAGAAATGATTTTATTAGTTTAATATGGTTTTTTAGTTAGTTTACAGTAGAAATAATGGGGGACTGGATTTGGGGAAGGGAGAGTGATCAATTATGGAGTCTTGGAGTTTATTATGGGGTCTATTAGCTTATCTACTTGTGGTATTTCGTCTAATTTGTTTTGGTTGCATGCTAATGACCTGGTTACATCAACGTATCCTTTGGGGATTACCTCGGTTAATCATGGTTATCGGTAGCGAAGATATTATGGTTCTTGATTAAATGATTGTGCATACATACACTAATTTAGTAATTCCGGATAGAGGGAGTAAGAGTAGGCTTTAAAATTTGGGAATTAGGATAGGCATTACAGGATTAGGGTGTAGCGATGCACATGAGTTCGGTTAGAAAAACAAAAACAAAATGCACATGAGTGCATGTGCATTCACATAGATTTGTTAGTACATCTCAAATATCTAGTGATCTTCTTTTATTGGACGAATTTGGAATCTGTTGCTCTTAATTGGGACCATCTTTTGAAATGTAGCAAGAGAAAATGATAGTGCCATTACCTTTTGGCAAAAATAAAATTTTAAGAATAATTTGATAAAGATCCACATCTATGATGGTTAATATTTCAGACGGGGCCTTCTACTAGTGACACCATTTCCTCCACTTAACATTAGTGTTCAAAAAAGACTGACCTAGTGTTATAAACCAGGGCAGGATGGCAACCTTGGAAATGGCAAGGAACTGGATGTAAAATTACAAGGGTACAATGGCAACATGGGGTGATCGTTAAAAGCAATATTTAACACTAATTTTCTTTTAAAATCAAGAAGCAAATTAAAGAAGCATAGCAGATTCATCTTCCCTTGATCAAATTACAAATGCGGGGTCACCAATTTGACTCCTCTATGGGGTATTGGACCGACCTTCCTTGAATTCTCTATTCTTTTTTAGCACATTGTCAATGATTTACCTAATTGGCCGTTTCTTGAATTCTCAATACAATGTTGTTGTATACGGTATACCACAGTGGCTGCAACTAAAGGACAGATTCACAGCCGATCAAAAACGACTAACACAAAGTGCTTTCCCCTACACACACTCAATAACATAAAAAAGTCTTAAGGAGACTACATCAGAACGGGGTCCATGCATTCCTGTATGTTGGATCTTGGAAGTGGAAAGAGCGCATTTATGAACCTGCAACGAATGTTCCGCTTGCATATTCCTCCTCACTCCTCTCTTGTATTAGTAGAGACGCACAGCCATATGCGCTTTCTGCAAAGGAGAATAGCAGGGTCAAGAATGGAACGAGAGAGTTGAGTTCAAACACAAAACCGTCTCTATCACATGCCTCTTGTGTTGATCGTGAGATTGCTATGCTATGTGAGTGTTTCGCATCTGAAGATGGTAAAATTTTCCTCAACAAAAGTCTTTCAGGATGTATAAGTGGCTAATTAACATGGTTCAAATCGTATATGAAAAAATCATGGTTCAAATCTTATACTGTAGTTGCCCTCGTGTGTGCGCTTGTAGGTGCATTAGTGCGTGATTAAAAAAGATTATCCCTTCCTTAATAATTTGTCTAGATCTGCAATAATATCAACGTTTGGAATCATTTTGTTGAGCTATATTTTATCAGAATTCATTAATATACCGATCTTTTGTTTGTCTACCTACATCTGTAAGCACATTGTACTGTAATGCTACTAAACAAGATCATAAAACCAGTTGGGTCCACCCTCTGTGGCTTAATGTAAGATGCTTAGTTGTTTATATGCATTACGCGCATATAAACGGGACTCTTCTAATTTTGCTGTGAATAATTAATGGTATGATTAGCTGTCAATTCCGAGCACGAAAATAGAAGATATTCTGTGCTGGATGCGCATAAAGGCTGCATTTTTTTCCAAAAAGAAAGTCACTGGCGGCTACCCATATACGTTTTTTTACACACAATTTTTGGATAGTGCAATAATTGGCATCAATATATTGGGTCAGCATTGGGCCGCCTTAGCTACTGTTTTGTTTGTGCTCAATCTTTAATTCCTTCATTTTATGACTCACCTCTTGACTTCTGACCGGCGGCTAACGATCTAATACTTCTACTTTTTGGTCTGGCCCACCTGAAATTTGTTTTGCAAAAAACAAGTTTTGGGCACAATGTATAGTCAGATGCTTGTTTACTTTCCCGCTCACTATCAGAGGCTATTTAGGTATAAAATCTGATTAACGTATAATGTAATAAGCATCATTACTTTATTTCAGATCTTAAAAATCATAAAATCGATTGGTATTTGGTATAGATATTTGGGCTATTAGAATTGTGACAGAATCCCACATAGGTCCATTTCCATTGTCTCCGTGTTTTAAGATTTGCCAAAATGTTGGCAGAATCCTTAACTGAATCATGTAATGAAAAGACACAAACAACTCTTCTTTGGATGTCTGACTAACGTGCCCCATGCCCCTCATCCGACTAGATCCAGTAAATCAATAGGATAGGCTCTTTCACATAAAAGCACTCCATAGCTGATTGTTTTGCAAAGCTGCCTCATTAAGGACTTCCATTGCTTTGTTCTTGATAATATCGCTCTTATAGGATAAAGACTTCTCTCCCTTATGCCTTTCATTTCTAGAAATTCAGTAACTTTACGCCTGTTTGCAGTACATATGTTATTCTATCACTGAGACTTGAGAACAGAGGTTAGCACTCCATACACGAGTACAAGCGATAGGAAGTCGGTAACACTAAACTACTGTTCACACAGTGATTAGAGGGCGTCTAGCTTCTTGTGACTAACAATTTATCAGTTAATTTTAGTTTTTTAGCATAAAAAAGACTAAGTTGCTATCACTTTGTAAGTCAATCCCTACGGCCAACGCCCAAAGGGGGCCATGGGCCAATCTGTTCAAGCAGAATAGGAAAGAAAGTTACCAAGGGGGCTAGGGGAGTGAGTGGCTTCTATAATTTGGGCCTGGTACGAAGCCTCCTTCTCATAATAAGAAGTACACATACCTCTTGAAAAGTGGAGAGGTTGGTCACTTGGTTGAGCTCAATGACCCAAGGATGGTAGCCTGGCTTGCAAAGAGCGTCTCCATTAAATTAAATTTCAATTTTGTTTATTTCTTCAGAACTATTATTGCACAATTTCATCAACAACATTGGAGGGAAAAACATCATCAACAACATCGGGGGCATATATTTTGTTTAGGCGTAAAGTTTCAAGTGGCAATTTAATTATCAAAAGAAACAAAGCGACCTGTAACCTTTAGAGGTTAAAATGTCTTCACCTATTAAACACTCTGACTGCATCTTCAAAATCCGCGTCTCAATAGTCAAATGAGCCTTAGCATGACATATATTCCCCGTGTCCCATATTCAAGTGTCCTACTTGTTTTTTGGTTTAATTCATTTTGGCTTACCAAATAGGACACTTAATATCTGATGGAGAGAGTAGTATGTAAGGAAACGAAATTAGTTTTTCTAAGGCAGCAAAACATATTGCCTTTAGAGTGCAGTTTCTTCAAAATCTAGTTATTGTGAAGGAAAAACATATCATACATAGCATACAAACGAAGTTCTTGTTACGAGGAAGATCATCAATTTACAAACTCTTGGTCTGAATGGATGCTACCTATGTCTTCATGATGTCGTCACTTATTATTTCGGGCGTAGACTTTTTAATATATATTGAGTACCTTTTTTGGTACAATTTATTACCTTGTAAATTAGTTACTTGTTATGTATTCACGACATCATGGGTTCTGGTGTATGTCTCTTAGATAAAAAGAATTCATTTTCGATTCAGTTTCTGTAATATATACCTCTGATTCTCAAGGAATAGTCACAGCATTTAAGTGGGTATGTTAAGCACCATACTGAATGGACAAGTATTGGGGAAATACAAAGTGATTATTAGAGAACATAAGTGATAAGGATGAGGAAAATCTTAGTTGCATTGAGGACATTTAATTGAGTGAGAATGTCACTGCACTATTTTTCAGAATGGAATGATTAATTTCAAAATCATTCTTGCTCTCTAGTTGATTTGAAAAAATTGTTCACATTGTTCCTTTGTAAGCGTTTAAAAAACTTGCGATAAAATGAAATCTGCCTAGTGCTTTTATTGCCAATGTTCAGCCCCTAACTTTTTCCGTTTGGTATTTAAGCTAGTTGTCTCATCCTGAGTGCATGATCATGTTTGAGTGTGAATGTAAATGCAGCAATTTCCATTTTGGAAAAACGTCGAATCGTGAGAGTTTTCCAGGTCTCATGTGTTCTTCATTCAATGTCTACGTTCATGTTTGCAGACTGCAGCCACGGCTCAAAAAAATTCTGAGGCCACGAGAGCATTGGCACTGCAGGACATTCTTGAGAAGGAGCTTACTGAAATTCAGAAGGCTTTGTTGACTATGCAGGTGAGAGCAATTTGTTGGTAGGTTTGACCAGTTACTTATATGTTGAGTGTCAATAATAATATATCTGTTATGTACTTGTTCCACGGTTAGTTACATTTGAGTATTTTTTTTTGACAGGATCAGCAGAGGAAGCAACTATAGCTAATTGTTGCAATTGGGAAGGCTGGAAGGCTGGAAGGCTAAAGGAAACCAGGCAGGACCCTCCTGCAGCAGATGAGGTGATTCCATCCAATAATTCTGTTCCAGAAAAGCAAGAGGTAAAGGAGATAGAAGCCAAAGAGGGAGGCCAAAAGGAGCCCACAACAGCACAATCTAGATTCTGAGATAAATGTTTTCACTTCCTTTCCCGAAAATTTTGCTTCTTCATCATGCATGAACCCGGCTTCTTCTTCTGAAGCTACAAAAGCCAGTTTTTGCAGACTTTACTGTTGGGGACCCATTTTGCATCCAATTGTACTAATTGAGGAGAGAAATATGTTCAGTTTATATCTTTTCTGTGATAACTCAAATATATGCAAATTTCGCCTTTTTCTTTCTGTTTTGGTAGAGGCATATTTCACATTTCACGCAATTGACGAATGTATAAATTTTGGTGCTTCACCTTTCTCGCGTCTGTCATCTCGTATGGCAAGGGATGTCTTGTTCCATATCTACTTCTAATATGTCGTTAGTCATTTCCACTTTTTGTAAATTTTCTTCGATGTTTCACTTAAGAAGCAATCCTCTCAATACTTGCCCATGGATTGCATACGGCCAGATAAGTATCGGTTTTTGCAAAGGTCTATTCACGTGGGGACTATATCAAACGAGTCATCATCACAGTCAAGTAGCTCTTTTTACCAACAATTTGAGGTCAGCCATATAGACCTTCTGCCTCCATTCTAACCTGATTTGAACCACTTTTGTCGCTGAGGCTGATGCTCACGCATGTTGGTGTCCACTGGGGGCCATCGAATTCCAATTTGGCTGTGCATACCGTTTAGGGCATGAAAAATCATTTTATGGATGTTGTGGTTAGTGGATTATAATCACTTGATATTGGCTGTATGCTATATTAGTTGGGGCATGAAAAAAAATCCACCTAATTATTGATTTAACTTTACCTTTGACCGTGTACTTTTAATGGGATAATCCACTAACTAGCACCTCATGTTGGTCAGTGGATTATCCCATTTATCCACTCTTTAGGGGCCGTTTGGGGTGTGATTAGTTGATGTTTTGCTACACTGTAGTATTCATGTTTTTTCATATCAAGCTGAAACACCTCAAGTCGTGTTTCACGCTGGATACGGAAAAAAAATGAATGCTACAGTGGATATCCAAAATCCACTCTGGATATTTTGGCTTTTCACGCCCCAAATGGCCCCTTAGTTGGATTTTTCCAAGTCAAGCCTAAACACTTTATGGGCAATCCACTCTGGATTTTGGGATAATCTAGGTGGACGGAGCTGATTTTTCACGCTCCAAACGGGCTCTAACTTTTTTGCTTTACTTATTATTACTTTTATTTGTTTTTGCTTGACTTATTGGAAAAATACCAATGTGTTCCTTTTTTTTGCTATACTACCATGTGTTTCTCGGTGCGTTTGTGTGAACTGCAGAATCCCATTGAATGCCAAACACTGGCAAGATGGGCCTTCTCGCCTTTACTTTCCGATTTTTTGTTTCAACTTTCACCACGGGCTTCAGAGAGTAATAAAGGAGTTGGGCCTTTTTCCTCGCAATTTGGACTATGGATTTAGGACTGTACTCGCCAAATTTGTCATAGTCACAGAGTCTCAGCTCTGCATATTTTTGTGCCCGAACACTGGCGAGAGAGGGGGAAAGAGAGAGAGCGGCGGGACGACGAAGGACAGAAGAGGATGGAAAGTCTGAGAAAACTGGAAGAGGTGCAGAAGATGGTCACCTTTGTCCAGCTCCGTGGCCTTGCTTCCGGCCACAGTGACTCTGATCGTTTTCTGGCTCAATTCTTCCTCTTCATGGTATTCCCCCTCCCCTACGTTACAAAAAGAAAGAAACAGAGTCATGCTTATAAAGAATGTCAGCTTTTATTGCCTCATCTTTCAGATGATAACACTTTCTTCGCTCTGCATAAGACAAGGCATTTTCTACTGCTAATAAGCGTTTGAGCATATCATAGGATTGATAGTTGTACCGACTGATCCGAAGTTATCATTTGGCCGTCTCACTTCAAGTGTATCCTGCTTCTTTAGTGACCTAATGGGGAATATCTTGTGTTCTTTGAATTAGTGTTCTTGCTTGACGATTACATAAACTGCCTGCTTGCCATAAAATTGTTTCTATTTATGCAGTGGTAGAGTTCTATTAATAACTATATTGCTTGGTTCCGCCAATTTTTTTTATATGTTCTTTGAATGTGTGCTTGTAAGGTACAATCTTGTGGGACATTGAACATGGAGGAGAAGTGCCATCTTATATCTGAGAATCTATCAAGGGTATGTCAGATTTCTATTTCATAAGTCATGTTTGTTTTTAACGTGAGGAATATTGTTTTGTTAGAAGGTGCAAATACATTCCATATAAGCGTTTGTACCTTTTAAGAATGGCTAAATGCAGTTCACAGCAAAATGACAAGTGTTCTTATATTGCTATCAGATACCAACTTCAGTATTGGAGGAAGCAGAAGTCATTTTTACTGATGAAGGTATATAGTCAGAAAAATAGTTTTTATTTTCTTACTCTCCTTGCCTATCTGCATTTGTTGGCAACCACATGTAGTATATGATGACTTAGAACATATATGAGTAAATTGATGGATGGAGGAAATTCGAATTGTTTTACAGATTGTCCACAAGGAAATGGTAACATTCGACCTGAACATGATCAACGCCATGAGTTAAGAATCTGTCATTTAGAAACTAATTTGGAGAATGAGGCTATGATTGGACTAGATGCAATGGAACGAGCAAGTTCTACATTAGAGGATTTTGTGCGTAATTCCTGACCTGCTACTGTAAATAATGGAAATAAAAAAGACCATTCCAGCTAGATATCTTATTAATATAGTAAGCCATTTTTTGTGCATTAGTTTTGCATTTAACAATTTTGTTGCTAAGGTGCAGTGTAGGTCTTATTTTATGTTTCATGGGATGGATGTGAATGATCCTCGAACAATATTTAAATACCTACCTATTCTTTCATTTACTGAAAGCTACATATACCAGGTATGTATTGTCAGTTCAACTAATCCTAGTCCTTCATTTGAATATTTTTATAAGTTTGCGCCTTTTCTGTTGGTTGCAGTTGGATGCTTTAAATGAGAGAATTTTGAATTTATCGACAAACGGTGCTCATGATCTCTGTAAGGTGGTTATATAATCTTCATTTGACATATATATGGTATTCGCTGAAAGAGGTGAACAAATATGAGTTGACTGACATCTTTTTAGTTTGTCAAATATCAAACAGGAGGGAAATCAAGGAAGGATAAAGCATATTATTGAAGCTTTTCAATGTGATCCATTTGAACCTCTTTATAATCTGCTAGATAAACTTGGTACATTGACAGAAAGGTGCTGCTCCCCCAAGTACCATATTAGATGTTTTTATGAATCTGTTGCATCATGAATTTTTTCTTTTTTAACTATATGTTTAGACTAAGGGAAGAACTCAAATGTGGAATCGAGTACTGGACTCTAGAAAGAAAACTTTGTCAAGCACTAAGTACCAGAAAAAGGGTACTCCTTTATCTTGAGTAATTTCTTTTCATTCACGATACCTATAGATGAAGTTGCTTATTCTTCGTATGCATAGTATTTTTATTATGTGAATCCGTTTCCAGATTTCAATTGAAGATGTGATGAGAGCGATTCATCTGAAATCTTTTGATTATCGAGTATTGAACCTTATGCTGTATCAACTGAGAAAACAGCCGGTAATTTCTATTTGTAACTTCTTCTTATCTCAGATTAGGGAGTCTTTATTTTTAAGTCAGTAACATGCAAGAAATTAGTTACATACAACCAACGAAGCATAATATTTCTTCCTCTTGAATGGAAACATGTATGGAACACTCTTTGCAATATCGAGTATCATTTCACTCATAGGAATTACAAATCATTTGTTCCTATTGAGTAAGATGTCAAAGAAAATTAAACACCGGGAAAACAGTTTTGAGATTTCTAACACAGACCTACTGATAGAAATGACTTTCCGTTTCTATTTAACTTTGAGCATGTTGTCAGAAACCTTAAGTAAACAATTATTTATTGTTAGATGCAACTACTTTACATTTTTTTGGGTACAAAGATGTAATTATTTTACATAGTTCACCTGCTTTAAGCCTTATTTATAACTGAGGCTAGATATTGGTGAGAGAATGTGTTCGGTCCTTGGTAGGATATTTTTTATAACATTTGATAGTTCTCCTCCTAATAATATTCACGTTAAAAGCACACTTAATAAAATTTAAGACCACAATACAAGGCAAACCTCTCTAAAGGTAATAATCTTAACTAGTTCTGTTCATTCCAAGGGGCATGCCATGTATGAACAGAAATTATGCTAGACGTAAACAAAATATTGATCGTTATATATGTTATATATATTTGATATATCTTTTTTTCCTAAAGGTAAATGAGGAGCACATGGAATTCCTTTCGACCTCAGAATTCTTGGTTGAGATATCTGATGACTTGTACGTTTTTGCATTGGCACCTCCTGTGTAATTTTACTTTCATTCTATTATGGAGTGATTGATTTTGATATGTATTATGTCGATAATTTTAATCTAGATATGGGCTTTCTGCTCTCTTTTTAAAAAATAAGAAGCCAGTACTCAGTCAAGTGCAGGCCATTTTCCTAGGTTGGACCAGCATGTGGCCATTAATTGGATGGATCAAATCCTGATATATAAATTGTGTTATGCTCTCTATTAGTGCATAAAAGTGTATTTAACATGTTGGTTCCGCAAGCAATATTAATCTTATATTCAACCGGTGTTACTTGCCCTGCCTGGCTGGCTGGATATATTTCCTGCAGTGCCCTAGACAAGCCAATTGGAATCTACCACAGGGCCCAACATCTCACCCGTTTCATCTGCCAAGCAAGATATCCCGAGGTGCAAGTCATTGGAAAAGATAAAATTTGAATATGTGCATTAGTATTGACAATTTGTGGCTAAGAATGTGTCAAGGAACATCTACGTAATGTAAATTAGATGCCTGACTGGCAGGTGTGACAATGTGGCTCACCTCTCTACTTGTCCAATTTCATGTTTTTTTTTTCTTGACATTTTTATGCTACAGTTAAAACCAAAGGCCTCCTGACCAGCCTAGCTGTTGAAGTATTGTCATTATGTATTGATTTTGTTAATGTTTAGCATTGATTTTTTGTTTCTTCCATGCTTACTATCTCGACAAGCATGCTGCTCAATCATATGACAGTTGAAGGATGATATTTCTAGGTATGATTATGAGGTAGGTTGCAGTTTCTATCCCGAGTTCTTTCATCAAATATTAGGTCATTTGGTTTTCTGTCATGAAATATACCCAATCTGACAATCTATCTGCTCAATGTGTAGGATGATGTGTTGGAAAACAATTTCAATGTGTTGCGCATGTTTGTTGGTCTATATGGAGCTTCAGCGGCTCACATGTTGGTTAGTGCACATTCTTCACCAAAGAGGGACCTCTTATTGCTATTGCTTTAGTTATAGAGTGGTGTTGCTATCTCTCTACGTTTATAATCACCTGCCCACTTAAAATGCAATGTAAAGTTTGTATTTTGGTAGCTTAGCCTTATAACACCGCAAACATATTTTATCAGGCAAAAGTCATAAGTGAGGCAGAGGAGAAGTATGACAGACTATCCAAAAATCTGCCCCCTGAGCTCTCTCAACAATACTGGAGAAGATGCGAGGAAGCTACACAGGAAGGTATACTCGATTATCCATCTAGTAGAATATTGTGAAGAGCCCTACTCTTTATCTCTTGTTACATCTACAAGCTCAAGCACCATTTTCTGTTCAGGTGGGAGGACAACAGGACATAGATTGGGTACATGGAATATACCACAGGTGATAGTAGATGAGGAACTGTACCGAGCCCGTGTTTTAAAATCTACTTAAGTAGCCCGGCCAAATTAAGCTGTGCAGTTCAGTTGTATGGTTTTTATTTGACCAGCAAAAATTACTAGACTAAGTTCCTGCTACTTAATAAGCTGTGGGTAAGACGGCTGATGGTGGCGCGGTCGGGGTTGGCGGCCATGGCTGGAGGAAAAGGAACAGATAGTTGGGGCTTGGGGGTCGGGAGAGGGGCATTGTCGTCCGGAAGCAATGAGCTCCCACGAGAGTTTACTTACTGAAGTCACGTGGGAGCTTAATTTAAGCCTTTGCCGCTCGATTTCAATCTGACGCTCCGAATTTCCTGAACGAAAACTTTGTTCTCTCTTGCGTCTTCGCCCCATATCATTTACTCAAAGAAAACAGGGCATAAAGTAAACTAAGTACATTGACATTTGGAACATAAAGTTCCAAACTAACCAAATTTAAACGTGATAACAAAAAGTAGAAAAAACATAAGAAATTTCAATTGTAGAGGTCCTTCGTGAATCTGGAGTTTTAGGTTTGTGCGCTTGTTGTAATAAACTTCTCACATTCCTCTGCAATGTGGCCTTGAAAAATCGCGAGAGCAATGCGGATGAGATGAAAGGCATCTAAACCTTTTGAACCTTCCTTACATCATTCAGAGTTGTTGCTTGAAAGTATTTGGCCATTTTTTTCAACCACTTGACCAACATACCAGATCAAAATGGGACCCAAATGGCTAGCTATTCTTTGCACGCCCACTTCTACATTCGACACGCCAAGCATAAACACCATCTCATTTGTACGAACAAGTACATCAAAGTTAATAACATCCCACATTTATATACTTTTTTAATAGTCATATTGGCATGGATGAAAAGTAAATGAATCCTTTTCAAACTCTCATCAATCCTTAATGGCAATCCTTCTGGCAAATATATCATCACCCTTATTGCTTGCAAAGTTCTTCCATATTTCAACCACTTACCCAACAGTCAAAAATTACGAAGTTGAACACCCTTTCATTTGTACAAACAAGAGTAAGTTAAGATTGATGATTCATCTTATATTTTGATATTTACATCAAAGACTGTACAAGTGAACCAAGAAGGATCACACATCCAGACAAGATTGACTTGACAATGGAAGTACAAGATAAGAAGGGGGGCTCTGCAACTGCCATGCCAATGGCCATTGCTGTCTGTCTCCTACATACTACTAACTCACACAAGGGTGGAGCAGGCAGAAGTCTTAGGATCCCACATGGCTGGCAGCAGGAACTTCCGGCCGTTCGCCCCGAAGGCGTTGTAGCTCCCGCCGGTGGCCCCGTCCACCAACGCCTTCCCCGGGTACCCCGGATAGGCCCCGCTCCCAAACACTCCCGTGCAGGCCGACACCGCCTCCAGCGGCGCCTCCGCCGGCCCCTGGTAGTACCCTTCATCGAACGGATTTGTCACCGTCCCTGCCATCACTGTCGCCAGGCTGATCACCATCCCGTCCAACCCAACATCCCCATTTGGCGCCACCAGCGGCGGACCCTGCGGACCGTACACCGGTTGATGGAAAGGCCAAGCACACTGCCCGGGGCACTGTACCTCCGAGTTCCCTACCCACACATACGGCATCCTCCCCGCCCCCGCGTCCTTGGCCGACCCATGAGTCCCGCAGCGGCTCATGCAGAAGCCCTCCACAGCCACGTCCTTGGCTGTAAACACCGCGCTCACCACGTTCCGCCTGCCGCCGGCCCTCCTGGCCAGCCGGGCAAGGTCGCGGGTCGTGAGAGACTTCCCCAGGGAACACTCCTCATCGATGACTTGCTTCCCCAGAATAAGCTTC
The DNA here is from genome assembly GCA_039654745.1 of Houttuynia cordata. Classification (NCBI taxonomy): domain Eukaryota; kingdom Viridiplantae; phylum Streptophyta; class Magnoliopsida; order Piperales; family Saururaceae; genus Houttuynia; species Houttuynia cordata. The sequence continues at coordinate 27,571,257 of CM077504.1, forward strand.
GTCGGGCCACCTTTGTACTTGTCAGTAGTCTTCCACCAAGAGGAAACAGAAGGAGCAACCGAAGCTGCAGGCTTGTTGGGGGAAGGGGAGAGGGACTGGATGAAGTCGAGGATGATGGAGCGCTGGGAGGGCGTGAACTTGCCGTACCATAGGACATTGACAGTGAAGTCCCCCTTGAGGAGGAGGCCGTTGTGGTACTTGAGGATCAGCGGCTGCTCCTGGACCAGAGCGGAGAGCTTCCTCGTCGTTGCAGAGGAAGCCGGGAGGACCACAAGTGCCATTAAGCAAGCAAAAAGGAGGATTTTCATCGTGTCCGCCATTGATTTCTGGAATTTCCAGCTTTGTTCTTCGGTAGGATAGGGGTTTTAGGGGGGGTTTATATAGGGGGTGCTATGAGAGGATGAGCTAGACAGCTGTAGGAGGGGCCATGGTGTCACTTTCAAAGGGTAACACGTGGAGAATCGGGGTTGGATGTTTTTTGTGAGGACAGGCTGGCATCGGGGCGCGGGGATGGGGAGCTTTTGGGTGGGTGACGTGAGGGGGAAGATTTAGGGGTGCTGACGGGAATGCCCCTTTGTTACTGGTTTCGGGTGGGATGATCACGACTCGTTTCCGTTTCAGGGGTGATGTGGGTGTCACTGACAGAGGGATGGAAATGACGCGAAATTGCTGCGAATCCTTTCACAAGTCCAGATCCGAATAAATGTTGTGTAGATACGTATGTCAGCCCTTGCGTTATTTCTGGAAAAGATCTCTGCCGTTCGATACCAATCATGCTTGGGGGTGATTTGGTAACTTAAGTGAAGGGGTGGGTGCAACTTGCAAGTCGGCACTCGGGGTTTGGTGGGGCATGGCCCGCAAGAGGAGAATCCTGGGCTTTTTGGGCCATTGGAAGAACCGAGGACGGAAAGTGGGCCGGTGCAGCCAAACAAAAGCGTCGGCACGCGGGCCTATAAAGGGCAAAACCGAGAGACGAGGGAACTCGCGTGCTTTGCCGACCCAGAGCCATGAAGGGACACAAGGGGGTACATGGTCCACAACAACTAGATAGGCTCCAAATGTACTTCCTTCCCACGAGTCCAATAAGTTTTGTCCGGGCGATCTGGCACAAGGATAACGTGATATATATTCATCTTCGCCTTTCAAATCAAAATCTTCTTGTAATTCATGCAGCTTTGCATGTTGTGCTTGTTAGAACCACATGCGTCCCGGACACTTTGTGATAGACTGGGACATGGCTGGAGTGTCACCTACTACTTGCTGGGTCTTGATGCATTATTGAACTTGATTACACGGTGGGATGTAGCTCCACTTGGGTGCGAAGCCGTCCATGGCCTTTATTTTGGGACCAGACTGAGGTACTTTGATTCTTAGCAATCATTTGCTGGACCTTTTTCTTTCTTGTAGTTATATGGTGGGGACTATGGCTTTCGAATTCAACGTGTCTTGTACGCTTGAATATGTGACCGTTTCGGGCTTGGAATTCCAGAGAGTGTTTGTCCCGAGTGCTACTAACGACAGCATTCTCGTGATTGTCATTACAATTCGTCTGCATACTTCTGTATTACGACTAATGATAAGCCAGCCAATTTGCAAGTCTTCTGTTTTCAAACGTGACAAACATGTAAACAATCCTAATTTGCATTTCTTGAACAGGTTCATTGTCTTGAGAAGGAATAACACAGATTCGTGCGAATCGGCTGAGGCTACTATTAATCTATATAACTTATCGGGCTTCGGATCATTCAACTACTGAAGAGAAAAAATGAGGCAGGCGAACAAGGGTCTGTCCGCAGCTGAATGTCCTACCATCCCGTGACCATTTTTAGAAATTTCAATTGTGTGGTTCTGAAAACCATTTTTTGTGATGAATGCAGCCCGTGATGAGTTGGTATGCCTAGGGAGGAGCTTGATCGAAGTAGGATTATGTACATCAAAATTCCAGCTTGGGATTCAGCTCGTAAGTCAGTTTAATTTTGCTCCCATTCTTATTAAAGAGAAAGAGAAGCAGCTGCAAGTATGTATCAATTTCCAATCGTAACCACTTTAAGAGCAGTAAATACCATATTTTAAAATCTACCCACCAGATCGAGCATCGAGCCATCGACTGGTCGCGTACTGATAACTGTGCATTGGTGTATGATACACTGGACTTTTCATTGGACATTCAAAGGGGGGCTTGACTTCCACCGTCCGTGTATGTCTACACCGGTGTAGAAATATCAATCCCCAAACAAAGCACTCTCGGACCATATGGGTAATAATATACTACACTTTTCTACTCCATGTGCCACCAACGGACCGTTGTGATGAGAGTTGACGTGCCAATCAGCTTGTGGCAGCACAAAGGAGTAGGAAAATGTAATAATATCATTTACACCTTTGTACTGCAATTATCCTTAAAAGATGGACATGATAACTTTACATCAGTTTTTCTATAGCCCTACAGCAGATTCTTACACATTTTTATACACAGCTGATGTGTATGAAAGTGAGTGGATGAACTGATGTGGGGTCATATCAGCTGATCCACTTAGAATCTGCTGTAAAAATATCATTTACCTTTTCTATATCAGTGACATAACCACTAAATAGTGATGTATGAAAAGTGATGTATAAATATCATTTTCTTAAAAGACCGTTTTCATCTCATTGTGGGCATTCCTTCACCGATCCAGATATACACTAGCTTTTATTGTGGATTTAGAAAGTGGATTGTCAGAGGTAAGACTCAAAAAAAGAAATTATCAGTGGTCAAATTTTATAATGTACACCCGAAGCAAGTTCACTAAAGGGTTTTTGACTTATAGGGCCAAAACTCATATGACCCTTTTTTCAAAAAAAAAAAAAAAACTCACATGGCCCTTTATCATGCCTGCTTGATTCTTATTCCACATCCTTTTTCTTTGGTAAATTTTTTGTCAATCAATATCTGATGTAAATTAAATTAGGCGCACCAGTTAGTCAATCTCAGATAATTAGAGAGGAATGCAAGCAATTGAAGAAAGAAAAGCAAACGAATCCCGTTTGCTGTACTATTAATATCACCGTGTGAAAAGAATGAAGTAATGAACGAATGAATTACACCAGAAAGACATCTTTCGATATAGATTATCCCTCCCTAAATCCTACTAGAACTAAGATCTGATCAGACCAAGGTCGAACACTTGGAAGTCGAAGGATCCATCACCGCCGGAAGCAGGTACTTCCTCGCATTAATCCCTTCAGCATTGTAGCTGGCTCCGGTGGTGGCATCAAGCAGCAAGTCCCCGGCGTAGCCCGGATACGCCCCCTTCCCATACACTCCGGCACAGGCGGATGCTGCCTCCAGGGGCGCCTCCGCCGGGCCCTGGAAGTAGCCTTTTCCGAAAGGGTTGGTCACCGTGTTGGCGAGCAGGCTGGCGATGTTGATGACCATGCCGTCGACGCCTACTTCGTTGTTGGGGGGCACCAGGGCGGGGGTCTGGGGGCCGTACATTGGCTGGTGGAAGGGCCAGGCGCATTGCCCTGGGCACTGGGTGGCCGAGTTGCCGACCCAGATGTAGGCGAATTTCTGCCCCTTGGGGAGCCCCCACTGGGACGACCCGTGGGTGCCGCACCGGCTGGAGCAGAACCCGTCAACGGTGACGTCGGCGGCTGTGAGGACGATGCTTACTGAGTTGGGCTTGGCCCCTTTGGCGGCGGCGAGGCGGACGATGTGTTTCATGCGCAGGGACTTGCCGAGGGTGTACTCCTCGTCGAGGGTCTGAGAGGCAAGGGAGAGAGCGAGAGGAGCAGAGGAAGTGAGGCCCGGGGCGTGGTAGAGCTTGAGGGTATTGTTCCACCAGGTGGAGACGGAGGGGCGGGCGGCAGAGGAGGTGGAGAGGGAGGAGATGAAGTCAGCGACGATGGCGCGCTGGGCGGGGGTGAACTTGCCGTAGAAGATGAGGTTGACGGAGGTTGGGCCGGAGAGGAGGGGGCCGTTGTGGTATTGCATTTGGAGGGGCTGTTCCTCGTCCAGCAATCTCGCCCCAGAGGACGAATGGCACAAAGACAAGAAGGTCAAGGCTGCCAATGCCAAGAATTTCTGACTGAGAGCCATTTTCATGCAGAAAGGATTGATACACAAAGCTAGAAAGAAAGAAGAGCCTGGAGATGGCAGAAGGAGGTGATGAGTGATGAGACGAGTGGAAGGGGAGAAGGTCTATTTATATTAGGAGATGGAGCAAGGGGATAGGAAGGTGGTGAGGAAGATGCAACGGCTTCTTTTCTCTTTCTCAAGTAGTTCTCTGTCTGTGTCTTCAGTCTAGACAAGACAGCTAATACACGGAAAGACGTGTCACTGGAGACAAAGCTAGACGCGCTGCACGTTATTGTGCACTCGCTTGTTATTTGACTTGAATGTCCTTAGCTTGCGTTGAAGCTTTGGAGATGAACAATTGAAGATGGCGTAGTATGTTGAGATAGTTAAGGGTAGTAATGGAGTTTGAGGCATACAACAGGCTGGAGGCGAGGGAGGAGCCAGCTGTGGGCTCGTCATCGTTCGGCGAGCTGAGGTAAAGAATCAGTAGACTGTACCTTTCAGCGAGGGGTGAGAGAGGTATCCAAGGGGAACAGCTGCATGCATGGTCGTCCCTCAAGAAATCTCTCTCTCGTCACAGGTCACACCCAAGAGCCCATGTAAACTCTGCAATCGTTTGTTTGAAAAAACTCGTCACTGCTTCTTCCGCCAATTTCTTTCTTATTCCTTTAAAAGCTTTTTCCCAATTCCCAGGCCTACAGATCCAGTTGGTTTTTTGCTGAACGCGTCTAGCCTGGCCCCATCGTACATGGGTCTTAGCACGGTACATAGATGATAGAACCTAATCGTGGTACAGGGCACGGTCCCCTGACCCCTAGCAGTAACTATGTTTTATGTTAGGCCTTTATGTAATATTCTAGACCCCTAAGTACCATGGTCATGGAGCCCCGATGGGGAAGCCATTTTAATTTTTGGAGGCCTAGGAGAGTCCAAGCTAGCTTCTGGACAAGAGTTAAACCTGTGGGCTTAGCAATCTCGGAGTGCCTACTAGGGGGAGGTAATTGCTAACCTTTTTTTTTTGGATTAGTAGTTCGCCACCCCGCGTCTTAGCAGCCCACCCCCATACATGGTCGGTGGATGGGGTGGCCAAACCGTGGGATGCGCTAATTCTTTTTTTTTTTTGGTTGGTCAATAGGTGGTTTGTGAACTTAGTTTAGCAGATGATACTACAAGCAATTCAAAGTAATGTGGACTAAATGTTCGGCGATAGACTTGGACCATAGTTGTCTCCAGCGTGTCCGACTCTGATGGGCCTTTCTGTGGTTCCCCCCGTTGAGTTACTTTGGATTCCTGGCTTTGCCAGGTATAGCTGATAAATGATACATTATATAAACTCATCCATGTGCGGGGACAATCTCAGTCAAGTAAGCTATGATTTGTGGATAGGCGATTTTAAAATCCAAATCGTGAATGGTTGAATTGTTACACTATCTAATATCTTAATTTGATTACAGTTTTAGGGGTGACAGCCAAGTGTATAATCCTATTTAGATGGTTTTGCTGCTCCTTCCACCAGCAACAATCTGTCTAACTTGTTCAGCCAAGACATATAGAAGCTGATATTCCGTCCTGTCACTTTTAATAGATACAGTTTTTTTTAAATACACTATAAAATTAGTTCATTTGAAAAAATTGTATCTATTAAAAATGACCGGAGGGAGTAGAATGGTTTTCATCCAAGATAATGATAGAGTTAAGCTACAGCCAGCTTGAGTAGAGACAGCCTTGCTAGACAGCAAAGTGGTTAAGACTGTGACCATGCAATTATTTCCTGAGTCCTAAACCAGAGCAATTTAATTCATTGTACAATGCGCAGTGATGCAGATCATACAGTAGAGGGTAGTTGGGGTTGGGAGAAACAAGCCCCAAGACTTGCGGAGGTTTACGACAAGACCTTTTAAATGCAGCAGAGACTTTGATCAAGTTCTAAAGTCTTGCTGCCGATGGCTAATACAAATCAAATTATAATCTATTTCCAGGGAGACAGGCTGCAGGCAGGGGAAAAGCCTAGCACGAGTGGCTAATGTTAAGATTCTTTTGGTCCCCTTTTAGTGTTACGTGCTTGTCGTTACACCTTAATCACTATCTAAGAAAGGTTTCTCATTACTAATTAAGGACATAGAATGCAGCATAAGACGATTCATCTTTATACTGTTGTGTCATTCATCGATTCATTACAAGTCCAATTGTACTGAACGTACAATATAGTTGATATTGCAGTAATTAACGTTCACAAGAAAAAGATGTTTAACCAATTAACCTGTTTTCTGACCAAGTGTTTATGGATGGAGCACGTCTACATCTTTTAACTGCTCTTCATGTCTTTCATATTTTTCTATATGTTCGTCCATGAAACAAACAATTTCAAACTTGAAATTATTATACTTCAAACAGGACTTCTTTTCTTTTGACAACAACCAACCTTAGGCAGTGACCTATCCTAAGTTAGGAAACTAAACCCTACCCCAGCTCATAGATGCCCTGGTTCTCCTATCAAAGCAGGAGTTTTACCACCACGCCAATGTGGTTTTGGGCAACTCTAAACAAGACTTATCCTAAAGTAGTGGTATAATTAGTAGTAATTAATTCATATTGCCATGAAATGGTATAATTAGTAGTAATTAATTCATATTGCCATGAAAAAAGTATCTAACTACAATGAAAAAAGTTGCCATGCAACACTTTGAACTCTTGCCAAAGGAGAAGAAGTGGCTGGATAGGATGACCTAACATTTAACTCTTGCCAATCCAAAATGACACAGATCATCCTTACAATTGGTCCTCATTCGTTGGAGGATTTCCTTTCACGTGCAATATCCGATCAGCAGTTCGCAATAAAGCGATGACATTAAGAACCGTAGTTCAGAGGAGACCAGACTGTCACCGTGCCTCGTGCATCCTGCTGGAGATTTACCAAGACTACAACCTCATTATAGATTGGGAAATGATATTTGTACAGCAGATTCTTACACATTTTCCATACACAGGCAGTGATAACCCTACAGCAGATTCCTACACATTTTTCATACACAGCTGTGTATGGAAAATGTGTAGGAATCTGCTGTACAAATATCATTTCCCTTATAGATTATGCCTGCAATTTTATAAGCTTTAGATTGCCTAGTCTTCAGAACTCATTCCAGTCTCTTGTAGAACATGTGGTTTTTGTCGTTAAAACGCCCACAAGTCCAGTGAGATGTTGGGGACAAACCCGTTTTTTCTACACCGGTTAATGCCAGCATACTTCCTACGAAATATGTAGACACTTCTTGCCTCATTTGCTTTTACATGTTCCTCGTTCAATTTACTCTGGCAATTTTTAGACTTCTGTCAATGGTGATTTCATACGAGTTATTACTTATGGTTGGAATCAGGGAGGATTTTAGAAAAGATGCAACTGTATATAATGAATTTGTTTTTTTTTTGTGAAGGTAAATTTTATTGAAAACTCCTAGGAGGGAAAAACGAATGTACAATGAAAAATAGGAACAAACTAGTTGTTCCTAAAGTTTTATAAGAATAGGATACTTCAAACTCAATGCTTCCGAAGACACCCGTACATGAGCTATAATTTTGAATGCTACTTGAATAGGAGAAGCTCATTTATCTTCAAAGATTATGGAATTTTTCTCAAACCAGATATAAGAAATATAAGCATTGAATAAAAGTTTGAGGAGATGACCTGCTACTTTGTTGTTATTACAAAAATCCAAAAGCCAAAATAATTCATGTTGAAAATTACCAACATAATGGTAAAGATGGCAAGTGTGTAAGATATGCCTCCAAGAAATTTTACTTAAGGAGCATTCAAAAAAAAAATGCTCACATGTTTCCAAGGCTCGATGCAAAGAACGCATTGATTGGCTAGAGAAATGCCTCTTCTTTAAAGATAATCGCGAGTCATTAACCCATTGGAGAGAGCCATATAAGAGATAAAAGATTGGTGATTGATTCTCTTTTTAAGCCATACAAGCTTCCACCATGCAACACAAGGGGAAGGTTGTCGAAAAAAGTTGTTTTAATCACTTTTGTAAGAAAAATAACCTGTGGGAGAGGCCCAAGCAACAAAATCTTCATCATCACTAAGTTCTGATAGGTTGTCTTCTATTAAATGAGCAATAGTCTAGTTAGAAATTGTAGAGCTTTCAAAGATCCAATGTCCACCTTCAATAGAATCAGCAATAGTATCATATAAGGACCCGCCAACTGATGCAATATCTTTATTACTAAATTTCAAGTTTAAAGGGAGATGCCTGATCGTTTAAAATTAAACCTTTGCAAGTGCACAAGGTAATTGTGTACGACAGTGAGTATTGAAGGATTGTCAAACCTCAGGGACGGTTAAACAATTTACCAAATTTAAGAGAAAAGTGTAATTTTTATTTACTCTAATGAAAGTAGTGAATTTTAACTAACTAAACTGAAATTAATCAATATATGGAAGAGACCAAGGCTTCGAATCCACCACAATAAACTAGTGTATATCTCTCTCTCTCTCTCTCTTTTGAATAAAGATTTTCAATTGACTAGCATATTCCTCTCGGACATATACTTGTCAAATTATAGTGCTCTCCTCTCAGGTGTAATACATAAATCAATTAAGCACATAGAACTGTGATCTATCTCTCTCAAGTATAAATCAATGAAACTTTATTAGTATATAATACTTCAGATTCTCGGACATGCAAGTGCACTTTCAGATTGAAATCCAATTAATTTACTTTTGTCTCTCTCGAGTATAAAAAAATAAACTTCAATGAATTAACTTTAATTGCATAATAAAAAATCCTATATCAACTAGAGTAAAACATAATATAAGAGAAAAAAAACTATAAAACCAGTCTATTGGGCTTCATCTACTCCTTGGAAAGGAGTTTAACCTTGCATTTGAAGGAAATCCATCATCATGTTCTTCATCTTCTTCTCTCATTTGCTCTAGCCTCCAAGGTCTCCAAAGGGACTGAAAACTCTATTCTCTAATGCCCAATACGTTCTCCTTTAAGGCTTATTTATATGTTTGAAGAGAAACCTCGAAGTCCCCTTCCAAATCCGAGTCGAAATAGACTTGATTAAGGTTTTTCCGCATAAACCGATCTATCGTTTGCCGATCGATCATTTTCTTTCACAAATTCCTTCGTTGTCGTGCCGATCGTTCGTTTCATCTCGTCAACTGATCGATCATTTTCATTTCCGATCGATCGTGTTTACTGTATTGCGCGGATCCAAAAACTCCAGTAGATACGATCGATCGTTTTGAGTGCCGATCGATCGTTTCCTTTAGTAACACTATTTTTTGGCTATCGTAACTATTGTTCATAATTTTTATCTGGTCATAACTTTCTGCTCCGAACTCCGAATTGAGCGTGGTTGGTGGCGTTGGAAAGCTGACTTCTTGAATACATAAAGGTTGAATCAATCCAATCAGATATATACACACGAAGTTATGATGATTTAACCATTAAAGTCCCTTTTCACCTCATTTCTGTGTCTTACTCTTGTTTCCTACAAAAACCAAAAACTATATTAAAGTAGCACTAATTCTAATCAAACACTAATATAAACATAAGTTTAGGAGATAATAAAATATATATTTCATATGTAGATCAATGCCCAATCTACGGATAGGTCCACATTTTAGTAGTGTTACCATTCTTGACATTGTAGGAGCAACCTTGCATGAACTTTGATTTAAGAGATAAAACTGATAACATGCCATAGATAAGGGTGTTCATGAGTCAAGCCAACTCGCGAGTTTTTTTCGGCTCGAATCAGTTCGACTCGATTTTTGGCTCGACTCGAGTTCAACTCGACTCGAACTCGATTCGAGCTCGACTTTTTCGAGCTCGAGCCACCCTGTAATCAACTTAACTCGACTCGAAAAATTTCGAGCTCGAAGAATCTTGCAGTTCACATTGGGATATCTCACCGTATATCTCGCAGTTCAAAAGTTTCATGACTAGTTTGCCTCGCTCCCTCCCCCATCCAAGGTCAACACCTCCCTTTCTAGGTGTCAGACCTATATAATGATGGCCCTTCCTTCTCCCACTGGGATCTATGAACCTATCTATATGATGGCATTCCTTCTCCCACTGGGATATGTCAGTGTATTTTCTTTCACAGGAACTGAAGGGACATGCTTACAATGGGTTTCTATTTGTTTCTCCCTCCCCAGCATTGAGAGGCCATATTCCGGAGTTCAACCTCATCGGTTGCTGCAACGAGCTCAACGCCGGGTACGCGGCAGAGGGGTATGTGTGAGCTAGAGGTGTGGGTGCCTGTGTCGTCACCTTCACTGTCGGCGGGCTTAGCGTCGTCAACGCCATTACCCTCAACGACTAAGTCTAGAGTTCCGGTGAGTGCGGTTGTTTTGATGCAGAAAGAGAAGGAGCATAACAAAGTTATATGCTTCACCCTCCGGTGGCCTTTGACGCACGAAGGGGTGTCGACTATTTCGGCAGGTGTAAAAGAGTTTTTCCGCCGCCCCTCCAGCCTGCCAGGCACGGAGGAGGTTGAAGGAGTACAAGCTCGGGCTCGAGTATGTGCTCAAGCTACTCGACTTCAGGCACGAGCTCAGGCTCGCGAGCCCGACCTGAGCCAGATCGCGAGCTGTAAAATTCTATAACGAACAAAGCTTGAGTTTCTAAATCTTAGGCTCGATTCGAGCCGAGCTCGAGCTCGAGCCAAATTTCTAAAAATTGAGCTCGAATCAAGCTGAGTTAAAACTCGACTCGACTCGACTCGTGAGCAACCCTAGCAGTAGATGCATGAGGAATGTAAGCCGGCCAAATAGATGCATTTTTCAAGTAAAAACCATGGATCCATCGAACCCACAAGCTATCTTTATTTGTTAACACTTGCCAAAAAAGATTGGCTAGACCAGTTGTGTTAGAGTCTGAAATTCGTCTTATGCCAAGACCGCCCTCTTTCATAGGGCGGGTTATTTTCCTCCAAGAAATATTAATGAAACAAGAAGTAGCAATTCCTTTTCATAAAAAGGAGGAGAAAATTTTTTCAATTTGAGAAAGTACCTTCTTTAGAAGCTTGAAAGTAGACGTCCAAAAGAGAATAGTTTCATTAAAAAAAATTTCAATTTGAGAAAGTACCTTATTTAGAAGCTTGAAAGTAGACGTCCAAAAGAGAATAGTCTCATTCAACACAGCCTTGATAAGTTGGAGCCTTCCTGCAAAAGAAAGCAAACAAGTTTTTCAGCCTTCAATGCACAATTTAATCTTTGCGATTAGCGGTCGATAGAGAGAATATGAGAGTTTTCTTGAAGATAGAGGAAGACCTATATACCTGATCGGGAGCTCTCCAATTTGAAAATTAAGAACATTCAAAATCTCTTCTTGAAGAGTGCAAGAGATAGAGAAGAAAATAGAACTCTTAGAAACATTTGCCTCCAACCTTGAAGAAGCTGTAAATTGGGTCAGAATATTTTTAATGCCCAAAGTCGATAGTGTAGGCTCTTAAGAAAAAATCAATAGATCATCAGCAAAGAGGAGATGAGTAATTTGTGGAGCGTTGTCGATATTAGGAGGATAAATACTACCATCTAGAATTGACCTCTCCATGAATATAGAAAAAGACTCCATATATAAAATAAAAAGTAAAGGAAATGGGGGGACATCTCTCACGAAGACCGCATTCACTTATGAAGAATCCATAATTACGTCTGTTAATAAGAACACTAAAAGTGGCAGATGAGATACATTAAAAAATCTATCCGATCTAAGTTTGGTTTAAACCCAATTCATGAAAAACCTTGATAAAAAAATCCCACCGGACTTTATTGAAGGCCTTATGAAGATCAACTTTCACACAAAACCGTCTGGCGCATGAAGAGCGATGAAAGTTCTTAACAAGCTGGTGAGCTAATAAGATATTTTCATTAATTATTCGGCCCTTTAAAAACCAAATTGACTCAAACTCACCAAGGAGGGCAGCACTTGAGAAAGCCGACAAACCATTATTTTTGAGATACATTTATAAATAAAATTGCCTAGAAAAATCGGCCTAAAAGAATCAAAAGACTTCACACCCTCCACTTTATGCACAAGAGATAACAAACAAGCATTGAGGGCTTTAAGCAATCTACCTCTTAAAAAGAAGTGCTTAACAGCTGCAATGAAATCATTCCCTAGTAGATCCCAGAAGAATATAAAGAATTATTTGATGAAACCATCAGGCCTAGGACCTTTAATATTAGGAGAACTAAAATAATTGATTTTATTTCATCTTCTGTTACCGCTCTTATGAGGAATTCAGCTTGATCAATTGTCAATTTCCGGCTAAAAGGAATAAAATTGGGAAGCAACGAAAAAATGGTTTGAACAAGTTCTAAAAATACTCTTATGCGGCTTGACCTATAACTCGCGGCTCAATAAGAGGTTGCCCTTGAGAGTCAAGCATATCTTGGACTTTATTTCTCAAAAGTATGAGATGCAACCATTGCGTGGAAGAACTTAGTACAACAATCTCCATCTTGCAACCATTTTACTTGGGATTTTTGCTTATAGAATGATTCTTCAATGTCCTCTTCATGAAGAAGGAGACAAGCTACTTTTTCTAGTGATAACAAGCTAGGATCAGTAGGCTGATAAGAACGACCTCGAACATTTCCAAAAGACATCCTAGCTGTGGCCACACAACTCTGGACTCTACCAAAAACTTCTTTATTCCAATCTTTCAAAGCATATTTCACATTCTGTAATTTTTTAAACAAAGAAAACTGAGGGTCACCATCTACCTGAATGGTCTAAGCATTGACAACAACCTCCTTGAAAGAATTTTATTTTGACCACCAAGCAAAATAACGGAAGGGTTTAGGCCCTTGCTGTCGCGCTTTCAGACATGTGAGAAACTAATGGAAAGTGATATGAGGTACCTGATAAAAGACATTTGGTGGAGTTGTCAGGGTATGTAGATAACCAAGACAAGTTGCACAAAGCTCGTTCAATCCATCTGTATATCACAGTGCCATCGACATGTGAAAGGTTATGTGGATGGGATGTCTATTAATTCCGCATTAAAGATGAAATTGTTGAGTTGATCCAACTGCCATTGCGGAACAGCACAACCCCCAAGCCTCTCATCGTTGTGACAAATGTAGTTTAGATCTCCAATTAAAAACCATGCACCATTGATAAATAGCTTGATATTGACGATAAACTATGCACTCTCTACAAATTTGATAACTTTGAAATGGTGGGATTCCAAAATATTAGGATACAACCAAAAGGATCAGAGACATAACTGTGCGTCGAATGCCAACCTCTAAGCATATTTCCTTCAATTCTCTTGAAATTCCTTTGCTTAATTTTAGTTTCCATAAACCAAACAGAACAATACTTTATGACTGAACAAGGTTGGAAACATCCAACTGTTTTACCCGCCGGAATAACCCGCGGACATTCCAAGCTATAAGACTAATCATTTTTATTAAGGGTCGTATGACCCTTAACAAGAGCTTCTCCATGATTTTTGTCGGCTTTAGTAGCTAAAATTCTGTCAGATTTACGAGTACGACCAATTTGAGCTTGGAACGATGATGTGGAGGTTGAAGTATCTGACGAAGCTTCATCAGAGATGGTTGAAAGAGCTTCAAATGCATTTATATTTTGCAAAAGAGGTTGCTCAGCTTTTAGACTATTTAAATTAGACATCGGTTTAAAACCCCTATGACCCGCTTTAGACTAGTCTTGTAACAACTATGAGGGCTAGACCAACTCAGTAGGGCCTATTGAATGGGACGCTCGAGATGCCATAATGGAAGGAGAGGCTTGGAGAGAAATTGCAATATTCTCGACGTTCAAAATCTGAGGAGGATCCAGTTGACGCGATATATCTTTCTGTTTTGTCCCTTTCTCAGGGCTTAAAAAAGTAGGTAATCTTGACATCATAGTATCAATTGAGATTTGATTTGAATTACCTTGTATAACACGATTTTCCAAATTTGGAGATAGCTCTGAATTAGACAATGGAGTTGGTGCCAAGGATGTGGATTCCGCAAGTGCATGGGCAATGCGCGCTTGAGTGCACACATGATCAGAGATTTGATCCAACGTCACTGTATGGCATGCTGTGAACCTCTGTCCATCACGCTCCCACCGGAATAGTGCTCCTCGCAAACATTCATGGCAAATTACGATAGCACCAATGTAGGACTAATGTTTTAATCTTGAATCGGTCTCCATTCTTCATGAAAATGGCATTTATCTGCCTGGTGATCAAAATTATGACACTTTGAACAACTACATAGCCGTCATTCATGCTCATCTTTCTGCGGAAAAGTAGAGCCAACATCGTGTAGCACTAGCACTGTCTCTTTAAACTTAAAACCTGGCTTGATTTTGATGTAGACACGGGCATACTGAAGGTGAGTGTAGTCCGCAGTGGCTGGATCACTTCTCATAGGAGTTCCTAAATTACTTGCAATTTGCCCCAAAATACAAGGAACAAAGTATTGTGGCAGAAGTTTTGGAATACGAATCCAAATTGAAACTTAATTAATAATTTCACAAATTGATTTCATTCATGGATTCCATTGACGGAGGATCAAAGGATGACTCCCAACAACCCACATGCTATTAAGGATCCTATGACAATCTTTGCAGATGAAAATTTGAACACGAAGAACCCTTCGGCCAAATACTTTATTTCAAACGCTAATGTTTTCTACTCTTCTAATGAATTCTTGAGCCAAACATAATATAGCTGTCTCCCCAACAAGTACCCAACTGAGGAATTTTTATTGGGTTACCAAGCCGCAGCGGAAGCGATTTTCAATCGTCCGTGATGGTATTAAATCCTCCAAATTCTGATTTGATCAAGAATTCCTTGCACTCACAAACAACAACAAAAGAAAAGTACAAGAATCTGACCAACATAAACGAGAAGTATTTATTTCATGCACAAATAAATTAAACGCAGGAAAAAGTACTATTAACTTGCGACCTTTGTGCTAATGAATAATCCGCAAAAGAACAAAAAAATTATGTCCGAGATCACCTTTAAACTGTTCGTAAGGAGAGGCAAGCCGAAGCGAGGGCGGAGGTGAAGGTAAGGAGAGGCGAGGACGGGAGGGGGGGAGGAGGACAGAGGGGTGAAGTGGAGGTGGGAGGCGGTGGGGGAGAAGGGGTGAGGTGGTGGTGGGGGAGGAGGCAAGTCGGGAATCGCCCTTATAATGAATTTGATTGCACTGTTGAGAGGCAACTTGTCCAGAAAACTAAATTAGCTGCTTCTAAATTATTATCCACTTGAGCAATTCGGCTGTTGGAATTATATACCAAAGTTACTCTCTCATGTATACAGACTCAAGACATGGAAAACGGAGAAGATGGCCTCTAAGAGTCAAATGGAACCTTGGGTGGCCAAAGTTATCCAAACTCTTCATGCATCATCCGTGTGCAGGCTACATCATAGGCTTTTCAACGTCATTATTCAATGCACGCACGCTTCAGCCAGTTCATTCGTTCTGGGAAGTGCAAGAAGCCCCTGTCTCCTGTCCACCCTCACTTACCCATGCTGTCTCTTAAAATGAGGCCCCCACATAAACATGGACGCCATGGTTACATTCCTTTAAGAGACATGGGAGCAGTGACCTTCAAGTTCACACAATTCCTATAAAAAACACGTTCATTACCGAACCCCCATCTTCCTCTCCTGTGTCAATTGTCATCTAATACATCAACACAAGATTTGCCATACCTCATTATCTTGTTTCTCCAGCAACTCTGCAGCGAAACCAAAGTAGGTTGGCCCCAGATCTCCAGATAAATGCTATTATATGCAAAGGGATTGGAAAATGAGAGATGTCATCTCGTGTGTTTCTTCGAATCTCGTGATCCATGAATCAATATATCTATTGATTCAGGAAATTGCACAGAAACACCCAGTCCCCCACAGTCAGTAAAAAAGAGTCCTATTCTCCTTCCCATCTGAGCTCCGTTCATGCACTCGATCTTCCTATTTAAACTCCTGCATCCCTTCTTCCTTCCTCATCACGAGAAGTTATTACCTGCGCGCCTCTCATGGGAACAGTGTGCTCATCACCAATGGGTGATGGGCACGTTCCCCTTGCTTGCGGGTCCTTTGTGGCAATCATGACAAGCAGGGTGAACGTGCCCATCACCCATTGGTGATGAGCACACTGTTCACCCTGCGTGGCGTGTATCTAATAATTTTCGCCTCATCACCACCTCACTCTATCTTTTCCAATGTCTTTTTCCTTTGCCATGATGATCAGACCAGCTGTTCTCCTCTTTCTCTTTCTAAACTTTATTGAATTGAGTTACGGTTCAAGAGGGCTAACTGTTGTTGGGATTGTCACATAAAAGAGGGCTAAAATACTACCAAATTATGCACATATAATTGACAAATATACTTATAAAATACCAGAAAGAGTATTAGAATTAGAACCAGGTTCGAGGCACGCTATGCGTTGTTCTTGAAACAGATACGCCGCCCTCCGTACACAGGCGATTAATAGCGTTCCGTTCCCGAGATACAACGAACCACACTGTCAGTTTAAAGTTGCACTTCAAATCAAACTAACTGGATCTCGATCAGAGGAGACTATATTGCTCAATGATGGATGATGAATTAAAGGAGAAGATGAATAAGTTTTTTCTTATTTTTTATAACCCCTTTCTGTGAAAAATCATTCTCTATATATAGAAGGACGCTGTTGGTCCTTTTATGGAAGAAGAGACTCAATTTTTCGCAGAGAAACGGCCATTTACTCGCTGTAACCGCTTAGACGATCGATCGTGTTATAAGCCGATTGATCGCTTTGCGATCAATCACCTTATTTAGCCTGAAATTACGATCGATTGTTTTATCACGGTACACAAATCCTAAAATTCCAGTAACTACAATGATCGTTTTATCACGGTCGATCCATACACGATCGATCGCTGCATTTTTTTAACTAATTTATTTAATTTCAAGTCAAATTTCAACAATCTCCACCATGACTTGATATTAAACCAGTCTACACACTAAAATTCATACGATACATGAATGAGACATTGAGCAGTAGTACTCTAAGTTTTCGGCGATAGGTACCTTGCGGGTTTGAACCTACACCTAGTTTGGTAAGTTTTCGGCGATAGGTACCTTGCTCGGTTTTCTTCCTTTCATTAACTCATAAGGGGTTGTATTTTGTCCTTTATGATGCACATGGTTTAATATCATACAAGCAGAAAAAATTGCTTCTCCCCATAAATTCTTCGGTAGAACCGAAGACGAAAGCATAGAATTAATCATGCCAATGAAAGTTCTATTCTTTCTTTCTGCCACTCCATTAGATTGAGCAGAGTAAGGCGCTGTGGTCTCATGTATTATTCCTTGATCTTCACAAAATTTGTAAAATTCAAGGGAAAATACTCCCCACCACGATCAGACCTTTGTCTTTTAATCCCCCTCTCCGTTTGATTCTCAACCCCCATTTTATAGATCTTAAACTTCTCAAAAACCTCATCTTTAGACTTAAGTAAGTATACATGACAAAATTTAGAGTAATCATCAATAAATGTAATGAAATATCTCATACCACCCCTAGTAATTAATCCATTCAACTCACATATATCCGAATGAACTAATTCAAGCAAACATGTAGACCTATTAATAGACCTATAAGGTTTTCTAGGTTATTTTGCTTGAACACATATTTCACATTTATCACTAGTTACATCATGCAATTTTGGAATCAAATCAAGATTCATCATTCTTTTAATAGTATTTGAATTCACATGTCCTAGTCTCATATGCCACACATCAAAAGAATCTACATGATAAACCAAAAAGTTATCCACTTGAAATAAAGAGTTATTACAAAAAACTAAATTTAGTTTAAAGAGGACAACACACACATAGCCTTTGCCAATAAAAGTACCATGTCTAGTTATTACAACTTTATTTGACTCAAACACTAATTTATATCCTTCTCGACTAAGAAGTACTCCACTAACTAGGTTCTTCCTCGCACTAGGCACATACAACATATTACGAAGAGTTAATGTGTTCCCCAATGTAAACCGGATGTCCACATTTCCAACTCCATAAACTCTAGTCTCAGAGGAGTTTCCCGTCGTCATAGCCCTATCTTTTACTTCCTGATAGAAAGAAAAAGAAGAAACATCAACACCGATGTGAACAGTTGCCCCTGTATCAACCCACCAATCAGTAGATCCACATGCCAAGTTAATTTCAGAATTAATTAATACTAACCTGTCATCTGAAGTAACCATGTTAACATGAGCAGAAGATGCAGCCCCACTATGACTATGGTCTTGACTTTTCTTCTCTTTGTATTTGTTTGCAAAATGTCCCGGCTTCCCACAGACCCAACAAACCTTCGACTTCTTGTCCTTATGGATATTTGAACCAGGTTTGAAAGAGCGATTCTTAAACTTCTTGTTGTTCTTCTTATTGCCATAAAACTTCAGTTTCCCTTCTACAACATTTGCTTGAACACTATCTTTGACCCCAGAAGATGAGCCTCGTAAGATTTTCATCTTACCTCTATGATTTTCTTCAATTTGTATGGCCACCATAAGATCATCAACGGACATTGCGTCTCTTTTGTGCTTCAAGTTAACTTGGAAATCTTGCTATGAGGGTAGTAGCTTGTCTATAAGTGCCGGAACTTGGAGCATCTCGTCAACGGGAATGCCTTTCCCAATAATCTTAGCCACCAAATTCTGTATCTCAACAACCTGGTCTCTAACAGATTTGTTATCAACCATCTTGTAGTCAAAATACTCGCCTACAACATATTTTTCTTCCCCTTCATGCTCCTTTCCAAATTTCTTATCAAGGGTATCCCATAGTTCTTTAGCAGATTTAGTATTCACATGCAAATCATATAATTCATTACTCAAGACACTCAAAATTTGTCCATGGCATAGTTCATCATCTTGTTTGAATTTATCACTATTAACAGGCTTGGTTGTTCCAACATCAAACGAACTAGCAGTCTTGTCAGATTCAGAAGACACAGTTTTATCCACAATAGCATCAGAAATAACATAGAATATGTTCAATTGAGTCAACCAAAATTTCATCTTTGTTTGCCATCGCATGAAATTCTTGCCATCAAATTTCTCAGGCTTCAATGATTTGTCAACACCCATAATTGCAGTAATATTCAATCAACAAGCACAAAGAATATCTGTTTCAAGATTGTTGGGATTGTCACATAAAAGAGGGCTAAAATACTACCAAATTGTGCACATACAATTGACAAATATACTTATAAAATACTAGAAAGAGTATTAGAATGCTATGCATTGTCCTTGAAACAGATACGCCGCCCTCCGTGCACAGGCGATTAATAGCGTTCCGTTCCCGAGATACAACGAACCACACCATCAGTTTAAAATTGCACTTCAAATCAAACTGACTGGATCTCGATAAGAGGAGACTATATTGCTCAATGATGGATGATGAATTAAAGGAGAAGATGAACAAGTTTTTCCTTGTTTTTTGTAACCCCTTTCTGTGAAAAATCATTCTCTATATAGAAGGACGTTGTTGGTCCTTTTCTGGAAGAAGAGACACAATTTTCCGCAGAGAAATGACCATTTACTCATTGTAACCGCTTAGACGATCGATCGTGTTATAAGCCGATCGATCGCCTTATTTAGCCTGAAATTACGATCAATCGTTTTATCGCGGTACATAAATCCTAAAATTTCAGTAACTACGAACGATCGGTTTATCACGGTCGATCGTTACACGATCGATCGCATTATTTTGCCGATCGATCGCTGCATATTTTTAACTAATTTATTTAATTTCAATTCAAATTTAAACAACTGCTACCAGCCACCACCATTGTCTCCGACAATGGAGCTCATGGGCTACCACAATGGAGCTCTGCCGGATGGAAATCTGCCCGTCTTTATACTCTGGTACGGAAAGTTCACCCCGACCCAGAAATCCATTGTCTCCGACTTCTTCCTCTCCCTCGGCCATGCCGGTGCAAAGTCCGCCAATCCACCCATCTCCCACTGGTGGAACACTGTAGAAGCCTACACCCACTTGACCAAGAAGGAGAAAACCGTGATCACATTATCCAAGCAGGTCTCCGATGAGTCCTACTCCTTGGGGAGGACCATCAAGAGATCTCATATAACAGAGCTCGCAGAGAGCGAGTCAAGGGGGAGGCCAGAGCCTCGCGCTTGTTTTGACAGACGAGAGCGTGGCCGAGGAGGGCTTCTGCAGTAACAGCTGCGGCTTCCATGGCTCCGACCGGGGAAAGAGGTCGGCCTTCATCTGGGTCGGCAACTCGGCGACCCAATGCCCTGGTCAGTGCGCCTGGCCGTTCCACCAACCCATGTCCGGCCCCCGGACGCCGCCACTGGTGGCCCCCAACAAGGACGTGGGAATGGACGGCATGATCGTCAACATTGCCAGCCTGCTGGCCGGCGCCGTGACCAACCATTCGGTCACGGTTTCTTCCAAGGCCCAGCAGAGGGAGCGATGGAGGCGGCGGAGGTGTGCCGGGGGGTGTACGGGAAGGGGGCCTAACCGGGGTATGCTGGGGAGCTGCTGGTGGAGTCTGGGACAGGGGCTAGTTACAATGCTGAGGGGGTGAACGGGAGGAAGTTCCTATTACCTGCGGTGTTTGATCCCACTACGTCCTCTTGTACCCCGCTCGTCTAGATGCTACTGAACAGAGAGCAGCCTGGAAATCCTTTTATAATTCTACTGTACATACATAAAGTAAATTCAATGAAGCTACTGAACATATAGATGATTGAATTGGATTAAATTTCGAAATACAATAGTCAGGGCTAAAATCCATTGGATCACTTGCACTCAGGCTCAATGGACTTAGTGGCTGAGGAGGCTAGAAAAGCTGCAAAGCTAACAGGGAAACAGCAGAACTGGGGAGGACGACTTATTTTTACTTTTACAAGCGGTATCTAGTGATAGATTTGATGGTAGATAACCGCTACAACTCCCCTGATCCAATATCAGTGTAAGGTTATATCTAAAGATTAACGGTAGATAACTACTAATGACACTCTTATGCGCAGCTATGTTTAGAGAAACTTAAAGTAAGTTAAATGTCCGATTGGTTATTAACTTAAAATCAATTTCCATTGTGAAGATTTAGACTTAATACGCAATTCGATGTTCAAATTAGAAATGCTTAAGCATATAATATATATATATATATATATATATATATATGGAAGGGTTTACATGAGATCGTTCTCATATAAGGAGCATGAGGCCAATCTTTATAGCCATTGGATTCCGATCGGAGGATGGATATTAAATCAATGGGTAGGTGAGTGTGTCACATCAGGGAGTGGGTGAGATCATTATGGCTATTTGTAGCCATTAGATCAAGATCCAAGGGCTATGATTTAAAGTGATCTCATATAAGCTATATGAGAGCGATCTCATTTAAACTTTTCCCTATATATATATATATATAGGGAAAAGTTTAAATGAGATCGCTCTCATATAGCTTATATGAGGCCACTTTAAATTGTAGCCGTTGGATCTTGATCTAACGGCTATGAATAGTTATAATGATCTCACCTAACTCCTGATGTGACACACTCACTTACCCATTGATTTGATATCCATCCTCCGATCGGAATCCAACGGCTAAAAAGATTGGCCTCATGCTCCTTATATAAGAACGATCTCATGTAAACCCCTCCCATATATATATATATATATATGTCCAAGCTTGTTGAGGTCATGTAAACAGTAGGCCAAGTGACGGGAATATGTTTTGAAAATGGTTCAGAACTGCCTCGCCCATGATTTCTTCAACGGTTCCGGGGCACGGGGTTTAACATTACTATTATTCCAAAGTTGATAAGATGCAAATGAAGAAATTAAAATTAAACAACATTGGAATTAGCCAAATTAAGTTCTAAACTCGTCGTTAGCAGAACGTAATGAGGCTCACATGGCTTACGCATTTCGAGCTCCTTCGCATGGAGAAATAGCAAAATGAGTTCTAGCAACACCAAGAAGGTGCAGGGTTTTTGGAAAGCGCCGCCAGGTGAGACAAAAAGAGGTGTTGCTTTCCCCGGCCGGCCGGCAGCCTGGTGCCCTGGCCGGCCAAGGGGTTTTCCGTTCGGTCGTGTGGGAGGCCAGGCGAAGGTGGCAGGTGCCGGGTGGCACCTCATGGAGCAACTCAAGCTCTGTGGTGGGTGACGCCGTTGCGGCTCCTATTGATGCAGGCAGCAACAAGCCACTTGGAGAATAGTAAAGAAAACTATATTTTTGTTGAGTTTCAGGGATTTGAAGTAGAATACACCTGATTCAACTGCTAAAGCAATCAAACAGTAACATGGGAGAACGAGAAGAAAAGGTTACTTTGCTCGAATCCACGGAACATACATGTCGAGTGCCGAATCCACAACACGCAAAGCTTCTCAAATCCATTAGAATGACAAGGAGCTCAAGGAGACCTACTCAAGTCCTGAACAATAGAATCAATCAACTACCTCTAGAATGAAGCTACATCTCCTTATTTATACTAAATGAGCCTCCTCAAATGGCGCCGCCCTTTAACCGTCTCAAAAATATATGAGCCGTAATTGCAAAATTTTTCTATATTATTTGGCCAATGAGCCCCGATTGCCATATTACCTGATTTTTTCAGGCTCATGCCAGTACTTCTTATTTTGACCCTAAATCCCAAACCTCAAGTTGATTTTTCTATATTACCTAACTTTTCAGTTGCATCGTATATCATGCTATCATGTACAATACTTCAATGAGTTATATCTCATTTATTTCTACTCTATTTTTGCTCATTTTTTTTATTCTTCTTTATTTTTACTACTATTTTTTTTAATAATAATATATTAATGATCTTGAGGTAATATCTAGTAGAATGTAGAAAAAATATACGATAAATAGCATATGTTGACTTAACATACTTAAGTTATCACTATGAGAAAAAAAGATGAGGAAAAATAAAAATGAATGCAAAAAGAATTGATGAAAATAGACAAAAAATGAGGAAGATATTGTTCATTGAAGTATGTAATGCTATCGTGTATAAGAATAGTAGTGGTGTCGTGCAATCGATGACCTGATACCCCTATCTATTGTGTCAACATGTACACGATACCCCTCTCTATCGCGTTGTCATGTACATTAGTATAACGCCATCTATTCTACAATAACAGTGTTATCGTGTAGTGTGTACTTGATTACACAATAGCACTGTTGTAGTGTAATCACCTATTTTTTTGGACATACTTTAACAAGTCATATCTCCCTTATTTTTTATTCGTTTTCGTCCATTCTTTTTGCGTTTTTCTTTATTTTCCTTATCTTTCTTTTCATGATGATAGCCTAAATATGTTGAGACACACATACTATTTATCGTGTATTTTTTCCATATTTTAATATATATTATCTTAAGATCTTAATTAGGCTATCATCATGAGAAGAAAAAAAAAGGGAAAATACAAAAAATAGTAAAAAATGGATAAAAAAATGAAGATATTATTTGTTGAAGTATGTAATACTATTGTATACACGAAGACACGATATTGTGTAATTGATGATATGATAGGGGTATTCGTGTACACGATAGTATTGTATACTTCAATGAGTCATATCTCATTTGTTTCTTATCCATTTTTACCTATTCTTTTTTCGTTGTTCATTATTTTTCTTCATCTTTCTTCTTATGATGATAGTTTAAGTATCTTGAGATAATATCTACTAGAATATGAAAAAATATACAATAAATAACAGTGGTGTCTTAGCATATTTAGGCAATCATCATGAGAAAAAAGAGGAGGAAAAATAAAGAATAATACAAAAAGAATGAGAAAAAATGGATAAGAAATGAGAGAGAGATGACTCGTTAAAGTATGCCCCAAAAGCATTGGGCGATTACACAATATCCGTGTCTATTATGTCATCGTGTACACTACACGATACCACTACTATCTTGTATTCGTGTATATGATAGCATGACGTACTTCAACTAACCATATCTCCTTCATTTCTGGTCCATTTTCTCTAATATTTTTTGCCTTCTTCTTTATTTTTCCTCATCTTTCTTCTAATGATGATAATGTAAGTATGTTGAGACACTACATGCTATTCATCGTATATTTTTTTCTACATTCTACTAAATATTGGTTCAAGATCTTTAATATATCATCATTATAAGAAATAGAGATAAAAATAAAGAAGAACTAAAAAATAATAGACGAAAATAGATAAGAAATAAATGAGACATGATTCGTTGAAGTATGGTACACGATACACGATGCAACTAAAATAGGGCAGCCATGTAATATGAAAAAATTAGCTCGGGGTTTATAGTTTCATGAGGGCAAAATGAGAAGACCAAGGGTGCGTTTGTTTACTAATTCTCTGAAAAAAATCAGGCTGATTCGGCCTGATTTTTCTGATTCGTGTTTGTTTACAGATTTTACTGATAGGAGCTGCTGATGGTGATAGGTGAAAAAAATCACCTATTTTCACCTATCACCTGATAGGGTGTTTGGTTACTGATTTGCTCAATTTTCACTCCTGACAGTGAAAACTAAAAAAAATCAGCAAATCACCCCTGAAAGAGGTGATTTTGCTGATTCTCATTCGAATGAGCATTAGCCTGAAATTTTTTTTTTTCATCACCTCCACCATTGCCACCGCCCACGGCCGGCACCACCCACCACCACTGCCACCGTCCACCATCGTCGCCACCCACCGCCTACCACCATCGTCGGCCACCGCCTGTCGGTGGCCACCACCCACCACCACCATCGCCACCAACCACCACCGCTATTGTCGGCGGCCACCACCGACCATCGCCGCCGACCACCGCCCACCGCCGGCACCACCTACCACTACCACCACCCACCGCCCACCACCAACGTCGGTGATCGTTTAAATATAAACCCTTGCAAGTGCACAAGGCAATTGTACTACGGCGAGTATTAAAGGGTTGTCGAACCTCAGGGACGGTGAATATTTTACCAAATTCAAGAGAAGTAAAAGATGTAATTTAATTAATATTAAAGAAAGCAATGGACTTTATCTAATCTAACTGAGATTTAATCAATATGGAGAAATATCAAGGCAAAGAATCTACCACTAGACATGCAATTACTACTCTCAATTATTATTAAGCATCAGTTAACATGATATGGTAATTTATTATTAAGCATAAGTTAACATGATATGGTAATTCATGTTCTTGATCGGACACACGAATTACTAATGAATTCACTAACGTTCTGGATCGGACACGAAAGTTCATCCACAATTGTGTAATCAATCCTATCCTTGATCGGGCATAGAATCAATCACAACTCTATTATAATGCAATCAATCTTATCCTTGATCGGGCATAAAATCAATCACAATATCTAATTTCATTCATAATCAATCAAGTCTATGATCAAGCACTTAAAAGAATACTCATGAAATTGCATTAAGCATAAATCAAAATCAACTTTATAAAATTAAACTATCAAGAGTAGCAATACACATCTAGGGCTTCATCAAGCCTTGACAAGGAATTTAGTTACACATAGAAAGAGAGAAAAGAAAAGCCTATTTATGTAGATCCATCGTTATGAATCCTTCTTCTTCTTTGCTCCAAAAGACCTCTTCTCTTCCTCCTCTCTAGCCTCCAATAAAGCTCTGGTTCTCCAAGGTTGAATGCCCAATACGTTCTCCCATAAAGCCTATTTATAAGAATGAAGAGAAACCATAAAATCCCCTTCCAAATCCGAGTCGAAATAGGTCAAAATCGCGTTTTCCGTATACGGCGATCGATCGGCACTATTCACCGATCGATCGGTACTGTTCATGACAAATTTCCAGTAGATACGATCGATCACAAAAATTTCGATTTTTTCTCAGGCGATCGATCGCCTCATTTAGCCGATCGATCGGTACTATTCATCCTGCAGCACAATTTTCCAATGGTCATAACTTTTTGCTCCAAACTCTGAATTATGCGTGGTTGGTGGCGTTGGAAAGCTGACTTCTTGAGATATAAGAGTTAAATCAGTCCAATCCGACATTTTTACACGAAGTTATGATGATTTAACCATTAAAGTCTTATTTCATCCTATTTTTGCATCTTTGCTCTCATTTTCCTACAAAACCAAAAACTATATTATAGTAGCAATAATTCTAATCAAACACTAGCATAAATATAAGTTTAGAAGATAATAAAATGCATATTTTATGTGTAGATCAGTCGGCCACCACCATCGCCGTCGACCACCACCGCCCGCCAACGCCACCGGCCACCACCGCTGTTGACCACTGACCACCACCCACCACCGCCGACCATCGACCACGGCCACCACCACAGCCCAACTGCCGCCGCCACCACTACCTTCGTCGCCGGCCACTGACCAATTGCCGTTGGCCACCATCACCGTAGACCACCACCGCTGACATCGCCGGCCACCCACAGCCGGTCGCCAACCACCACCGCCGCCGTTGCCTGCCACCGGCCACCCACCACCACCATCGCCGCCGTCGCCGGCACCATCCACCACTAATGCCGCCATCTGCCGTCCAAAAAAGAAATTTTTCACCGGCTTTGCTAAACACAAATCAAGCCTGATTTTTTTTAGGTTCCCAAACGCAAGTCACCAATCAAGAGTTAGGCTGATGGTGAAAGACTGAAAATATGATTAATTTCAGGTTCCCAAACGAATTTTCCACAATCAGAAAAATTACCTACAAATCACCTTGATTATTTTCAGCCTGATTTTTTTTTTACCAATCACTATCAGTTTCCAAACGCACCCCAAGTCTCAAAACTAGGTTACATGGCATGAACCTGAAAAACTAGATAATGTGGCAATCTAGGCTCATTGACTAGGTAATATAGAAAAACATTTGTAATTGCTAATGAGACCAAAATAGTGGTCAGTGTAATGTCTCACACACAAATCCATGTTGCATCACCTATCTACCATTTCCTCCCCTCGAGGGTTCTACTATGTCCTCGACGGCAACATCGAAAGCTTTTTTCCACCAACCTCCCACATCTCGTCTCCTCCCCACCTCCAAAGGGGGCAACTTTCCCTATGCCCATTCATCCACACAACACCTCCACCCTCTTCCGGTCCCCTTCTCCTATCCTAAGTGACAAAGTACGGGTACGGCAATAAAACGGCGAGGTAAGCGTACGGAACAAAACGGCAGAAAACAGAATATACGGGAAAATAACGTGAAAAAAACGGAAAAATAATAAAAATAAAAAATTAATATAATATGTATAAATGTTAAATAATAATATATTGCAAAGTTGCACATTTAAAAAAGGAGTTGCACTTTAAATAAAAAACGTGTTTTACGTGTTTAAACACGTTTATTGGGATAAAACGCGTTTATTTCGAGAAAAACATATTTTCCCGTTTTAAACGGGGAGTTTTACGGCTGAGTGGCTGAAACGCGTAAAACGCGTTTCTGGTCACAGAGCTCCTATCTCCACCTCCACTATCTCCCAGTTGGTTCCTACTCACATCCCTTCTCCCACTATTCCAACCTTTCCCCTTCCTCAACCCCCATTCCACCTCCTGT
Organism: Houttuynia cordata; assembly: GCA_039654745.1. NCBI lineage: Eukaryota > Viridiplantae > Streptophyta > Magnoliopsida > Piperales > Saururaceae > Houttuynia > Houttuynia cordata. Next base: position 27,598,876 of record CM077504.1, read on the forward strand.
TTGGGCGTTGCCGGTGACTTATCCTAGGTTAAAGTTGTGTTTTGGTATAAATAAAGTGTTTGAAAATAATGTTTTTCTCCTCTAAGTGATGTTTGGGATTGGTAGGCAGGCACTATCGAGCTCATCAGTGGTATGCGCCGTCCGCCCAGCCAGGTGGCTTGTTTATCCCGATGTGGATAACGTTGGGGCATAAATCACGTTTATAGTGTTCTTGCTACCTTCTAGTGGAGTTGTTTGGGAAATCACGATGTTGATCTCCCTGCACGCGCTAAGGATCGCCTAAAATACTAATGTGAGAACACAACAAAAACAAAGATAAACAAAAATTTACATAGTTCGACAATATGCGTGTATCTACAGGGCCACACAAATGACTAATTTAACTCGAATGATCAGTTTTCCATCTCTCAATAGGAGAGACATCCTTTGGGTCATCGTGGAGCCCGATTGGCTACCAGAAAGGTAAAATCATTCATGCCATACCTAGGCGACTACTTGTGGAGCTGAAGTTCGAGGCCTTCCTCATCACGAGAAGGTTTCATCGGGTGCTATGACATTCTGGGTCTTGTCTGAGTTTTTATTGTATGGGGTTCAGGATAGTTGTATATATATATTGCTTATCGCGGCTCTTTCATGTGCAGCGATCTCCTATTATATGACCTCTGGTCAGGTAATGGAATGTTAAACATAAAAAAATAAACAAACAAGAAGGTGCCACTGTGAACATAACAGATGCAGAAATAAAAATCAGAAGCCGGACAAAAGTGAAGATTGATAAAAAAATCATTTGACCACACAGTTTCTACGTACTTCATTTAATATTATCCACATAAATCCATCAGAATCTGAGTCCAATCCGAAGGGCCGGCGAGGCCAGAGTCGCCTAAGGGCTAAAGAGACGATTTCCACAGCGGCATTTCCAGCCCAATGGCTTGTACCTCGTCAAACTCTTCCCCATTGAAGAGGGAGGCGAGCCTGCGACACCCGGCCTTGGTTCGATCTCGCCCCGCCCCAATAGCGCCGGAATTTGGACGGGCAAACATGGGTTGCAGGCTCTGCACCGGTTGTAGCAGCTAGGTGGCCTCGACCCCACTCGAATCTTCCCTTGAAATGGTAGTTCCTGGATAAACAGAGAAAGAAAGAAGACACAATCAGAGGTAAGGCAATTCAAACGATGGTGGGCAACATGTGGAGGGATAGATCACCTGGGATGCGGGAGTGCCACTGCCAGGTCCGAGCAACTGGTAGGCAGGCGAAAATGTATGAAGGAGATAAAGAGAAGTAACAAAGAGCGTTGTGTATAGAATGGCCAAGCTCCGTGATATTTGTTGCCATGGAACCATCTCATAGACTCATACAAGTCCTGCTATGCAAGTATTACAGGATGCCTTTCCAGTTTCTAGCGGAGTGATGAGCAAGGATCATCATGAATCAAGTTCTGATGGAGTGGAAGCACTTTGGGAAATGTAACACTGGCTCTGGTCTGTAAAAGAGAAACGATGAAAGGAACAAGACTTGGAAGCCAACTTTCAGCGGCAGAAGTACCCTAACAGCAGATATAAATTTGAAATGTTTTATTTCTCGAAATCTTTTTATCAATCTCCCTTTCCTCCTGTTGTCATACACTTACAGTCAAACCAATGTACATATGTTAGCTAAAAAAAAATGTACATATTTTAGCAGAGCGCCACGCTTCGATGAATTTATTGCATTTCAATTACGCCAACCAGTCACACATCTACCAAGGGCCAGTATTACAAACAGAAAAAAGGATGTGTAACCGGACAAAGAAGTGGCAACCGCGGTAGGAAAGCAGCTAAACCATAGAAACCAGACTTCTGATGCACTCAGTCAAAGCAAGCTCTACATGGCAGAGAGGGAAGCAGGAGCTCTTGATAGGGTCGTAGGTAATGGAAGGAGGGCAGTGTGCAGTAATGACGTTATGCCATGTAAGCTGACAGCCGATTGGTCGTTGTGAGAGAAGCAAAGCAAAACAACGATTGTTGGAATGAAAAAAGGTTCAGTAAATTACAACAATGCTATAGCAAAAAATAAAAAAAAATGAAGTAGGAGTACAAGAATTAATCCATTAGACAGCGATTAAGGAAGACAGTGAGACTGCTGCTGCTGTTTCATATCTTCTGCTGAGAGGATGGATTAGATATGTTCTCCCTGCAGTAACGGGGTAATCCCTCCGGGCACTTTTAATAGATACTTTGTAGTTCATTTGAAAATCAACGATATCTATTCTTGATGGACCTGCAGCAATATTTTACACACTATGTTGCTGGTTACATCCACCAAGCAAATGGTTTAGCTCCATATAACATGTAGTATTAGATCTTACACACACAATCACATTACAAGAAAACCCGAACATATTTGATGGAGTATTACACTTCACTCATGTCTGATCAACTAGCATATCAAGTACCTGTACCTCCCTCCTGCTTTATGAGTCTGATGTGGGTTTTCGAAATGAACTAGATTATACTTGGAAAAAGAATTAGAAAGATAATCAAAATGCAAAGCTTGGGTTTTTTGCCACAAAAAATAGCAAGAAGCAAAGCCCGCGCTTTTCCGTTACTTGCGAGCCATACAAATCCCACCACTCAAAGTCCAGTCTTAGCTCTCCTTTCTCCTTCCCTCCCCAAATGCAACTCAAAAACAACCACATCTCGTTCCACCCCCAATTCCTGTGATCCCCATCTCTTCCATGGCTTCCGCCCCTCTCTCCCTCACCCCCAACTTCCTCCACCCTTCCCTCAAGACCACCCTCTTTCCATCAACTTTCTCTAGCATTGGCTTCTCCACCACCCTCAAAGGCCCTTCTCTTCCGCTTCTCAGGCGTGCCACCAAACCATCGGTCATGCCTTTTGTGGGGATTGAACATTACTGCTTTGTGCTTTCTGTAGGACTGGAAAACCGAAAGGTACAAACAAATCATAAAATCTGGAAGTGTAAGGAGCTTATCATATTCTCCATCTGTATTGTTTGCTTTATTGTGTGCTGATTCTGTACACTGAACCACTCATTTTGAATATTACCAGCCGATGTTGTGACCAGGTGGAGTCCAGACCTGGAGTTCTGAGGCTGATGGATGAGGCCAAGGCTGCTGTGAGCTAGCTAAATCCATTACTTTGTTATTTTCATATGATCTCTCTCTCTCTCTCTCTCTCTCTCTCTCTCTCTCTCTCATACACACACACACAGACACAGATGGAGAGAGACAGAGTCATACATTTACTTACTCCCGTGCATTATGCTTTAAGCTTTTAACTACAGATGTTCCTAGTAGCACAACATGATGTATGAGCCTTATATTTTTTCCATATATTGTTTACCTTTAGCAATGCAGGATGGGAAATTATATACTCCCTACGTCCCATGTTAGTTCTGTTTATAAAATCAAATAGGATTATTAATGTTGGAGGAGGGAGTATTTGTTAGGAGGATTTTTTTGCATTTTAGAGACAAGATATCAAACTAAACTGAGGAGAAGGTAAAAGATCGTGACAGAGGGATTCTCTTTTTCAGTGATTCATGGACTTGGGATGAATTTGGGTTTGACTATGGTAAGGTATCCTTGCTTACTGTGAAGAATTTCTCTAATAGTTGACAGTGAGGACTCCTGTAGATATACAAAGAGTAGTTATTTTTAATGAATATATGATTCTACCATCACATTTAGCTCGAGTCAAACTTGGATTTTTTGTTAGATTAATTATGGTGGAATTAGAGGGTGAACTCCATTGTGTATAAATCTGAAGCCCAAGGATTTTGGATGGTAGGCAAGCTTTGAAGTGGAACAAGTTCTCTACTAGTTAAAAGAAGTGACTTTCTTGTGAGAGGTGATGATACGAACCTTTTTCTTGGTCACGGATTAGAACACGAAAACACCATAAACAGATCAATAGAGTAGGTTTTCTTAGAGGGAAGCCAAGACCTCAAGGACAATGCCCAATTTCATACTAAAATCGTCAACATCCCTTCCATTAGCCCTCTATGCCTTTTGTTACAGAGAGTTTTCGTTCAGTTCCTAATTAGTTACATAACTGACACACCATAATACAACTATCTATTTCTTCGCCTTATCGCCAATGAATCCTAATTCTCGTGGAGAATAGCAGTATATATGAAATTCCGACGAATGTTGGATATGCTGCCAAATTGCCGGAGGCTTTTGCCTTTTTCAATCCAATCGTAGATGTTATGCCAGTCATACCTGTGCTCTTTTTTCTCTTAGTCCTTGTTTGGCAAGCTGCTGTAAGTTTTCGATAGGATATTGAATTTGACTACTGTCCTAAAGAATTCGAACAAAATTGTCAGCAAACGGACCAGAGAACTATCATGTGGTATCTAGATGTTAAGATACCTATGACAAGGGCTATAGCTCAGTTAGGTAGAGCACCTCGTTTACAAGCGCGCCAATGCTTTTTCAGGGAAGTTCATCATGCAATTAACCGAATTTATCTTACTGAAAATTCGATGTCTCCGCAGATTCTTCAACATTAGTCGGTTCGAACCTCCACTTAGTTTCACCCAAGTTTCATCCTGGTCAGGGATAGATCACCCAGGTTCGGTCCATAAGCAGTGACAATTGCCCTGTGACTACTCACACACAACTACCCATGCTTATCACTTAGCAAAGTTACACTCGTCTATTTACATGTTGCACACATGTATGATATGCAGATACAAATATGTCTAAAGAAGCATAAATGCATAGGATATTACTGATTTTTTTTTTCTATTAGCACAACGAAAATAGGGTATGTTCTTTCCCATTCTCTTTAGGCATATCCTATATGAATGATGCTTGTTCTAATCTTTATAGATTGTTTTTGGCACTATATCTATGTAATGTGTTTGATTGGAATGCTCTATATTTTCTTTTTCACATGTTATGCCAACAACTTTTTCCTGTAATGACCTAATATTGTTTTTTTATTGGGTAAGTTTCAAGCCCGACACACACAGACAAACCCCATATGCCACAAGTGTTCGACCCTGGCACTTCTCTCTCAACCGGAAGAGATCCAACCAGCAAAACTTAGGCTGAATCGGCAATGACCTACTATTGGTCATAGATGTAGAATGTGTATCCTGGCTTCAGGGAGATACCTGGGGTGAACTAGAGAAGTAATTTTCCACTTCACAGGCAATCAAACATTATTTCTAATGACTGCAAGTACCACAGGGAATAAAACTTGCTGTTTGCTAGGCAGCCACCAAAAGCTCTGTCATTCTATGTCTGGAAAATATTATAGGATTGGTGAGTTCATATAATAATAAGCACATCTGATCTTCGTTTTTATATGAAAATTTTTGTAGGATTGGTGAGTTCATATAACAATAAGCACATCTTATCTTCGTTTTTATATGAAAGTCTATCAAGGAATTTGAAGAGCAGTTACTGACTGTGTTCGATTCCTGCTCTTATGTTAAATACTAGAAAGAAAACCTAAACATGCTTTGAGCCTGACGTGCAGAATCCACAAAACTCATTTTTAATTTCCATGGTGCATTCCTCTATAAGCTTCAAAAACGAACTTACAAAATTTGAAGATGCAAAACAATTTTATGCACTGTTAATTAGCTGAGTGATAAACTTATTTTATATATTTTATTCATTTTTACATGAACTGTGGGAAAAAGGTACTACTTGATTATGATTATATTTATGATTTCTATTCACAGAATCTCTTCAGGAATCTTGATTACTTTCTTGCAGATAACTATAACATCTAATTAAAATTGTTATTTTCATGTTTGCCCTCATTACCAAACAGCAGGGGTATATGTGCTATATTATCTGCTCCGAGATATTGATTCTTAATTGCTTTAGTTTGTACACGAGAGAAATCTGTGGGATTCATACACAAAATGATCAGGAGCAAACCAGCAACCGGCACTTCCAATGACAAATCTAGAATGGAAACTGCAACAAGAGAATCAACTGAAGAATTCTTATTGAGAATCTGAGATACCGGGTCTAAAATCCAGCAGCCCACCTTGAATCCACAGGGATACTACAGGAAGCTCAGTCCTCAGGCTCCGTGTCCTCAATGTCGAGATGCAAAATGAATCAATCAAAAGCTCTCCCTTATCCCTCTCAAGACTGCTATTTATACTCCATCCTAAACAACCCAACTAAACTCTACTTCACTTTGTAAGTAGACCTGAATAAGCTAGATAATATAGATGCTAGCTCAACCACAGTCAATTTGATTAGATTTATATTTGACTTCTACTAATTGGACTGAAACACTATAGCCAAAACTAGTAATCTTTGTATGTTGTTTGTTATTCTTCAGCTTTAAGCCATAAGTCCTCTGTTTTTAATGCTCTTCATGATCCCTGTTCTTCGAATATGCTTCCGCTTTTTGTTCCATATCAATATATCTTAAGTGGAATGTGCATGTTAGCATAAACAAAGAATATTGATTTAATATTCTATTTGTTCTGGCCTAATTACGTGTTGCAGGTGATGATGTGAAGGAAAAGAAACCTGATCCATCAATCTACTTAAAAGCCTCAAAGGTAATTATCTTTATTATGTAATAGCATTGTGTAGGTGCAAAACTGAATAAAATGGGTACCATGCAGAGTCTGGGCGTCGAAGCCAAGCATTGTTTCGTCGTGAAAGATAGTGTCATTGGGCTACAGGTGGCTTCAGTAATTTTTCTTTTTGATACATGTGACTTTAATAATTGTATATTGTTCAAAGCAACCTATTTGTGAAACTTATCATTTATAAATAACCTTTGCAGGCAGCAACACAAGCTGGAATGTCTTGTGTGGTGACGTATACTTCTTCTACAGCTAACCAGGTAATGTCTCGACCATGGGTTAGGAACTCCTTGTTTCTATTTTGTTATCAAATACTTGCAGCGCAAGCTACAGAGTTCTGTAGAACTGCTCAGTGCCATATGCTGAAAATTGGCTCATTATTCTGTGTATTTAGTAACTATTTAGTATTGTTATGAAAAACACAGAATACTGGTTCAGTGTATTTCAATATAATGCCGTGCATCTCGCATACATTCTCAACAGTTTCTGCCTCTTTGGCTCATGTTTAAAGTTGCAACCGTGCTTATCAGACTTCGTTGAAATTGATCTAGTCTGAGATATAAACTGCTGGAACTGGCTCGTAAAAGCTGAGATTAGCGGGCTGTTATTTCAATATTATGCCGTGCATCTCATATAGAGAATTATTTTAGCTTAAGATGGTGCATACATTCTCAATAGTTTCTGCCTCTTTTGGCTCATTTTTAAAGTTGCAACCATGCTTATCAGACTTCGTTGAAATTGTTTAGTATGAGATATAAATTGCTGGAACTGGCTCATAAAAACTGATATTGGCGGGCTGTTTGGTGCTTGTTCGAAAAGTGTTTAATGTTAGAGTCTCGTGCAGAATTTCAGCGACGCAGTTGCAATCTCTCCCGACTTGGCTAACGTGTGGTATGCCAATTTTTATGGGCAAATTTATGAGCCCAATTATTATGCTACTAAGTGCTACCTCTGTCCCATATTAATTATCTGGATTATCCCATACTAATTTTAGTTCATTTTGGATTCCGAATCCGGGCGGCTGGAGTAGAAGAAAAGGTGAAAGATTATTTTTCTGTCAAACTTGTCACTGACAACAGCTGACTGATGAGGACCCTTGTGATGTTTTTTAGGTTGGCAAATCTTGAGGAATTGCTTCTAAAAATTGTTTTTGCCAATTAGCTAACCATGATTCTGATCTTCATCATCTGTATAATGTATCATTCTTAGTTCTTAATTTTGTAAAGATGCATTTATATTCTTTTTTTAATGAAAACTTATGTTCATAAATGATAATAGGCATGCAATTCTTTTATACGCTTATACTTTCTCCGTCAATGAAGCTTATCTACACTGCAAAACGAGACAAATTTATTGGACTAAGGCCCGTACAAACAAGATCATAAGGGCACACATGGTCCCAAACAGAAAGGGGAAAATCTAGATTTTAGAGAAGGTCCATCCGTCCATGTGGTTCTAGACAATTATTTTACGAGGGGTGCCATGGCCTGGCTCTATTCCGTCTTGTTAGAAACCAAAGTTGCCTCAAAAGCTCAAGCTATAAGGAAACAAATTATATGGACGATCAGAATGTTATATTTTAAATTCTAACGAGCAATATCTACCTCGAATCTAGGCTGAACCAACTTTGTAAATGTAGTAATATTGTGTCGTCTCATAGCTGTCACTTTCCATCACCATGGCCGATTCTGATCTAGGTTAGTCAATGCACTATGTTTAATATTGCAATATCTAATACTTGACGTCATTAATCACCAATTGTGAACACTTCCCACTAAATTCCACTCCATTTGATTATTTTGTTAACTGCTATTTGTTAAATCAGATGTGGTAGCTTGTAGCCATACACTTGGAGGAACTTAAGTGGTGTTCATAGCTATATGATTTATCATATACTGTGTCCTACTGTATTTTGAACATGAACTAATTTGTTCATCTTTCAAAAACCAAATATATATGGGACGGAGGGAGTTTTCTATTAGACTGAAGCAATTTACATACTCCTGAGATTCTTGTTTTCTCATTAGGCCAGGTTAAAAATAGAAGGTTGAGCCATAAAAAATGGAATAGAAAGTGGAATGCAATGTCCGCAATTTGGGTAGGGGTTTTCATGGACGTCCATCTACGTGTCCGTCCAGGTTGTAACGGACTGTCCGTACGGTCACAAACGAAATCATTCTGTCCGTCCTAATGGGAGGTCACGGACACGCTATTGACGTTCGTGTAATTATCTTGTGATTACGCATGCTTGGATGTATTAATTTGAATCCCATTGCCCATGAATAGGTGTGTGATCTCTTAAAATTTTGGTGATAAATTCGATTTTTTATGCCTAAATATGTGAATTTGCATATGTGTGGATAAAAGATGTTTGGAATTTGATTGCGCACGACAACTTTGATTAGGACATTTTTGGCCGAATTTTATTGCAGGGGTTTGCCGCCTTGGGATGCATGCCATGCGTGTTTTGAGTGTTTTATTGCTTAGGTACCTCAATTAGCGTATCTTTGTGCTTATTACGTCTTTTATTTTGTGTAGATATCCAAGAAGAAGAGAGATCGCACCGAGGCGGGGTCATCTACTCAAGCGCCTTCTCCTAGTCCCCACCCCAAGTCCAAGAGCAAGGGCCCACAACCCATTCAATATGCCAGTTGACTTCACCAGACTAGGGATGGAACTTGGGCCGGGTTTTTACCTGACCCGATCCGACCCAGCCTTATTGGGCCGGGTCTGGGATTGCTTATGCAGTACTCAGTTCCGGTTCCGAGTTTGAAAGAGGAACCGACCCATCGGGTAGGGTCCGAGTTTTCATGTAAAACCCATACCCAACCCGGGTATATGATATATATATATATATATATATATATATAGGAAAAGTTTAAATGAGATTGCTCTCATATAGCTTATATGAGGCCACTTTAAATCATAGCCCTTGGATCTTGATCTAACGGCTAGAAATAGCCATGATGATCTCACCCACTCCCTGATGTGACACACTCACCTACCCACTGATTTAATATCTATCCTCCGATCGGAATCAAACGGTTATAAAGATTGGCCTCATGCTCCTTATATGAGAACGATCTCATGTAAACCCTTCCCTATATATATATATATATATATATATATATATATATAGTCGGACTCGTATCTATTTTTTATGAATATTTTTTTGGGGCAAAAATACTTGTATCTCTTGATTTAAATGGTTTGGATTTTTATAAATATATATTATTAATAAAAAATTTAAAAAATTAATAGTTTAATATATATGACATTGAAAATCTAAAAGTTCTCGTACTGGGACGGGTCTAGGTTTCAAGTCCTACTTCCGGGTCTTTGAAACTAAACCTGTGATGGATTTGAGACGGTTATGAATTTGAAGAATTAAAATGGGTCCGGGGCCGGGTATGCCATTACCGGACCCAAGCCCGCCCGGGTTCCATCCCTACGCCAGACTGGAGCCACGGGTTTTGGATCGCCTCAGCAAGCAAGTAGACTGGGTATGGTACCTGCAGGGGATCACTCGTTTCGATGGAGGTGACAACCCTGAGGAGATCTACCACGACACTGTACTGGCATTCTACCATGGCCTCGATTTGGTGGTGGAGGTTGAGGTCCCGACCTTGGTGAGCAAGGTCAATGGACGAGTGCTGAAGATCATGGAGCAATTCATCGCGCGCAGGAGATAATGGGGATGGAGAGGCGTCACATCCTATACCATGAGGATTACGAACGGGGCTATGTGGGCGTCGATTTCCTCGACCAGTGGTTGTTGACGAGATGACTGATGGGCAGAGCTGGAGGCTCGGGAATGGAATCAATATTTCAGGAAGTGGATATGACAGATAACTGCCAGTTCACCCATCTGGTCTTCAGGATGACATATGGTGGGAAGATTGCCTATGGCGAGATTTCTTTGGCTCTTCCAGGAAGTCTGGTATTAGCGCAACATCGACTTCTTTCATTTGTCGTAGGACGGATGAAGCAATTCGTGCACAGATGCTCCGACGAGAAACTACCCTACCCGTTCCTCTTGCAGCGGATTTTTATACATCTGGTAATTAGGCGGACAAGTCCTACGTCCAAGGAGATGGGGCCGATTAGCTGGAAGTCTTATCGCCTGTTGAATAAGGACAAGGGGCGACATGAGGTTGAGGAGCAGGATGAGGAGCCGCAACAGCAGGAGGGGCCAGCAGAGCAAGCGTCGGACTTCCAACTCGATGATCGACGGGGGTGCGTGGATTCCATCGCAGCCGATCGGAGAGATCTTCGGCTGCATATGGATGAGGGATTTGCTGCGATTCGGGGCAAGCTCTGGGATGTCCGGAGTGATGCGCAAGTGATGATGGCATCCATGTAGGGGTGTAAACGGCGTCTGGTTGTCCGTGTCCGTTCATCCGTCTGTTTTTATGTCCAAACGGACATAAAAATTATCCATCACGGACACGGGCAACATTAGTGGTCCACCGTATGAGTGTACGCGGCTGCGGACAGAGCGCGTCCGCATGCAGAGCCGTCAGTGTACCTCTGTATACATGATAAATTTTAAGGCAAATAGTTTATAATATCCATGTCCGTCTGCCCGTCAATGTCCATCCGTGTTCATCCATGTCCAAAACAGACATATACACACATAGGGGTGTCCACACGGACGGCAGACGAACGAACACTTAAGTTTAAAGTCCGCATCCGTGTCCGTCCGTTTACACCCCTACATCTATGATGTCATTCTTCGAGTGCTTCGAAGGACTTCCAGCACCGACCGGAGGTGGTCAAGCGGGTGGCCATGGAGGAGATATCCCACTAGGGGATTCTATAGACTTTGTCCATTTATCATAGTTTATGATTTTCCTCTCTTTTCATGTACTTTTTATTTTTAGTTTCTCAGAACTTGTCGCTTTGTTTTTTTATTATTATTATTATATTTTTTTTAGTGTACTTTGATTTAGGTTTGGGGGGTGCATATGTATTATTCTCTTTCAAGAAATCAAGTGTACCAATGTTGCAGTCTAGTGCTTTTCTTCCTTATCTCATGTGTATTCTCTCATTTTCTCCTTCTTTCATTTTTGTCATTGTAGTACTTTAATTCTTTCACATTGAAAACAACGTTCATGATAGGTTTGGGGGTGGTGAGAATATTTGTTAGTTGTTTGTTTTGTTTGTGTTATATTAAAAAAAATTGATATAAAAAATCTGAAAAAGAAAAAAAAATAGTTTTTAGGTTGTTTTGTGTAATTTTTTATAAGATTTTGGTAGTATATCTATTCTTTGCATACTTCAATTTTTAGAGAGACTAATTTACATAGATAGTGTGAATGAATTTACTTGAGGATAGACAAATTAGAAATGTGATTTTGGTTCTTGTGCAATCCTCTTATACATATGTGCTTGTAATTTTCAAAATCACTCACACACACCAGTTATACATAATAATACCTTCTAAAGATCTGTGGACTATTATTCTTCAGTGGGATATCTTTAGTTAAGTTAATTTTTAAAAACTAGGTATATTTAGTGCTTTAATGATCATGATATACCATTTGCTTATTTTCATGGTGCATGTGGTTTAAAAATAGGTTGAAGGTATAATACACCTAAAAAAATGTAAAATAAAGAGGTTTGTCACAATCCCTGATGAGGAACTGGGCTTTTGTGCATCAGTAAGTTGAAGAGTTCGCGCCAAAAGTTGGAGGATTAGGAGAAACTCTATCATGGGTGCTAGGCTATGTAGTCTATCGGGGTTCGAGGAGTGAGTATGAGGGGTGTTTTATACCTAGTGCCCTCAGCTAACTAGTGGGAGTCACTGCTGCCCTTTGTTACATGGGCCTTATAAACTAATAAAGTCAGGTCTTGCACAATTATGGTAAAAAAATGAGAAAAAAAGAAGAAAAAAAGTGGGGTATTATGCTTTTATATCCTATATTGTAAACTTATGGTTGAGGATGCTTGAGTATTACTACTATCACGATACTTTAAGATAAATATAGTATAAAATTATTTTGAGTTGTTGAGATTGACTGTAACTTGACTAATGGGTCACATTGGACGTGTGGATAACAAAGGTTTATATTCTATTTCTATTTATTTGGAATCTTTGTTTTTTAAAAAGTAATTATATATATAGCTTGAGCAAATATATTTCAAGATAAATGTGTGGAACAGAACCACTAATTTGATCGGTTTTTTACTTAAGTTGTTTATTTTCGCAAGTATTAGCGGTTAGTCATAGTTGTGAGTATTTGAAAGGATATTAGGATTTGTTTATTTTTATTTATTTTTTGTCTTAGGTTACATGTTTGTAGATAACATGGATGTAGAACACTTGTCCTACTAGGGGCACCTAGAGGTTTAACAGCTTGTTACATACACTAAATGCAATTATGTTCCCTATGAAAGTGACATTTATTTTTCCTAATTTATATTGTTTGATGTTACTTAGTTTTAATTAGTTGCTTTGTTTTGTTTTGCTTGGGGGACTAGCAAAATCGTGTTCCCTTAAACTTGGTTTTATAGTTTTGTTTAGGTGTTAATATGGTTCAGATAGTTAGATATAAGTTACAAGGCTTTATTTTGACTAATTTTTGGATATATTCAGTACAAGAATTGCATTGTCTGATAGATTGGCATTTGGAGTGGTCTACCGCTAGAAGGCACAACTTTCGGTAGAAGACAAAGGCATTACCGGTAGACAAAAATAGATTTGCTATAGACTAGCAACACATGACAGAGAAGTCCAGTAGACCAGGCAACATCGCGGTCTATCTTTAGAGAGCAATTCCACGATGCAGATTTACAGAAGCCATTCTGGTATACTAGAGAAACATAGCGATCTCCCGGAGCCTGACGTCATTTGAAGAAATTAGCCTTGCGGTAGACCGGACTAAGCAACGGTCCACTAGAGTTTGTGTCTAGGTGAATATGGGAGGATTTAGATTCCTATTTCAAGGCTGATTTGAGCCCTGATTCGGAGATCTCTTTAAGCAAACCCTTAAACAAGAAATAAGGGTTCTGAATCCTATCTTTGGATGCTAGAAACTCAAGGAATAAGAAGGAAAATTTAATGACCAACATCAGCAACTCGCGAGCTTCTTCGTCCATGAGAGGCTAATCCTCTGGCATAGGGTTAGGATGAAGCCCAAAGATAAGTATTTATAGTTTAATTCATGTGTAAAGACTTAGTTGCTTGTATGAATTAATTGCGGAATTGATCACTTTCATTATAGTGGAGGTTTTCATAGTCAATTCAACATTCATGCCTTATTTCTTGTGTTTATTGATTAATTGGAGTTAATACACAGTAAAAACTAGTGCTTATAGCCTAGAAGTTTTAGTTTTGCACAATAGTTTTATTTTAAATTTACATTGAGCATGTGATGGGTCACACCAATTCTATAACTCGAATTTAGGAGTAATGGTAATTTAATTGAGTATTGTAAAAAGGTTTATAAGAGTTGTGATAGTCCATACCATTGGAATTTGTAGATTACCTTTGTGGAACGGTTTTAGCTTGTAGCTAAGAATGTTCAATCCATACTTGTTAATTAAGTTTTTCCTAGGATTAATACTCGCAATATGATTCTATGGACGGATTTTAACACCCTAGCCAATTCTCACTGCCAATTTTCTCTCAATTTAATAAAGCTTTAGTTTAGTTTTTAGATTAAACAACGAACAACAACTCTCTCTGAATTTGGTAGAATATCTTGATCCGTCCCTTAGGTTCGACAACCCTCTGTACTTGCCTATTTAGAATGACTTTGTTTACTTGAGATGAAACTACTTTGAAACAATCACGTCCCCTTGCAAGGACTTATGTCGGGTCTTGGTTACCCATCATAACCTCTTGTCCACTTTTCTCCTCAACATAGTCCTTGAATAAGGACTTGTCCTTGAAAATGTGAAACGTTGCCGCATTAGTGTTTTGACCATGCCGATCATTACACTTTATGTGCATAATGACCTATGCCACCACACACATAGCATGTGGACTTGCTTCTCTTGTTGTTTTTATTGGAATTCCCTCATTAGAATTCTCTTGCTGCTTGTGGATTGAACATTCTTGGCCTCCACATTGTTGGCCAGTGGATTACTATGTTTTTGCCTTTCTTTTCTCTTAGTCATACTTCCTCCTCCACCCTTAGACTTCTTTGAATTTGTTCCAAAATAAAAATTTCACTCTTATAGAAGAGTTTCTTTTAGAAGTTCATCCATGAGGGTGGTAATTTTGCTATTATAGCACCCATTTGGAAAGGTTCTAATACTTTTATATCCAAAACACTTAATTGGTTGACAATTTGTTTAAGATCATAGCATTGATAAAGAACCGGCTTGTTATCAACCATTGAATACTCAAAATATTTGTAAATTAGGTATTTGTTCATACCTTGTTTCTTGACTTTGTACTTGAATTCCAATGCGCACCAAATCTCTTTGGTCAACTTTATCTTGGTATAAGTGTCAAAAAGCCGATCAAAGAGAGCGTTGAGAATATGCCTCCAGACAAAGTAGCTCATCCTCCTCCCTCTTCTTCCGTTATGAAGTGAATTTTTCGTTTTCTCCCTCAGAATGTGGTGGAATGGCTATGAGGATGGGATCCAAGATGTAGAAAATTTGGAGGCCGTGAGGAATCTTATCTTGTTGGTCCACTTTGTATAGTTAGCGCCATTGAACCGACTAGCTTAACAAGATCTTGGTTCATGATCTTGAGAGAAGCTACTTTGGTCTCCACTATTGACGCCATGGAAATTAGTTGAGAGGCTTTAAATAATCCTTAAGATTGTTGGAACAATTATTCCCTCAAAAGAATGAAAAAAAAATAAAATTGAAATAATTCCTAGTTGAGGCTTGGGTTGTCGAGGTTTCCTTAAGGATTATTGGCCCTCTATTAGCCAATTGCCAATTTGCAAAGAGGTATCTCAATGCCAATTTGGTGGTAGATGATCATTTAAATATAAAACCCTTGCAAATGCACAAGGCAATTGTACTACTGTGAGTATTAAAGGGTTGTCGAACTTCAGGGACGGATTAATATTTTACTAAATTCGAAAGAAAGCAGCAGTGTTGATTCTAGACTAAGAAAGCAATGAACTTTTAACTAAACTAAGTGAGAATTAATCAATGTGGAGAAGACCAAGGCTTCGAATCCACCATAATAAACTAGTGTATCGTTTTTCTCTCTCTTTTAAATAAAGGTTTCCAATTGGCTAGCATATTCCTCTCGGACATACACTTGTCAACTCAAAATATAGTGCTCTCCTCTCGGACGTAACACATAAAACGGTTAAAACATGGAATTGTGATCTATCTCTCTCGAGTATAAACTAATGAAACTTTATTGATATATAACACCTCTGTCTACTTACGTTCCTCTCGGATACGCAAGTATTCTTCGGATTGAAACTCACAAGAATTCACTCTTGTCTCTCTCGAGTACAAAGAACAAACCTTTATTGAATTAACAATGATTACACAATAAAATCCATACACCAACTAGAGTAAAAATATAAGATGAGAGGAAAGAAACTACACAACCAGATTATTGGGCTTCATCTACGCTTTGGAAAAGTGTTTAGCCTCGCATTGGAAGAGAAATCACCAAATTCTTCATGTTCTTCATCTTCTTCTCTCCTTTGCTCTAGCCTCCAATTTTTCTCAAAGGTTCTCCAAGGGTTTCAAGATAGCCCAAAACGTTCTCCCATAAGGCCTATTTATAAGTTTGAAGAGAAACCACGAAGTCCCCTTCCAAATCCAAGTCGAAATAGGTCTTATTTCGATTTCTGCACACGGCGATCGATCGCTCCGTATTGCCGATCATTCGCCTACCGATCAATCGCAATTCCTTCATTATTTTCTTCCGATCGATCGCTTTGTCGATCGATGCTGTATGATACCAATCGATCGTAGTTACTGTTTTGCGCGGATAAAAAATTCCAGTAGATACGATCGATCGTTTTGGTGCCGATTGATCGTTTCCTTCAATGCACTGTTTTTGTGGCTGAGGCGATCGATCGCATTGATAGCCGATCGATCGTAGTTACTGTTCATGAATTTCAAATGGCTATAACTTTCTGCTCCGAACTTCGAATTGCACATAGTTGGTGGTGTTGGAAAGATGACTTCTTGAACTTTAACATGAAGCTTGAATCAGTCCAATCTGATATTTGTACACGGAGTTATGATGTTTTAACTATTTGAGTTACTTTTCACCTTATTTCTGTGTATTACTCTTATTTCCTACAAAAACCAAAAATTATATTAAAGTAATAGGAATTCTAATTAAACACTAGTATAATCATAAGTTTATGAGATAATAAAATGTATATTTCATGTGTAGATCAGTAGAGAGACGTGAGGCCAAGATCAGGACATCAATTTCATGTATATGAGCCTTGAATGTGGTCAAACTAGTCGTTGTAGGCCCATTGGAGGGCCTGTAACGCACTGGCGATCGATCGCTCATCATGGGCGATCAATCGAACACTGATGAGCGATCGATGGAACACCTCTCTGGAAAATTCGAAAAATCGAAAATCATGACGATTTGATCACCTATAGTTTTTATGATAAAAACTTTCAACAAGATAAAGAAGAATCCCAAAAACTCAAGTTGTTAGGAAACATAAATTTTATTCATTTATTTATATTCCAACATGGGGTGCAAGCATCCGCCAAGAGTGACATGTGGAACAAATTTGGGTAGGAAATGAAGAGCTGTTAGGAAATTAAGATCTTATTCATTTATTTTATATATATATATATATATATATATTCTAACATATTACGCCAAAAAAGTATTACCCAATGAATGTAACACTTCTTCCAGAGTTGTGGTATTCATTTTAATACGCCAACTAAGCTACTAATATAGAATGGGATCTGACGGTGGCAGAAATGGGTGATGGTTCACTTTCGCCTGCCCATTTGACACCAACATTGAAAAGAAATCTGACGGCTCGAGATGACCGTTCTCATATGGAATGGATTGAGTACTATTTTTGTCACGTATGAAAGTTACCTTCTAGAAAGGCTCGCCCTTCAACCACCAAATTGGTAGACAGTACTCTATCAGTCCGACGTTTCGGTGCATAATAATTGGTTTTATACTTTTATAGGAGCTCCCATGCTATTCAGCATTGTACGTGCACCTGCAAAATTTTTAAATTACCAAGGCCACCAAATAACAGAAACAACATTTATTTCCCAATAAATGCCATCGAACCACTGCAGAGATTTGATATGCTTCAGCCGACGGTGAGAGAGATAAGCATGATAAAGCAGGAGAGGGCTGCACTCCCAGCACAATGCCATGTCCACTCCCAGCTCAGCAGTGTTGGAAAGATGGTGAAGCCTCATGCAGTGTGTGTCCCCTTCCCTGCTCAGGGCCATATCACTCCCATGCTCAAACTGGCCAAGCTCCTCCACCACAAGGGCTTCTACATCACCTTCGTCAACACAGAGTACAACCACCGGCGGCTTCTGAGGTCCAGAGGCCCTGACTCCCTCAATGGCTTGGACGATTTCCGGTTCGAGACCATACCTGACGGCCTCCCACCTTCCGACTGCGATGTCACACAACACGTCCCTTACCTCTGCGATTCTACTGCGAAGAACTGCCTCGTTCCCTTCCGGGAGCTCGTCAACAAGCTCAACAGCAGGCCCAACGAGCCGAAGATAAGCTGCATTGTCTCTGATGGGGCTATGTCCTTTACCCTTGACGTAGCCGAAGAGCTTCAGGTCCCTGAGGTCCTCTTCTGGATGACGGCTGCTTGTGGCTTCATGGGTTTTCTCCATTACCAACAATTGATTACAAGGGGCATCACTCCATTCAAAGGTGGGGGCTTAGTCAGCAATGAAACTGATCATTCCTTCCACGGTTTTTTTTTCAAACTTCCAAAACATCCACAGTTATTCATCATAAAAAAAGTAGAAAACATCACAGTTTCCCAAACTTACATATGTATATCATCATATGTTTATATTGTATTAGGAATAGTAGCTCATACTTAAAAAATTACCTAAAATCGTACATATTTCGTTAGTAGATCATCATATGTTCCTTTTCCACCTTTTACCTTATCAAATGTTTCTTCTCTCGGTAATACCTTAGTCTATAATTACATAGGGAGTCCCACACATTATAAACTTTGTGATAGTCACTAGAATTATATGTAGAACCTGTGTTATTAATGAAACATTTTCATTGCTTGCCAAATAGATGAGAGCTATTTCACAAATGGGTATCTAGGCACTACCATTGACTGGATACCGGGAATGAAAGACATTAGATTGATGGACCTTCCGAGCTTCATCCGCACAACAGATCCCAACGACATAATGCTAAATTTCTGCAATAGAGAAGCACAGAGAGCTTCCAAGGCATCAGCCATCATTGTCAACACATTTCATGACTTGGAGAGAGAAGTTCTCGACGGCATGGCTTCCATACTGGAACCACGAGTATACACCATAGGACCCTTACCAATTCTCACCAACAAACTATTGCGTGAGAGCTCCTTACATTCAATGGGGTCGAACTTGTGGAAGGAAGATACAAGTTGCCTAGAATGGCTGAACACCAAGGACCCCAACTCTGTCGTCTACGTCAATTACGGAAGCATTACCGTCATGACACCGGAGCAGCTAGTCGAGTTCGCATGGGGACTTGCCAACAGCAATTACTCCTTCTTGTGGGTCATTAGGCCGGATCTAGTGATGGGGGACTCAGCGATTTTGCCACCGGAGTATGCAGAGGTGATCAAGGAGAGAGGTCTCCTTCTGAGTTGGGTCCCGCAGGAACAAGTGCTTGCCCATCCGGCTGTGGAGGTGTTCCTGACACACTGTGGGTGGAACTCCACGCTGGAGAGCATATGCTGTGGGGTGCCTATGATTTGCTGGCCTTTTTTCGCAGAGCAGCAGACTAACTGCAGGTATATTTGCAGGGAGTGGGGGATAGGGATGGAGATTGATAGTAATGTAAAGAGAAATGAGGTGGAGGGGATGATAAGGGAGGTGATGTTGGGGGAGAAGGGGAAGGAGTTGAAGAGAAGGGCCTTTGAGTGGAGGGCCAAGTCAGAGAAAGCTACAAAAGAGGGGGGCTCTTCAACCATGAATCTTGACAATTTGCTCAAAGAGGTTCTTCTCAGTTAAAGGACAGCTGGGGTGTGTGTGTCTGTGATTATGTGCATGGAGTATGGACAAGGGCATCCTTGTCCCTAGATGAGTCCTCAATCTGATAACCATTTCATATTATCATTTTCTTGTTGTTACCTTGGTGATAACAACAACTGTAATAAAGGACGTGCCTATGACTTTATGTTTACAAAGAACCTTAAATGCTACAAGATTTTCATTTTCTTTTCATTTCCTATTGATCTATTGGCTCTAATTAGTTTCATTTAGCTTCTCATTGATTCCATCGGTCCAAAAATATGTGCCCACATTAGAAAAACAAAATGAACATTTTGGTTTGTTCATTTTGGTTTTCTAATGAGGGGACATCTTTTTGGACAGAGGGAATAACATTTTCCTACCACCTAAAGCTTTTGGGAAACAACGATCATTTAACTTGACGTGAGGAATTCTTTTATACGCTTTAACTCCCTCTGTCCAATGAAGTTCATCTGCATTGCAAAACGAGTGAAACTAAAGTCATACAAAGAAGAAAGGGGAAAATCCAGATTTTAGAGAAGGCCCATGTTGGTCTAGACAAATATTTTAGGAGGGGAGCCATGGCCTCGCTCTATCCCGATGATGTTAGAAACCAAGTTGCTTCAAAAGCTCAAGGTATTAGGAAAGAAATTATCGGTATATTTACTTTGTATTCTAACATTATTTAGGATTGATAATAGGAAAAGAAGCACGTACGATCGACGTTCATTTTATAATGGAGGCTTATGAGTTTGATGGGAAGAGTTTTATGGTATATCAAAATATCCATATTTTCAATTTTTCAACAAGCAAAGTTTCTACCTCGAATCTAGGTTGAACCAACTTTGGAAGTATCTTAATTTTGTCATCTCATAGCTTTCACTCTCCATCACCATGGTAATTTTGGATTCTAATCAAGGTTAATCAATGCATTGTTTTTAAGTATTCATCATCTAATATTTGATGTCATTAATCACCATTTGTGAACACTTCCCATTAAATTCTCCTCCATTTGATATTTTGAGTGTCTCCATCCAAAAATACCTGTCTGGATTAGAATACTAAAATGAACTAAAATCATTTCATTTTGTTTTCTAATCCACACAAATAATTTTGGACGGAGGGATAAGTTGCCACGTCAGATGTGGGAGCTTGTAGTCATACACTTGGAGAAACTTAAGTTGGTGTTCATAGATATATGCTCTATCAAATATTAAGTGTCCTATTTGTATTTTGAACATGAACCAATTTGTCCATTTTTCAAAAAGAGAATAGGAATCTTAATATATATGGGACGGAGGGAGTTTTTTAATTGACTGAAGCAATTTGTATAAGATTCCTATTTTCTTATTAGGCCCGATTAAAAGTAGAAAGTGGAGCCACAAAAACGAAATAGAGAGAGGAATGCAATGTCCGCAACTTGGGAGGGGACAAATATCTTTCATTTTTTTTTCTTATAGAAGGGTCAGATATGTTTTAGTTGATCTAAAAATGACATTCTCATCTTATGTGAGAGCATATCAAATATATACATCCACTTGCTGATGTGGTGGTTTGAACTTCTCCAGATGATCGATCTCTCCTTGTTGAGGGAAGAGGTCCCGGGGAATTTGGGAGCGTCAAGCCGTCCATATATTTATCAATTAGATACTAATTTAACCAAGTGAGCATGTAACAATGTTGTATATTTTGAAAAGTAAATATTTCAAGTCTCCGTATGCAGTCTATTATGTAAGATAACCAAGTTTCCCCAAAGCTCAAGATGTTAGGTAACGAAAATCTTATCAATTTATTTTATATTCCAATATGGGGTGCAAGCATCCGCTAAGCACAAGACATGGAACACAATTGAGATATTATTCCCTCAAGCAAGACTAACCTCCGAGAGTCTGGAGCTTTGATATTATGTAACATAACCAGTTTTTTTCAAAAGCCAGAGCTGTTAGGAAATAAAGATTATATTCATTTACTGTATATTCAAACATATCAGGCCGAAGAAGTATTTCCCGAGGAATTAAACACTTCTTCCAGATTTGGAGATGAGGAGAGACTTGATTCTATTATTAGAGGAAAGAAATTAGATGTGGTATTCATTTTAAAAACCCAAATAAGCTATTAATAGGGAATGGAGTGAGTACATTTTTTTATACAAAATACCTTCTAGAAAGGCTCTCGCTTCAACCACCAAATAGGTAGAAAGTACTCTGTCTCTCTCAGTCCCACATCAATTGTCTTGACTGGAAATCCAATATATTGTTTCTTGTATGGATAATTAATATGAGACAGAGGTAGTAAACTATGACATTGGTAAAGGAAATAAAAATTCCCATCAGAATTACAAATAAGTTCGTCGCCATGGATTCGAGGGCCACCTTTGTGGATTGAAGGGTGTTTTAGTCTTCGTTTGTGTCGGTGAACACCAAGCATTGTTCTTCTACCTTACCAGAGATTCTTAGAACCAAGGCCACTAAATGACAGAAGGAGCATCCATTCGAGGTTCACAATTTTCCTTTATTTCCCAATATAAATGACACCGAACCTCTGCAGAAACTTAGACCTTCAGCCGGTGTTGGGAAGATGGAAAGGCCTCATGCAGTGTGCATGCCCTTCTTCCTCAGGGCCATACGACTCCCATGCTCAAACTGGCCAAGCTCCTCCAGCACAAGGGCTTCTACATCACCTTCGACAACACGGATTACAACCACCGGCGCCTACTGAGGTCCACTAATACCATGTTAGATAACCGATTTTCTTAAAAGCTCGAGGTATTACGAAACAGAAATTTTTATTATATATTTTATATTCTAACATCTCTCTCACGTGCAAGCATCTACAAAGCGCGGCACGTTGAACATAATTGAGATATAAACGCCTCGATGGAGACTAGAACTCGGGACCTTCAACAACCTGGAGCTCCGATACCATGTTAGATAACCAAGTTTCCCAACAGCTCGAGCTGTTAAGAAACAGAAATCTTTATTCATTTATTGTATATTCTAACATCCCCCCTCACATGTAAGCGTCATCAAAGCACGGCACGTGGAACATAATGAGATATAAATGCCTCCAACAAGATCGGTGCCGGTGTAGGGAACCATACCTTCAACTTGAGAGGTGTCAGCGGTCATATGGTTTGTGGCTTCGGTATCGGGATACCATGTTCGGTCTTGGGGATCTGATATCTGCATTGCTTGGAAGGACTGAATAGGATCAGATGTGACATCTTGAAGTAAACAATTGTTAGCCTTATGGTTTGGGCCACCACACTTGTAACATGTGATCAGGTCAGGAGCAGGAGAGGATAGACCTCAGCCACGACCTCGTCATCCCTGCTGACCACGCCCACGACAAACATTATGGTCATGGCCATTGTGTTGTGCATTGCCCCCTTGTTGATGATTAAAGCGCCCTTGTCCTGATCGTACACCATGGTGAACCCGACCACGACCATTACCACGAGTGGAAACAAAGGCTGCTGTTGGGGTGGCTGTAGCGCCAGAAGATTTTGAATTGCGAATTCAAAATCCAGCAAGAGGGATACCACTTCATCAAGAGTAGCTATCTCGCGAGATGTGTTAATTACAACAACAATTGGGTCATACTCAGACCCAAGGCCGTCGGTCATCCATAGAATTAGATCATCATCTGTAACAGGTTTTCCTACACTTGCAAGTGCAAAAAAGCCAAGGACTTGGCTTATTGAGTGAATTATGAGATGGAGAGGCCCTTCTTGATGCTTTGAAGCTTTGTCTTCATTGCTCCAATGCGAGTGGGTAAACATTGACCATAGAGTGTCTAACCAGGCTTCTCGTGCTGTTTTACAAGTGATAATTTATGAAAGAACAATATTAGAGACCAAGCTCATGAGCCAAGCTAAGACCATTTGATCTAAATAGAGCCATCGTAAAACCTCTTTACTTTCATCATCTCTGGTTGGTCTTTGGATGGAGCCATTAACAAGTCCAAGGGGCCGATGACATCGCAACACTGGCATCACTTGGGCTTTCCAGATGAGGTAGTTAGTCGCCACAAGCTTGAAGGAGATCTCTTGTTGAATTCACTTGACCACAGGAAGGGAGGAGCACCCATCACCTCTTACCATGGTTGAGCGCAAGGTTTTAAAAACCGGACCGGGGATTGACCCAGAATTCTTACCGGGTAGGTCCAACCGGGGGTCAACCCGGTTGCTGATGTCAGCAAAAAAAAAACAGCTGGGGGGGGGGGGCTCGAACTCGGCAAAACGCAGGGGCTGGGGGGGTGCTGGGCTCGGCGAAACAAGGGCAGCGCCGGGGCCCGCTCCTGTTCTCACCGCGCCGGCGCCGGGGGTGAGGGATGCGGGGCGGGGGGCTCGAGCTCGGTGAGAATGGGGGGGGACGCGGGGGGCTGGGCTCGGCAAAAGCAGGGGGGCTGGGCTCGGCGAAACAGGGGCAGCGCCAGGGCCCGCTCCAGTTCTCACCGCATCGGAGCTCGACGGCGGGCGCCGGAGGTGGGGGGACGCGGGGGGCTCGAGCTCGGTGAGAACCGGGGGGGGGGGGGGGGGGGGGCTAGGCTCGGTGAAACAGGGGCGGCGCCGGGGCCCAGCGCCTGTTCTCACTGCGCCGGCGCTCGACGGCGGCGCTGGGGGTGGGGGGCTCAGGCTCGGTGAGAACAGGCGGGGGTGTCGGAGGGCTTGACGGGGGGCCCCGATGTGCCGTCAACGCACGGCGGGAGCTCCCGGCCCCGCTGGAGGGGGGGAGAAGAGAGGGGGAGGGGGTGAACCGGGCCGAACCGGTCGGCCGGGTCACCGGTTCGACCGGCCGGGTTGTATAAACCCGGCTGGGTCAACCTACCCAGTCGACCCGGTTGACTCGGACTTAAGGAGGGCCCGGCTCCAATCGGACCGGGTGGAACCGGCCGGTTCGGTTCGGTTTTTAAAACCATGGTTGAGCGAGAGACTCCATTTGATAACAAGGGAGACACAGTGGACTCTGAAGCAACTTCGATTGCAGCAATTACACAGAAATAGTTTTTAGGAAAAAGGAATAAGGCTCTGATACCATGTGAGAATTGAACCGAGCAATTTGCCTCGGTATTTTCTATTCAATATATAGTATGGTTTTAAAAACGAGACCGGCTGGTTCGACCCTGTTCGACCGGAGCCGGGCTCTTTTTCAGCCCGAGTCGACTGGGTCGGTTGACCCGGCCGGCTGGCCCGGTATGGGTTCACCCCCCTTCTCCCCCCTCCGGCGGAGCCGGGAGCCCCCGACTCCAGAGCCCCCCCGGCACCCGCCGCCAGAGGGGGGCCCTGGCGTGGTGAGAATAGGAGGGCCCCCCCTGGCTCGACGGCGCCCACCCCCCCTGTCGTTTCGTCGAGCCCAGCCCCGCCCAGCCCCAGCTGCCCCCGTCGAGCCCTCCCCTCCCCCACGTTCCCCCACCCATGATGCCCGACGTCGACCCCCCATCGTTTCGCCTACCCCACCAACCCCCAACACCCCCCCCCCCCCCCTCGCGGCGCTCCGGTTGAGGCCCCTCCCCTGGTTCCTGGTTCCTTGTTTTTTTTGCTGACATCAGCAATCGGGTCAACCCGGGTTGACCCCCGGTTGGACCTACCAGGCAAGAATTCCAGGTCGATCCCTAGTCCGGTTATTAAAATATTGATATATATATATATATATATATATATATATATATATATATACATTGTACGTCAGATTTGTATCCCATGACTTCAGCTAATTTACAATCAGTCATATGCCATGACTTAAGCTAATGTACAACTAGTCATGCAGGGGTTCAGCTTTACATAGAAACCATATATTATAATTGAAAGTCATATCAATTTGAGTTATGACCAATATAACTCTCATCACAGAGGCCCTGACTCCCTCAAGGGCTTGGACAATTTCAAGTTCGAGACCATACCTGACGGCCTCCCACCTTCCTACTGCAATGCCACACAAGATATCCCTTGCTTCTGCGATTCTACGGCGAAGAACTGCCTCTTTCCGTTCCGGGAGCTCGTCAAAAGGCTCAATAGCAGGCCCAACGAGCCGAAGATAAGCTGCATTGTCTGTTATGTGGCTACGTCAACCCTTGACGTAGCCGAAGAGTTTCAGGTTCCTGAGGTTCTCTTCTGCCCTGCATATGCTTGTGGCTTCATGGGTTTACTCCATTGCCAACCACTGATCACAAGAGGCATCACTCCATTCAAAGGTGGGGGCTTAGTCAGCAGTGAGATTGATTCCTTCCACGGTTTCCATTTTTCTTTTTCAAACTTCCAAAACATCCACAGTTTCACAAAAGATAGATACATATGTTTATATTGTATGCGGAGTAGTAGATCGAACTTAATAATTACCTAAAATTGTACATATTTCTTTAGTAAACGTTTTCCATTATCATGATATGTTTCTTTCCCGCCCTTTCCTTATCAAATGTCTTTTCTCTCTCATGAAAATACCTTAGTCTACAACTACATAGGGAGTGCCACACACTGTTCGAAATACCCAAAGGACGTGCTACACTGAGTCACTGGCGCCATAAATTAAAGCATTTTTTCATCTGGAAATCGCGGATTGGAGCCTAGATCTAGAATTAGATGTAGAACTTCTGTTATTAAAATAAATTTTCATTGCTTTGCAAATAGATGAGAGCTACTTCACAAATGGCTATCTAGCCACTACCATCGACTGGATACCGGGAATAAAAGACATTAGATCGATGGACTTTCCGATCGAGCTGCGTCCGCACGACAGATCCCAACGACATAATGCTAAATTTCTGCAATAGATAAGCACAGAGAGCTTCCAAGGCTTCAGCCATCATTGTCAATACATTCCATGACTTGGAGAAAGAAGTTCTCGACGGCATGGCTTCCATACTGGAACCACGAGTGTACACCCTTGGACAATTACCAGTTCTCACCAACCAACTAGAGTTGCCTAGAATACAGTCAATGGGGTCAAACCTGTGGCCTAGAGTTGCCTAGAATGGGTGAACACCATGGACGCCGAATCTGTCGTCTACGTCAATTTTGGAAGCATTACTGTCATGACACCGGAACAGCAATTGCTCCTTCTTGTAGGTCATTAGGCCAGACCTAGTGATGGGGGACACGGCGATTTTTCCACCGGTGTATGCAGATGTGATCAAGGAGAGGGGTCTACTTCTCAGCTGGGTCCCGCAGGAACATGGGGGTGTTCTTGACACACTGTGGCTGAACTTCACCCTGGTGCCTATGATTTGCTGGCAGTTTTTTGCAGAGCAGCAGACCAACTGCAGGTTTATTTGCAGGGAGTGGGGGATAGGGATGGAGATTGATAGTGATAGTGATAGTGATAGTGATGTAAAAAAGGAACGAGGTGGAGAGGATGATAAGGGAGGTGATGCTGGGGGAGAAGGGGAAGGAGATGAATGAAGGGCCATAGAGCGGAGGGCCAAGGCGGAGAAAGCTACAAAAGTGCGGGGCTCTTCTACCAGGAATTTTGACATGCTGCTAATAGAGGTTCTTCTCAGGTAAATTAAGGACAGTTGGGGTCTCTTCGTTTGTGTGTGTACGTGCATGGAGTGTGGTTGCCTTGGTAACTTTAATAAAGGGCATGCATGCTTACGTTTGTCTTTGTTTATGTTTAATTACAAAGAACCTGAGATGGTCCGAGTCTATGTCTAAATGAAATTAGTTAGATCCTGAGATGGCTCTAATTAGTTTCATTCAGCTTCTTATTGTTGAGCTGTGGATTTAATTAGTTTATTAACATTTTCCTACCTCAAGCTTTTGGCAATTAACGATCATTTAACATGGTACTGGAGCTAAGGGTCCTGACTTCCAATCCTGTGGGTTATTTTCTGCCATTGTGTTGTAGAGCATATTTGACCTTATTGAAGAAGCACTTCTTCCCATGTCATTATTGTATTTTCACACCATCGTGCCTTCTCATGTACTTCACTTCTAAATGCACATGTAAGACATCATAAAAATCACTTTTGACTTTCTATATGGTATCAGAGCCGCAAGTCTATCCTAGGCCCTGTTTGGCACGTCTTACAGAGAAAGAACTTTCCGTCCTTTACGGGCCAACCCTCCTCACGAGGAAGGTTGGCCCGTAAAGGACGGAAAAATACGAAAAGACAGATTACATTAAGGTTTTACGCTCCAAAGGTTGTGCCAAACAGGCCCCTAGTGTCTTCCTTTCTATTCTTTGCCTTTAAGGCTTCAAGAGCCCTTCGTACTATCTTCTTCCCCCTTACCCTTCGTCCTCCCCTTTACCTCTGCAACTCTTTCCGCCATGACCAACCTGCCACCCACCCCCTCCTCCCTCCCTCTCACCATCCCGTCCCTCCTTGACTCCATTCCCCAACTCCACCCTACCATTAAATCTCTCATTTCTAACCTTACCACGTTAATCACAACTAAATTGGATGGATCAAATTACCTCGTTTGGAAGGCTTAAGTGACATCGATTTTGTCTGCCCATAATCTTTTCGGCTTCCTCGATGGCTCTCTCGCACGCCTGCCTTCTACCTTGCCTAACGCCGACGGCCAGCCGACTGCCAACCTGCAGTTTGCCGAGTGGCTGCACCTTGATGCCCATCTCCTAAACATTGTCTTTGCTACTCTTGCGCCCACCTTGCTGCCATACGTTCAAGAACAGCCCACCTCCGCCGGACTTTGGGCCGCCCTCGCTGAGCGCTACGCATCCGTTGCCCTCCATCAAGTCCTCAATCTCCGGGAGCATCTTCGTCCGCAATGCCTCGACTCCGGCAGCATGACGAACTACCTTGACAAGTTGAAAAACTTGTCCGACGAACTCGCCGCCGCAGCGGCACCCGTCTCCACCGTCGAGCTTCTCATTCAAACTCTTGATGGACTCCCATATGCATACTATCCCTTTAGCGCGTCCATCCGCACGCGTGCACCGACCGTCACCATGCCGGAGCTGTGGTCCCTCCTCCTTGCCGAGGAGGCCACTCTCAAGCGTCGCGAAACGCCGACATCACACGCCCCGCTGCTGCCGTCCGCCATGCTAGCTACTACCCCACCACCGTCCCCACTGTCCGCGGACACTGCCGTCTTGGCCGTCACCGGGGGACTTCTCCCAACACCTCCCCGGCCAGCATACTACAGTCAGTCGTCACGCCTTCCTCGTGTGCACAACCAGGGACGGCGCAACCGCCGCCCACTGACATGTCAGATTTGTCGACAGACTGGGCACTATGCTGACGTGTGCAGTGGGCACTGGGTCCGACCTGCACGTGCCTACTCAGCCATTGCCATGCAGCCGCCGCCGCCCGGAGGGTACTTTGCTACTGCCCCGGCCACACCAGGGGGGTGGTTACTTGACTCGGGCACCACGGAGCACCTCACAAGCGATCTCAGTCGTCTATCCCTTCAGCATGCATCTCCGGCTCCCGATCGCGTTACCGTTGCCAATGGCCAACATGTGTCAGTCTCAGGTATTGGGCGAGGTCTTCTCCCACTTCCGTCAACTTCTCTTTGTCTTAATCGCATCCTTTACACTCCTTCATTAGCTCATAGTCTTCTTTCCGTTCACAAGCTTGTGACCGATAACAATTGCTCCATTACCTTTGACGCATCCGGTTTTGTCATCCAGGACCCTACTACCAACCGTATCCTTTTTCGGGGGCCATGTGAGCCCGGACTCTATCCTCTCCCCACCTCCATTACGGCTACCGCTCTCTCTGTCACTACTCCATCACCATCGATTTGGCATCATCGTCTAGGGCACCCGTCATCGGCCACTTTAGCTACTGTTTTCAAGGATTTCAATCTTCCTTCTTCTAAGTCTAAATTTGCTAGTTGTAATGCATGTTCTCTTAGTAAAGCACACCGCCTTCCTTTTACTTTGTCTCATACTCGTGTGTCACGCCCACTTGAGCTAGTTCACTCAGATGTATGGGGTCCCGCGCCTTGTACCTCTTTCCTTGGTTTTAACTATTATGTGGTTTTCATTGATGATTTTTCTCGTTTCACATGGCTTTATCCACTTAAACGCAAATCAGATGTTTTTGAACATTTTGTGTCCTTTAAGGCCATGGTTGAAGTCCTAATAGGGCACAAAATTGTCACTTTTCAGATATAATGGTGGTCAATCTCAATATGCTTTGTTCGTTCCTCTCCATCACTCCTCCATCCACCCCAACCATTTGGTGTGACAACAAGTCGGCCATCTCCCTCTCTGCCAACCCGGTTTTCCATGCTCGCACAAAGCATATTGAGATTGACCACCATTATATCCGTGAGCAAGTCGCTGTCGGTGTCGTGGTTGTTCATCACATCCCGGCTCTCCAACAAATTGCAGATGTATTCACCAAACCGCTTGGGATTAAACTATTTGATACCTTTAAATGTAAACGGGTATTGAAGAAGCACTTCTTCCCATGTCATTATTATATTTTCACACCATCATGCCTTCTCATGTACTTCTATAAATGCACATGTAAGACAGCATAAAAATCACTTTTGACTTTCCATAGACCTCCCCTCAATGACTTCCACAAGAGGAGTGTTGCGAAATCAATTAAATTTTATAACAACCCTTTCTTGCCAGATCGAAACTTTTGAAAAAATGGTTAATTGTAGGTTACCCTAACTTTTCATTCAAATAACAAAAGTCAGGACATATAACAACTCGTGCTCGAAGCACCTACGTTAAATTTATTGAATAAGCACCCAGTGTCAGTCTTCACTAGAACTTCTTAGTCCATCGCGTATGGCCAGGCTTTGTTCCATATACCCTTTGTTCACCGAAGCTTGTCTGCATTTAACAATGAGTTAAACTTAGAACATATTGACTATTTGGACCCCAAGAATATCCTCTGTCTCCTGTTACTTTCTGCACCCAATGAATAAAATTGGAGATTTCTCACTTGTACCCCAGTTTTTGAAAAAAACAGGTTGAATTTTTTACTGGTTTATTACAATGAGTGGTCCCCGTCTTATTTTTGTAATCTCTCAGAGACAATCCCCAAAATCGTCTACTCAGAAAGCCCTCTTCTCGGTCACTTGCTGATTTTATATTAACGGGGAGTGAACCTCATTATATTAATGTATGGGGATCAATCCCCAAAATCCTCAGCCAGAGATAAGGACGCCGAAGAAGATGGCTGGTGTCGGAGAGGAAGACGTCCTTCAGCGCAGAAAATGTCACAAAAGGGTTAGCAAAGGTGGAGAAGATGTGTAATTTCTTTTATTTTGGGGTATGGAGGACATTGAGAAAATAAGTGGGGGAATGGTGGGGTTCAGAAATCCTTATTCTTAATCCTTGACATTATAAAAAGGGAAATGTTTTGCAGGCCGATTTTTAAGACCAGATTGTAGGACCCCGCCCACGTAGGCATGGGGCCCTGCAATTGTGCAGGCCCCATGCCCATGTGGGCCGGCCCTCTTATAAAAAAGCACGAAGCTACGTTTTGACCAAATCTGATCCTTTAATTAGCTTTGGTAACTTATGTGTCTTATACTTTAATTATGTTGGTATTTACTTAATCATGAGGGATTAGCATGTAATAGACAAGAGGGACACGACATTTTGCCACCTACGGACCACTATAACCTTCAGTCGTTAGTGTTAATTTTGAGTGGTTTAGCGTGTAATTTTGCGTGTTTAGTGAGTGCTTTTATAAGTAGTAGTTTGTTTAATGAACCCTAGGGCCAGGGCTACTTTAATGGTGCAATAGTGGGTGCATTTGATGCATGAGTCATGATCAATAATGTACAAGGGGTTTACATTTGAACATTCGTTATGCCCACAATTTACATATCATTTTTTTGGGGTAATAATTACACACACAGATCATATTTGGTGATAATGCTTAAAATTATAAACATGATTAAATGGTCTAATAACTAACCTCTCTACCCATGCTGTAATATTTTAAAATACAGAAATTTCTTTTACCTACACCTTCCCAAAACAAGTAATTAAGAAAACACCTGCCAAGGAGAGGATTAGGCCATAACGCGTCCAATGTGTAATGCTTCCACATTCTTTCCAGTAGGTTATATTTGGCAGGCTAATCATTTTTAAATAGTTTTCAATTGAGACGTAAGTAACAGCATTATTAATGGACTGCCTTCCTCCTTTTGAATAGATCTGAAACTGAATGGTGACCCTTGGAGGACGTTAGGTTATGGTAGGCATGCCAATCAATTTTTTGTTGCATGTTTGCATTGAGTCATAAAAACCAATGTTAGTAATGGACTGTCCCTCTCCTTCTGAATTGATCTGAAACTGAACGGTGACCATAAAAGGACGTGCAGTGACTCATTGTGTTATGTGTCTACTTAGGATAGTCATCACGTAATAGGCTACGAGTAGTTATTATCTCAGTTAGTTAGAGTAGTTATTATTGGGAGTAGTTTCAGTATGTGTTTGTAATCCTTTAAATATGTAAAAGTATGAACGAATGGTGTGAAGAGTTTAATCCTGAAATTGGAATTTGTCCTAGGAGGTTCTGTTTCCATTGAAGAAATGTACCAAGGTCTGGTCTCCATCGAAGAAGGCCATTATATTTGTAGTATTTCAGTTGCGCAATTGAAGAACTAAGATCTTTGTACTTTATTTTCTACGACATAGTAGAATAAAATCATTTTTTTGTTTGTCGGGTGTTCTTGTGTTTTGTTCGTTGTTTGTTTTTCCTTATAGAATATCTCGTCGAAACCACTTATCCTCACATGAGGAGCTTCTCACGGACATGAATGATGATTGGGGTAGTATTGTCATGGTAGATGTACCAGATGATCTGCCTTTAATGGGTTTAAATTTTTTTTGTCATTTGGAGTGGAGACCACATTCCCAAAATGGAGGAAGTTAATGCTTAAAGATGATTAACGGGGGTTATTTTTTGTCATTTGTGTTCTAGGGCACATTATGCAGCAAGTAAATATTGCAGTCAATTATAATGTTGTAAATTCAAGTTTCGAACACCATCGACTAGGCATCGGCCAGTCGGAGGCAAGCTGACGGCAAGCAAACAACTAATGGAGTTGCCTACAGACTTGCCGACAGTGAAGGTTTCTTGGCAAGTAATCTTTTGCAAAAGTATATAAATAGCCACCAGTCCAAAAGGTCCTGGGTTTGCTTTGGGACTTTCGAAACCGTAGAGAGTGGATATTTTAGTTCAATATGAGAATTCAAGGATTTTGAAGTGGTTTTAGTGTTTTCGTGAAGCACTAGTCCTACGGGTTCTGATGTGCTGTAGGATTCCAACCTACGACTAATTAAAAGCCTTTTGAAGGAAAATTAATTAAGGGGTGTTTTAGCTTGATTTTCAAGTACTTATTAAGATTAAAGGCGAAAAAAGAAGCACGAAGTGACATGTTGGTACATGAATCCTAAAAGTTCATTTATGACCATAATCAATACTTTTATTATGGGCAAAATAATGCCATTAGCTCTTATTACTAATGTTATAATTATTTTTTGCCAAGTTTACCCCCCTAAATTATTTTTTTTATATACTCTCTCCGTTCCAAATTAGTGTGTACATTTCCAAAAAAAAATATTTTTATTAGACCGTGGAACTCACGTGATCTTCACCCTGCTTTATTCCTCTTACCTGTTGCCAGGGGTAGCAGTACTTTCGGCTTATGTTTTCAGGTCGTGGTAGGATTCATCCTATGTGGTTTTGACTCTCCCACCTGAGTGTCAAGCTCCTCCAGCTCAACGCCAAGTTCACCCTTCCTCTCCCCGCTTCGTCCTTGACCTCTACGCCATCCCAGGTACCTCTGCGCTATCCCAGGTAGTTGGCTCCAGGTTGCCGTCATTTGCATCCCCATCGGCTCCTTCATCGCCGAAGACATCACCACCCTTGCCTGCTGCCCCACCATCAGACACTTCATGGCTCAGCCTGGGTGCCCTGCCTTTCGACTTCTTCCTCCATGACGGTTCCCCCAACATCGGTGGTCGATGGGCCTCGGAGGCCACCGGCCAGTGCTGGCGGGAAGATTTTCAATGCCAGGGATCCCATGGGCACAGATGGGCCAACGATGAGTTTACCGGGCTATATGGACACGAGGGCGAGCTCGGAGCATGAGCCGCAGATGGACGAGCGAACGGAGCTTAATTTCAAGTCAGCGCTCGGCTCGATTGAAGACGACGAGGATGAGCTTGACTCCTTCCCCAATGCCCCCAACACCATATCCAACTTTTCTATGATTTTAGGTGTGAGAGAAAGTCACGTGATGAGGTCAAATGTATACAGTATTTTGGATCAGTAATAATTTCCAAATGCACATAATATTTTCGAATGGATGGAATATTTTTTTTATCAGCATTTATTTTTATACATTGGAAATATATAACAAGGGCATAATTGGCTAAAAGGTCGCAGACTGTCTCGTCCTCAACAAAATACCATGTTTGGTCTTAAGCTAATTTAGTGTAAATTGTGTCCAAAAAAGTCAAATTATGCCTGTTTCCTTTCATAGTAATTTAGATTAGATTAGGTCTGGTATGAGAATATTTACTAATTGAGCAACATTGAAAGTGTCAGAAGCTTTTGAGTTTGTCTAGCGTCACTAATGTTGGTAACAAATTTTACATCACCGCCAATGGAAAAAAGCCATGCATGTCACCCATTGGGATATGCAAAACCCGTTGTAACTTTTCCCTCATCTCTTCGCATCCTCTTCGCGGTTCCAAGTTCCAGCCTTCATGGAAGAACATGGTTGCCATGACCGGGCAAAAGGCAATCGGCTGGAACAGGCACAACCATGATCAGGTAGCCATTGTACAATGCTTGTACCATGAACAACATGACTGACGCCACAAAGGTTGTGGTCATGGCGGCCGGACAAAGTTACGTCGAAGTGTGAAGCTTTGGCAAGGTAGTCGGCTGCCATCATTGATTGTGCATGCAGCCAAATTGTTGGGCTTTTTCCCTCTTTATCTGAAGCCCATAGTTGTTTGGGCTTCCCTCTCATTTAGAGATGTTCACTACTTAACCCATTTTGAAGTTAAATGTAAGTTGCTAAAACAAAGAAGAAGTTCTTTGTAAAAAGTTAATTTTTCTTAAAAAATGGTTCTTTTGAGAAAGAGATGAGAGAGGAGAAAAGACATACAACTTTAAAGTAGCTTTAGATATTAAAAAATGGGGTTTTCTTCAAGGAAGAAGGAAATGAGGAGACTTTTGAAGTGTAAGGCATCTCTTGTGAAAGAGAAAGCAAATAATAAATGGTTTGTGGTAATCATTCTATATCTATTTTTTTTTGTATTTCATATAATAATGAGATTTTTCCAAAGCTTATAAGAGGATATTTACCTTTGAATGCTGGTGTAATCTCTACTAAAAGTAGAGTGTCAAAAGTTAACAGTAGTGCATTTTGTCTTTAGACCTCGTGGACATAGTCTTCAAAGAGGTGTAGAAGACTTACTTACATAATTGTGTATTTTTTCTAACGCAAAAGAGGAAAAATGTGTAATTTTCCTAGCAAAAATTATGTCATTCAGCAAAGCGGCTAAACAAGGACGCTAGTGGATCTGGCGGCCTCTCTGCGGTGTGGCTAAACTAGTACACCACCGGACCCAACAACTCTTGTATGATAGCAACAAGACCAGATTTGGCGCTGGCTCTGACAGTAGCCTCATCTAGCTGGTGGTGGTGGGTTTCGCTGCTTCGCCAAGGTGTAGTCGTTTTGAGCTGCAACCTGGTTTAGCTGACTCACTCCGACAATGGTGGTGGGAGATGGGGGGAGAGAGAAGGGGACTGAAGAAGGAGAGGGGACATCGGTGAAATAGGTTTTCGGTTTTCTCTCCATGTGTTAAGCCATAATTGGTGGTGATAGAATGCTGGTAATGCTTTTCCGGTCAGGAAATTTTTTTTGGAAACTTTTTTCTCGTAGCTGTCACCCTCCATCACCACGAGTCGATGATCACCAATCCATTTTGATTTTAATTAGGTTGTGTTTGCCCATCCGTAGTTCAAAATATTGCATCAATCATAATTAATATTGGTGTACTTGACGTCAATAACTCCCATTGTGTACGGCGTAAATCACCCCCCTCCCCCAAATAACTTATGAGGCCACGTTGAAGATAGAAAATGGACCCACCGCAACTAGACCGGGTCAGATTTTTTTTTGAACATTTTCTTGGATGGACGGACGACGAATTTTCAACTCGAATTAACTTCGTAAGTGCCATAAATTCTTCCAAGATTTTTGAAGATTTGAGAATGATATTCTTGTCTTACGCGAGAGAGCAAAGAGACAATCCCAGTGTCTCAGAAAGTCTCCTGTTTCCAATGCAATCAATTTGTCGTTCAAATGAATAGATGTTTAACTAGTTCCTTCTAATTATACAAATCTTTTAACAAAAAACAAATGAAAAAGACAGTAGTGGCAGTGGTGCCCTTTGAAAAGTCAGAAATACAATAGCAAAAATGTCTTGAACAAAGTTCAACA
Source organism: Houttuynia cordata (assembly GCA_039654745.1). Lineage (NCBI taxonomy): Eukaryota > Viridiplantae > Streptophyta > Magnoliopsida > Piperales > Saururaceae > Houttuynia > Houttuynia cordata. Next base: position 27,635,000 of record CM077504.1, read on the forward strand.
GCTGGCCAATTTTGTTCTGGACTTACTTGGAGTTATAAGTTGTGTGTACCCTAAGAATTATCCAAAAAAAAGTTGTGTACCCTAAGGAGTCCTCAAGTCCTATCAGCGCTTAGTTAGAATACACGTACCTCAGTCAAAAATTTATAAATTTAATCCAATCTTGTCTAATCTAACTACTATAAAAAGCATTGGCCGTATTTTAATTTTTTACCAGAATTTCTAACTAATGACTTTTTAAATTTATTTAAAACTATAATTGTGTTAATTATAATTAGAATTATTAGATTAATTAATTTATTAAGGGACATACATGATATTTCATACAAGACGAGATATTTTGCTACTAGGTGGTGTCTCAAGATCCTTGAACTATTATCACGAGAATAAAAATGAAGAAAAATAAAGAAAAAAACAAAAAAAGAGAGAAAATAGATAAGAAATAAAGTAAATATAAGTCCTTGAAGTTTGTCTTCAACACGATTTGTGGACAAGACGAGATATTTTGCTACTAGGTGGTGTCTCAAGATCCTTGAACTATTATCACGAGAATAAAAATGAAGAAAAATAAAGAAAAAAACAAAAAAAGAGAGAAAATAGATAAGAAATAAAGTAAATATAAGTCCTTGAAGTTTGTCTTCAACACAATTTGCCACAAATCGTGTTATTGTAGACATGATAGACAAATAGTGTCATGACACAATAGAGTGGATTACACAATTTGAGGGCAAAATGCAACAAGTTATATCTCTCTTATTTTTTTATCTATTTTTGCCTATTTTTTATGTTATTTTTTATTTTTTTTTCTTATCTTCAAATTAGGTGATGAAGGAATTGCCTTAAATGAAATTGATTCTGATAAAAAAAACGAAGTTGAAGAGATGATGATGGCTTGCTCTTGCGCAAACCTGCAACACGGCTGGTAGGAATACGGTACACAAATATTATCCTTTAAAACTTGGAGACTGAAAATTGGACAAACTTTCTGTTTGGGTATTTTACAATTCTCATGACAACTTGGATAGCAAAGGAATAGCCACTCTCAATCAAGATTCACGAATCTATTTTTTTATGAATTAAGTTTCACGAGTCTATTTTTTTTATGAATTAAGATTCACGAGTCTATTTGTTGGCCAAAATAGAAAACCAGGGGGCTAATTGCTATGGATTTTATTCATTTTTTCTTATTCAATTTTTGCCACTTGATAAATATATGGGCGGTTATAGAACTAATGGAGGGGTAGTTGCTATTGTTTTAATCTAAAAAATTACCCGTTGTAAAATTACATATTTGTTCCTGAATATCATATTTTGCTATCTATTTGTTCCTGAAAATTGGTTCACAAAATTTTCAAAATTAGTCTTCTAAACGTATCATTGGATGAAAATATAAGGGTGGTAAAAAAATCACACGGGGTCAATTGCTACTGCTTTATTCCATGTGGAGTTTGAATGTACGTCAGGTATGATACTCAATTCTACTTCCCATAAAAGTCTTGAATGCACATTGGAGCCACTAATGGCTGCAATCCATGCACACGTTAAAATGACTCCCATAGCTTGGACGGCCAAATGCATATGTAAATCCATTGATTTTTTCAAGTAATCTGAATATGTATAAGAAAATTGTTATAAGAATTCAATTGCAAATTTGTTTACTAAGCCAAAAGAAATAAGCCCTTCAGATGTATGGTGGTAAGAGAGTACGTTAGTTCAAATTTGATGTTTTGTTCCTTATCAAATAGTTCTAGTTAAAGAAAGAGGAAAAATTATTGGCTACGCGCTGCGCAGGGGAGCAGTGTGCTCATCACCAATGGGTGATGGGCACACTATTCCCGTACGCGGCACGCAGGTAATAACTTCTCGAGAAAGAGCGCACCCTACTGAATTATTATTCTTGTACCACCCTGCTGAATTATTGCTCACTTGTCTTCTTCTCAACATTTAGTTTAGTCTCGATTATAATTTTTGTGACAAAAAAGGGCATTGGCTACATCAATCTCTGTTTTAAGGCCCATAAATCCCACCAGGCCTATCTTCTGCAAAGACGAGAGACTGGACAAGCTTCAGCCACAGTACTGAGGGAAAGAAGAAGTAAAACGTGAGAAGATGGGTTCCGTTGGAGTTGAGACCAAAAAGCCTCATGCAGTGTGTATCCCCTACCCAGCACAAGGCCATGTCCACCCCATGCTCAAGTTAGCCAAGCTCCTCCACTCCAGGGGCTTTCACATCACCTTTGTCAACACCGAGTTCAACCATGAACGCCTCCTCAGGGCCCGGGGTCGGGATTCCCTCCGGGGCCTCCCTGACTTCCGGTTCGACACTATCCCGGACGGCCTCCCACCATCATCGGACTACGGCGCCACTCAGGACATCCCGCCCCTCTGCGACTCCATCCGCAAGAACTGTCTGGCCCCGTTCCGAGATCTAATTAATAAGCTCAACAACTCCCCCGACGTGCCGCCCGTCAGCTGCGTGGTTTCTGATGGTGTCATGACCTTCAGCCTGGATGCTGCCGACGAGTTCGGCCTACCGGGCATCGCCTTCTGGACGGCCAGCGCTTGCGGGATGATGGGCTACCTCACCTACCGCGAGCTCCTGGAGAGAGGCATCATCCCCTTCAAAGGTATGTATTATTAGTATTACACGGAAAATTATTGGCTACGCGCCGCGCAGGAGGAACAGTGTGCTCATCATGATGAGCACGTCTCCCTGTGGGTTCCTCATCGCAATCATGACAAGTAGGGGAGATGTGCCCATCATCCATTAATGATGAGCACACTGTTCCCATGCGCGCCGCGCAGCTAATAACTTCTCAAGTGATCATTTTCATTTTCTTTTGTGGTCTCCGCTCATCACTTCCATCAACATTAACTTCATAGTTTCTTCTGTTTGTGCATTACATCTATTTATTAGTGAAGCTTGAAATTGGTTACGACGCAGATGATAGCTATTTAACTGACGGAAGCTTGGAGAAACCGATTGACTGGATCCCAGGCATGGAACAGATCCGTCTCAAGGACATCCCAAGTTTCATTAGAACAACTGACAGAGACGACATCATGCTCAATTTCTTGGGTGACCAGGCACAGAGGTGCCGCACCGCCACCGCCGTCATCTTCAACACCTTCGACGAGTTTGAATGTGATGTTCTTGATGCATTAAAATCCATGTTACCGCCCAACATCTACACTATAGGGCCTCTACCATTAATGTCCAAGCTCATCAAAGACACCAGGCTCGATTCCTTCGGATCCAACTTGTGGAAGGAAGATACAGAGTGGGCAGTCTGGATGGCCAATAAGAAGCCTGCCTCAGTCCTCTACCTCAACTTCGGAAGCATCACCACCATGACCCCTCAAGACCTGGTGGAGTTCGCCTGGGGACTGGCTAACAGTAATCACCAGTTCTTGTGGGTAATTAGGCCGGACCTTGTGAAGGGTGATGCTGCAATTGTGCCGGAGGAGTTCTTGGAGGCGACCAAGGAGAGAGGATTGCTATTGAATTGGGTGCCACAGGAACAAGTTCTGCAGCATCCTTCGATCGGAGGGTTCTTGACGCATTGCGGGTGGAACTCGACGACGGAGAGTGTTTGCGGCGGTGTGCCAGTGATATGTTGGCCGTTCTTCGCCGAGCAACAGACGAACTGCCGACTTGCATGCACCAAGTGGGCGATGGGCATGGAGATCGACGGTGAAGTGGAAAGAGAAAAGGTTGAGGCGCTGGTGAGGGAGATGATGGGAGGAGAGAAGGGGAACGCAATGAGGAAAAAAGCGAGGGAGTGGAGGGCTGCTGCAGAGAAGGCAACAGAGCCAGAAGGCTCTTCCTCTCAGAACTTTGAAAAGTTACTTAAGATGATGAATTCCATATTGGAATAAGGGGCATGGGAATGCATACTTAGATTGCAAAATAAAATACAAATGAACAATAATGGTTTCATATGTCGGATCTGTAGAAACCGGAGAAACATCATTGTAGAAAACAAGATTATATGAACTGTCTGCTTCACTTGTTATTCAGATTCATCGTGTGTATATATATATATATATATATATATGGGAGGGGTTTACATGAGATCGTTCTCGTATAAGGAGCATGAGGCCAATATTTATAGCCGTTGGATTCCGATTGGAGGATGGATATCAAATCAGTGGGTAGGTGAGTGTGTCACATCAGGAGTGGGTGAGATCATTATGGCTATTTATAGCCGTTAGATCAAGATCCAGGGGCTACAATTTAAAGTGGCCTCATATAAGCTATATGAGAGCGATCTCATTTAAACTTTTCAACAAAATTTATATATATATATACACGGGATCCGGTACAAGTGTTTCGAAATTCAAAAAAAGGGTTGTTCTAACTCCTCAACAAAATTTGGAGTTTGTTGTAACTTCTCAACAGTTGATGATAACAGTTTGACAGCCCCCCTTAATATGATGGGTGTGGGACAACCATTATCTTAGTTGTTAGATTTTGATGGCCTGTGATAGACAATGGCTTTATAAACAAATCTGCAACTTGATCTTCAGATGAAATATGATGGACTATAACCTTATTGGCAAGAACTTGTTCATGGATAAAATGATAATCCATTTCTATGTGCGAGCATGGAAGACCGGATTTGAATCCAATGCAATTGAAGATTGATTGTCGCACCATAAGCGAGGAGTTGCTGATTGAATGAACATGTCAAGAACAATCATTTTTAACCAACTGACCTCAGTAGCAACTTGAGCCAATGCACGATATTCGGCTTCAGTGGAACTTCAGGCGACCGTGTCTTGCTTTTTAGCACTCCATATGACCGGAATAGTACCTAAGAAAACACAATATCCACTGACTGAGTGCCTATCATGCGGGACTCCGGCCCAATTAGAATCGCTATAGGCATTTATTTGAAGTGATCCAAATTGAAACTGTAGTCCATAAGAGAGAGTACCATTGATGTAGTGCAATATGTGTTCCACATCTTGAAAATGAGAGGCTCGTGGGGCGTGCATGAACTGACATACACGATTGATGGAGAAGGAGATGTCCGGCTGTGTGAGAGTAAGATATTGCAATCCACCAATGAGACTTCTAAACAATGTGGGGTCTCCAAAAGGTGGGTCGCACAAGTCTTGGTTTTTGTTGCTTTTGGTGGCACAAGGCGTTGGTGAAGAATTACATGCATTCATGTGGACCTGGGCTAGTAGATCCGATGCATATTTTTGTTGACGCAAGACAATGTTGGAACCCACTTTGGCAACTTGAATTCCAAGGAAGAAGTGCAAGTCTCCTATATCATTGATGCGGAATTCCTGTGCAAGAAGCTTGATAATAGATGATACATATTGTGAATAATTTCCAGTAATTAGAATATCATCTACATAAATCAAAATAATAGCAATACGGCCGTTGGAGTTGCTGACGAAGATGGAGGTGTCGGCAGTGCCCATACAAAAACTGGGAAGTTGAAGGAAGTTTGAAAACCGAGAGTACCAGGCTCGGGGTGCTTGTTTGAGCCCGTATAGGGCTTTTTGAAGCAAGCACACATCTTTGGGGCGAGATGGATTGGCAAAGCCTGGAGGTTGACACATGTAAATTTCTTCGTCGACATGTCCATGGAGAAAAGCTAACGAAACATCAAGTTGACGAATCGTCCAATGGTGGTGAAGAGCGATGGCGAGGAGCACTCGAATGGATGGATGCTCTGCTACCAGACTAAATGTGTTGTGGAAATCAACCCCTTCTTCTTGATGGAAGCCCTTGGCAACTAGCTGAGCTTTGTGACGTGCAAATGTACCATCAGGATTGTGTTTGAGGCGATAAACCCACTTGAAGCCGATTATATTGGTGCCGGATGGTGCAGGAACAAGACGCCATGTTTGCTAGTGGTGTAGAGCCACAATTTCTTCCTACATAGCCATCTGCCACTGTGGAGATTGGGCCGCATCATGGAAGGTTTGGGTTCGGAGGTGGTGGTTTTCTGGGTGTGTAAGTTGAGGCATTGGATAGGTTTATAGATGCTAGAACGGGAACGAGTTTGATAGGGATGTGGAGGTGGGAAAGAAGGGGAGGGAGAGGCAGAGGAGTTTGATGGAGTGTGTGGTTCGGGTGGAAGATAAGAGGATAAAGGCGGGGTGTTGGCATAGGTTTGTGAGGGACGTTCCGTATTGGGTGGGATGAGGTGGGTGGTGGGAATAGAAGGTGGTGATGATAGGAGAGAAGGGTGAGAGAGTTGAGGTTGACTTTCTGGGACAGGAGAATTTGGTTGGTGTAGGGAGGATATATGGGGAGCACGTGGAGGAGTTGTTAGAGGGAGAAATAAGTCATGTGGAGTGATAGGATGAGAATTAGGTGTAGAGTTAGGTTTGAATGAGGTGGTGACTGAATAGGGAATGGTGTCTTTGTGAAATACAACATCGCGTGAAACGTAGACTACATGAGAAGTTAAGTCCATGCATCTATAGGCTTTACTGTTAGGAGCATATCCAAATAGAATGCACGGCTTTGACCATGGGGAGAGCTTATGGTCTCGTGTGTGACGTAAACAAGGAAAACACAAACATCCAAATGTTTTGAATAAATGATAGTTGGGTTGTTTTGAAAAAAGAGTTTCAAAAGGTGATTTGTGGTCAAGTGTGTGTGTTGGAAGACAATTAATGAGAGAAACAGCCATGTTTACTGCCTCGACCCAATATTTGACGGGTAATCTAGAGTGAAGAAGAATACTAATGGTAGTGTTGAGAATATGACGGTGTTTTCGTTCCGCAACGCCATTTTGTTGTGGAGTATATGGACATGAAATTTGGTGTGTACCCCGTTCATGAAATAATTGGCGAAGCGTGTGATTGCAAAATTCACCACCGTCATCCGATCGGATGTTTTAAAATTTTTGAAAATAGAATTGGACTTCCGATTTTGATCGAAGGGGATATAACCATGTAAATCGGGAAAAATAACGGAACCCACTTGGAGATGTGATGGGGGATGGTCCCCACGCATAAGAGTGGATTAGTTCTAGTGGTTGTGTGGCATGTATTGTTGAGCTTGGAAATGGTAATTTTATTGACTTACTCATAGAGCATGGAATACACGAAAATTCACTAGACTGATTTGTAGAAAAATTTAAAAACTTGGACAATTTTTCTAAAACTTGTGTCGACGGATGCCCAAGACGTTGGTGCCAAACTTGAAAACTAACGGACTTATTTGCTTGAAACAAAGAAGATGGAGGATGATGTTGTGTGAGTGGATACAATCTGTCATCACAAGGGCCCATAAGCAATATTCTCTTGGTGGTGTTGTTTGATCTATACATAAAATATGCATTTAATTATCTCTTAAACTTATGTTTATGCTAGTGTTAGATTAGAATTACTACTACTTTAATATAGGTTTTGGTTTTTGTAGGAAACAAGAGCAAAATACAGAATTGCGGTGAAATGCGACTCTAATGATTGAATATTCATTACTTCTATTGTATATCTCTGATGGAACTGATTTAAGCTTCATATTAAAGTACACAAAGTCAGCTTTCCAACGCCACTAACTGTTCGCAATTCGGAGTTCTGAGCAAAAAGTTATGATCATTGGAAATATAGCACGCAAAAGATGCATGATTAAAGAGAAGGACCGTCAAGATGAGATTGGACGGATGAGATTGATACAACGGGTTTTTGTTTAATAAAGAAAAAAAAAGAAAAGAAAAAGGTTTGGGTTCGGTTCAGTGGGTCAACTGTTCGGTTCAAGAAAAAGAAAAAGACAGAACGACCCGAGCCGAAGCTCAGGCCGTCCAGAACAAAGCAGCACTTGAGCTCTGCTCAAGCGCAGGCGTGGGCTGAGCTCCGGCGGAGATGGACCGGTGGTGAGGCTGCCGACGGCAAAGACGGCAACGATGACAGTAGATGGCGGCAGAGAGGTCGATGAGCCCACGACAAGAGCCATGCTCGATCGGGAAGGAAACCAAAAACAGAGTGCCGGAATAGGAAAGTCGGTACTGGATTTGGGCTCGATTCCACTTCCAATTGGAATTGGATTGAGCTCGATTTGGGACGGGATTGGCGTCTATAAAAGCAGAGGACTCTGGCCGGAAAGAAGGGAACTTTTGGAGAATTTTCAAGGAGAGACAAGTCGGTTTTTGGCCGGAAAAAGCAGACGCTTTGGGTGCTCTTCCGCCAGATTCCGGTGAGATTTTCGCCGGAAGACAAGAGGGAAGAAGGTATCGGCGGGAGGCAAGAAGAGAGAAGAAAAGGACTGAAATTACAGACCCTACAGTAACCTTCGACATTGCTACAAGGCGCGACTGCTTGATGAAAACGATGAATAGTGTATGAACAGTAAATTGCTACAGTAACCCCGTGAACAATGTTCTATGAATAGTGTTTTCTGGTGAATAGTAAATGATGACTCCGTCGAATCAACAACGTTCTCCTCATCCGATGGCCAGCTAAATCCCCGTCCAAGGCGTAGATGAAACCCGAATAAATTGGTTGTATTGTTTTCTTTCTTTCATCTCAACCTTAACTTTTACCTTAATTGGTGTATGAATCTTATTATAAAATCACTGTTAATTTATTGAGGTTTATTCTATGTGCTCGAGAGAGGCTAGAATGAATTCTTGTGAGTTTCAATCCGAGGAATACTTGCGTGTCTGAGAGGAACGTAAGTAGACTAAGGTGTTATAAAGGAATAAGGTTTCATTGATTTATGCTCGAGAGAGATAGATCACAGTTCCGTATTTTAATTGATTTATGTGTTACGCCCGAGAGGAGAGCACGATATTTTGAATTGACAAGTATATGTCCGAGAGGAATATGCTAGCCAATTAGGAATTTATTCAAGAGAGAGAGAGAGAGAGACGATAAGCTGGTTTATTTTGTGGTGGATTCAAAGCCTTGGCACTTCTCCATATTTGTTTAATTAGTTAAAGTTTATTGCTTTCTTAGATTGAATTAAAAATTGCAACTTTCTTTCACTTGAATTTGGTAAGATTATTCATCCGTCCCTGAGGTTCGATAACCCTAATACTCATTGTAGTACAATTGCCTTGTGCACTTGCAAGGGTTTATATTTAAACGATCATTGTCCTATACAATATAACCATTAGAAGAGAAAGAAATAATGCAATTATTGTCCTTGGTGATACGATAGACAGAGGATAATTTTTTTGATATGCTTGGAACATGTAAAATATGGGAGAGAAGAAGAGGAGTATATGATGTTGGAATTGTAATATTACCAGTGTGGGTTATTGGGATTTGTTGCCCATTACCAATAGTGACGAACGCAGAGGAAGAAGTGGACAGCTGAATATTGCTAATGTTGTGGAGATCATTAGTGACATGATCTGTAACACCGCTGTCGATATACCAATGTGGATCTGCAACATTGTTGGGGCCTACATGAAGTGCTGTGGAATTTGAGAGGAATGACCGCTTTGGATTGTAGAAGCAGTCCTTAGTGAGATGATTCCGGCATCCACAAAATTCACACGGGAAGGGATGAAGGTGTGATGATGTTGTTCCATTGTTGAATGTAGACCACCCTCGTCCACGACCACAGTTTCCTCGGATGTGAACGATTGATCGCTATCCGATCGATGCCTTATCTGTGCGATCGATCGCTCTGCGGTACATCGACACCGTCCATCTTCAATCTAACGGGCGCTGTTTCTCGATTTATACAACGATCAATCGCGGGTCGTCTTCCTCGCGTTTAAAATCTGAATGGCTGCAGCGAGAGAAATCTATTTCCACTAGCCGCTGCCGTTTCTGACCCTTGTTTGAGCTAATACTCCGGCCCCCGAAGGATTTTTGCACGTAGAATCCGGATCCGGTGTTTGTTTTCAAGATTTCCATCTCCTTTCGTTGGATTTACTCATTGTTCTTCCGGTAAGCCGAAACTCAAAAGTCCATTTTTTCTTGGTTTCCAGTAGATATTTTTGAAATTTGACTCATGCATGCCCTTATATTGATTATTGCGATGCTTATGCGTGACTTTCAGCTTTTGATTCTTCGATTTTAGGTGTTTTATTTAATTTTTAGGATTTATGTTCTTGCGGTGAACAGTGTTTTGCTATATTAAAAAAATTCGAAATCAGATTTCGGGGATATATATCCCTCTCATGCATACTTCTATTTTGATGATTGCGATTTTTGTTATGCATGATGATCCCTTTCGATTTCCTAAGTTTTCATAAAAATTTTATTTTTATTTTTAAGAAATTCATTACTATTTTTGAAAAAAAAAATTCAAAAATTGTGAAGTGGATCTGCTATTACATGCTTGCTGTGATGTTTAAGTTTGAAATTACATGCTGCATATTTTTGTACGTTGATTTGATTTTTACTATTATCTTTGGTTTTCAGGTACAATGCCTCAGAAATCAGTCGCTCACAAATGCTCAAGGGGTGAAGCTTCTTCATCACGTCCTGCTTCTTCCACCCTCCACCTGAACCTGCTGCACAGCCATGACCCATATAATATGAGAGGCAAGTGGTCCTGAACCCGTCTATTCCCGATCTTCCGACTCAGAGATGGATTGAGGAACGGCCGGATTGGGTGAACTATTTCACCCATATTGCTGCAAAGAGGCAGACTGCATTTGCAATGGTCCACGAGAACCCGGTTCGGGAATTCTATGCAAATGGCACCATTGAAGACAATGATAATCCAGAACAGGTGACCATTCAGAGCGTTGTATGTGGTATTCCTATCCGGGTCCAGGTCGTCGATATTGCTAGCGCAATGGGGTGTGACAGAGGTACGATTCATCACCCTGATTTTGATGGATATCAGTTTCCACCCTACCGCAATATCACAGGGCGGTTGATGGGATCTGCAGTAGGACCTGGGACCTCTACCTACCTGGCTACCATCAGCATGCGATCTTAGTTCCACTTTGCCTTTTTAATTCTACAGCATGATGTATAGTCGGCTCGGAAAGAGAGAGTCGACCGAACCATGGCTAATTTGTTATTTGTATTCGGCGACGATACTCGGTGCCGTGATCTTGACGTGCCTTCATTCGTCTTTGGCAGGATGAAGCAAATGATGGTAGGCCGAAAAGATGAGAGGTTACCGTACCCCTACATTTTAGAGCGGGCATTTCTGACCTATGGGGTACATTTTCCTGAGCATTCTCGAGTATCTCATGGATTGGGGCCCATTGGAGTGGATGCGTATAACCGTATGATGGGCCATACACAACGCGGGTGGCCACGAGCTCCCCGTCTTGAGGAACACGCTGAGATACCTGAGGGTGAGCCTGCTCAACCACCATGGGCTACAATGCAACAGCAGATCAGCGATCTCACTGGCCATGTGCAAGAGATTCACCAGTCACAGCAGGAGATTTGCCAGTCACAGCAGGTGCTTATGGATTCCCAGCATGCTGTTTGAGCTGAAACTCCGGCCCCTGAAGGATTTTTGCCCGTAAAATCCAGATCCGGTGTCTGTTTTCGTGATTTCCCACTCCTTTCATCGCAATCACTCCTTTTTCTTCCGGTAAGCCGAAACTTAAAAACTCGTTTTTTCTTAGTTTCCGGTAGATATTGTTGCGATTACTCTCATGCATTCCCTTATATTGATTATTGCGATGGTTATGCATGATTCTCAGCTTCTAATTCTTCGATTTTAGGTGTTTTATTTAATTTTTAAGGATTTGTGTTCTTGCGGTGAACAGTGTTTTGCTATTAAAAAAAAATCGAAATCTGATTTCGGGGATATATATCCCTCTCATGCATACTTCTATATTGATGATTGTGATTTTTGTTGTGCATGATGATTCCTTTCGATTTCCTAAGGAAATTTATTATTTTTAGGAAATTTATTATTATTTTAAAAAAAATAGAAATTATGAAGTGGATATGCTATTACATGCTTGCTGTGATATTTAAGTTTGCAATTACATGCTGCATATTTTTGTACCTTGATTGGATTTTCACTATTATATTTGGTTTTCAGGTACAATGCCTCAGAAATCAGTCGCTCACAAACGTTCAAGGGGTGAAGCTTCTTCATCACGCCCTGTTCCTTCCACCCCTCCACCTGAACCTGCTACACAGCCACGACCCATACAATATGAGAGGCAAGTGGTCCTAAACCCGTCTATTCCCGATCTTCCGACTCAGAGATGGATTGAGGAACGGCCGGATTGGGTTAACTATTTCACCCATATTGCTGCAAAGAGGCAGACTGCATTTGCAATGGTCCACGAGAACCCGGTTCGGGAATCCTACGCAAATGGCACCATTGAAGACAACGATAATCCAGAGCAGGTGACCATTCAGAGCATTGTATGTGGTAAACCTATCCGGGTCCGAGTCACCGATATTGCTAGTGCTATGCGGTGTGACAGAGGTACGATTCATCACCCTGATTTTAAAGGATATCAGTTTCCTCCGTACCGGAATATCACAGGGCGATTGATGGGGTATGCAGTAGGACCTGGGACCTCTACCTACCTGGCCGCCATCAGCATGCGAGCTGAGTTCCGCTTTGCCTTTTTAATTTTACAGCATGATGTATGGTCGGCCCGGAAAGAGAAAGTCGACCGAACCATGACTGATTTACTCTATGTATTCGACGACGATACTCGGCACCGTGATCTTGACTTGCCTTCATTCGTCTTTGGCCAAATGAAGCAAATGATGGTGGGCCGAAAAGATGAGAGGTTACCGTACCCCTACATTTTAGAGCGGGTATTTCTAACCCATGGGGTGCATTTTCCTGAGCATTCTCAAGTATCTCATGGTCTGGGGCCCATTGGAGTGGATGCGTATAATCGTATGATGGGCCATACACGACGCGGGTGGCCACGAGCTCCCCGTCTTGAGGAACACGCTGAGATACCTGAGGGTGAGCCTGCTCAACCACCATGGGCGACGATGCAGTAGCAGATCAGCAATCTCACTGGCCATGCGCAGGAGATTCGCCAGTCACAGTAGGAGATTCGCCAGTCCCAGCAGGTGCTTATGGACTCCCAGCATGCTATTACGGAACGCCTTGACTCCATAGTCGATTTTCTTCATGCATGGCGTTTTCCTCCAGGCGATGGTGATGGCGATGATCGGGACTTCTAGTCCACTTCCTCTGGTGTTTTTCTTCCTCTTTATCTTTTTACCTTTTTTGTGATCATTGTATTTTGTCTTTATTGTGCATTGAGGACAATGCTTATATTAGGTTTGGGGGAGAAGATGTGCTTCATTGTAAAATCAGAAAAAAGGAAAATAAAAAAAAATTAAATTTGTTTGAGTAGTTTTAAGTTATTTGTTAGTACTTTTTCTTAGGTTTTCATAGTTTATCCCGTAATAATGCATGCTACAATTCTTAGGAGATTAATTAACATTGGAAGTGTGAGTAAGTATACTGGAGGATAGATACACTTAACTGAGCATATTTTTCTGTTACAATCCTCTTGGAACAGGTGCTTGAACAAAGAAAACTCACTCATACACATTAGTTACATAAAGTAATACCATCTAGAGATTTGTTGAATGCTAATTTACAGTGGGATGTCTTTAGTCAGAGTCTTTGGATGATGTGTAGTTGTCTGTTGAGCTTAAAAGATCATGATAGACCATTTACTTGGCTATGGCAAGGGATTGAAACTGGAAATAGGTTGAGAGTATAATACAGCCTGGACAAAATAAAGATGTGCTGAAAAATATGTGCTGAAAATGAAAATGCGAAAAAAATGAAAACAAATGAAAGAAAGGGGCTGCTTGACTTTATAGGATTAACTTAGGCTGATGTTCGGGCCCGAAGCGGTCTCTTAAAACCTAATGTCCTAAGCCAAATTGGCTAGGAATCATTGGCCTGAGTCATTGCTAAACCTAAGCATCTTGAAGTCAGGCCTTACACAGTCCTATTGAAAAAAAAAAGAAAAAAAAAGTCTATGGTGTATTATCCTCTCAAATCTATAATGTTGGACCCAAATAAGGCGCGCAGATTTGTGCTATCATGAACCTGAAGATTACGATGACTATGTAGATTTTGATGTTCTTTAGTTAATGGGTAACACTGGATCTGTATAAACAGAAATTTAGAATGTATTGCTACAATATTCTACACTTTTACTATTTACATTATCATGCTATATAATATTTGCGCAGAAATTTCCAAGATGAAAGTGTGGAATAAAACCACTTACTTGAGGGCTTCTATATTCCTATTGATTATGAACCAAGTACATGTGATTGATTTTCAAGGCTTGATGAAGCCCTAGATGTGTATTGCTACTCTTGATAGTTTAATTCTATAAAGTTGATTATGATTCATGCTTAATGCAATTTCATGAGTTTCTTTTAAGTGCTTGATCGTAGACTTGAGTGATTCTGAATGAAATTAGATATTGTGATTGATTTTATACCCGATCAAAGATACGATTAATTGCATTATAATAGAGTTGTGATTGATTCTATGCCCGATCAAGGATAGGATTAATTACACAATAGTGGATGAATTTTCGTGTCTGATCAAGAACGTTAGTGAATTCATTAGTAATTCGTGTGTCCGATCAAGAACACGAATTACCATATCATGTCAATGTATGCTTAATAATAATTAAGAGTAGTAATTGCATGTCTAGTGGTGGATTCATTGCCTTGATAATTCTTTGCATTGATTAAAACTCAGTTTAGTAGTTAAAGTTCATAGCTTTATTTAGATTAAACAAAAGCTGCAACTTTCTTCTCTTGAATTTGGTAAAAGATTAATCCGTCCCTGAGGTTCGGCAACCCTTAAATACTCGTTGTAGTATAATTGCCTTGTGCACTTGCAAGAGTTTTAATTTTAAACGATCAGCGGACAGTGGTACGAAAGGCAGCATACTTTCGAGGAAGATCAACCAATGCTTGGTGGATGAATTCAGAGGCCGTCATAGGTGCTTCAATCATTGCAAGCTTGTCATCCAATATCTTCAGTTTGTTGAGATATTCAGCAATTGTGCCGCCTTCCATTCTGGTGCGAGCAAGTTCAGTGCGAAGCTGGTGGGCGTGAGTCACAGAAACAAAGGCATAACGTTGCTCGAGAACTTCCCAAATCTCATGACAAGTATGAACTCCAATGAGAGCTGGCAACACTCCAATGGAAATTGTAGATTGCAGGCAAGTTACCGAGTGGCGATCGGTGAGATTCCACTCTGCATGGAGATGATTTGGTGCCAATGTTTCTGCATCTACTACGTACTGGTCTGGACATGGAGTTGATCCATCGAGGTAACCAAAAAAACCATGAGCTTGGAAAACATTGGTGATTTGTTGTTTCCATAGGACATAGTTTCCAGCATCTAGCCGAACAGTCACTAAGGTGGGAAGCTTGGAGATGAAAAACTTCAAGTTGGGTTTGATGCCCTCCATTGAGAAGAAATCTGATTTGCTTCAGGAACCAAAAACTCGACACTACAACAAAAATCACTTGTAGCGACGGTTTTACTTCGGTCGTTAAGAACACAGTGGATAAAGATAATTTTTTATGACCGAAAATGATCCGTGGATAAAGGTATATCATTTGCGACAGATTTTTACGACGGAAACCAAACTGTCGATAATAGTATCTAAGTATCCACGGTTTATTATCCGTTGTTAAAAAAACTGTGGATAATATGTATATTCTCCACGGTTTTCTATCCGTGATGAAAAGTCCATCGGAAAATCCTTATAATTTGAAAACTTAATTATTTTTAGAAAAAAAAAAGATCTGGACCATTCATTTGAACGGCCAAGATTACATCCCATTTACCCTTTCCCCCTCTCTTCTCCTGACGGCTCCTTTCTCTTCCATATCGACCTCGTCCCCTCCTCGCTGCATTATGCCGACCCTCGTCACCTCATACTTCACCTTCATCGCCTCCTCGCCTGTGACCTTCTTCTCCCACGGCGCACCTCCCCTCTTTGTGATCTCACCTCTACAACCTCCTCCCTTTTGCTAAGCTTCTTGATCTCCTCCTTTCCCTTAATTTTCTTTGTTTTTTGTTCTTTGTTTTTTGATAGATTGATTAAAGTCAACTAAAAAAGTGAGGGCCAACGATCGATGGTAACGATTTCAGTGCAATCTACTCTTGCGGGATTATGAGAGCATGAAACGGTCGAGATTAACGCCTACGACTAGGACTTATTTATTCTTTTCTATAATAAATTCTTTTTATATAATGAACCTAAGCCCAAGATGGACCCTCTAAATTGGGCTTTGTTTTATGTTGGGTGGACCTTCTATTTGGACCCATGCATGATGGGCTTTGGCTTATAAAAAAAGAAAGAGAGGAGAAATGCGGAAGGGACTCGGTCTGCCCTAGCTCCATCCTCCCCCAATCTCGAGCGCCTCCCTGCCTAAGGTCCCCCCTCCCCCCTCCTCCCTCCTCCCTCCTCCCTCCTCCTCCCCGCCTTCCTCTGCCGCCCTCTCCTCTACTTCGCTCTCTGCAGAAGGGCTCGAGAGTCGACTACGGTGGCGGGAGGAGCACCGTCGTCAGCATGTCGCTGCCGATCGTCCTCGACGTCGACGACGACGAGCGCGCCTTCATTGGGGACTCTTTTGACGTTGCACTTGTCGGGCCGGACGGCGACCTCGCTGGTGCTCTTCGGAGGTTGGCCTTCAATTTATAAAGATAATTTTTTGTTTTTTTTATTTTTTTGGGTGTTTTTGGAGTGATATGGCATGAATGGATTGTGGAAATTTTGGCATTTTTTAATCTTACTAGTCTCTGTTGTGTTAAAAATCATTACTTTTTTCTGTAATTCGATTTTTTTTGTTAATTTGATCTTCGTTTCTTGTTTTTCTGTTTCGCTATCTGTTTTTTTAGTGATTTGGCATGAATGGTTGTGGATATTTGATATTTTTTATTTTAATGATCTCTGTTCTGTTAAAAATCATTGTTTTTTTCTCTTACTTATCCTATCCAGGGCTGGGAATTTCGTGTTTCATTTCAGTGATCAGCTTCGAATCAAATACTCCCTCTGTCCTGTTTTAGATGCCCCATCTGTTGGTTTTTATTGGATGGTGGACATCCCTCCTAACGGGGGAAGGAGAGAATCGACTTAAACTGACCATGTCGAGTAGTCCTTTTAGATTCCATCTTTTACAGATGGAGCATCTAAAATAGGACAGATGGAGTATTAGTTATTGGTATTCTGTCTAGATTGGCAATTGAAATAGTTGTGCCCTGTTTTTAAATGTTTGTTATGTATATCAAGCTTTTGTGTTTCACTTATGCAATTTTCGTATTACATTACTGGGATTCAAGGTTTAGACTTTTTGGTGGTCATTACTGGGATTGAAGGTATTCTATTCTACATGTCTTGGTGTTGAATTGGTCAGTATTTGGAGATCATATTTGGAGAGGGAGTGAGTAAATTGGTCAGTATAAATGTAACTATTAATATGCTTTTAGGTAACTCTTAGGTCATTTTGAAAAATCATTAAGTAGAGAAGTTGAGACTGAAAATTCTTCATACCCAACGGGGCTCAGTCATGCGGGTAAAGGTGTATTCAGTCATGCGAACTCTCTTATTTTCCATAAGAGCTGGTAATGCAGTCTCACAATGTAGTGATGGTTGTCTGATGGCCCTGTACCTTGCTCAGGATATAATTACCAATGCATTTGCTGATCTACATTTTCCAAATTGTGAAGATGGTACATTTGCTGATATTTAAAGAGGTTGAAACTGAAAGAAGCCATTCATCCATTCATTGTAAGTAAAGTGGTATTGACATAGATTTTATTGTATTTTAGCTCGCTGAATTTTCAACAATTTTTCTTATCCGAATTTTGCCGAACCGAACCGAATCGACCCCTTGCCGAATAGCCCCCGAATTCGTACTTTGTGACACTGCTGGCGGCGCTGCGGAGAGCGGACAAATGTTTTGATTGCTGATTTTGCCACGTTGTGGTAGATGCTTACAAAGTGTTCGATGGAATACCTGTATGTTATAGAAGGAAATACCTGCTATTGGTACGTACAAAGTTCCATTCTTTTCTTGTGTTTTGGTCTCAATTTTGATCTCTGTTTTGCATTCTTGTAAATTATCCAAATTTCAAGTTCTCCATTCTTGTGTTTAGGATGCAACAAATGTGGTGGCTAAATTGATTTTGCCACGTTGTGGTAGGTATGCATGTCTCTGCATTTGTAAATTCGTTATATTGTTCATACTGAAAGCATGAGTTATTGCTTATTGCCCTTATTATGAGTTTTGTGAATCATTATAAGCTATTTGCTCCAACTCAGGTTTCAAGGGCAGTCATCATCCCATTTCTTCCACGTACAGTTTCAAATAAGGTTATGCGAAGGGCTTCCAATAGATCTTGGGTGTGAAGAATGACTGAAGTTTTTAATAAAGATTTGTAACATCATACTTTCATCTTTCCTTCAATGTAATGTAGAATGTTTATTTGTATGCGAATGACAATTATTTTACTGATTAATGAAGGATTTTGTTCATATTTAAATTATATTTCGTATTTATTATTATTTAGTAAAATAAATCTTGTTGTGGCAGCATATGCTGCTTATTTTGCAATGCAGTTTTTTTTTGCATTTTAAAATCCAATAACGACGGATAAAATCTGTCACAAATGAGATAAAACCGTCGCAATTAGTATCTAATGGAGTCTAGAGCCTTTTAAAACCATCGCTAAACATTATACCGACAGATATATACGTCAAAAAAACATAGTTTCAACGGAATTTATCCGTCACTAAAGCATCTGTTTCGACAGATAAAACAGTCGCAATAACGTTTATGCCACAGTTTAAAATCCGTCGGTATTGCTGATCCATCGATAATACTCAGTGTCGATAGTTGGTTCATGTCCGTCGTTTTTGAGCAGTTGCGACGCGACCTTTTTTGATAGATTGAGCGACAGAAAATATCCGTCTCTAATTATCAGTAACGACGGATTATGAGTATTTAGCGACAGATTTTTCCGTCTCTAAAGCCCTTTTTTTTGTTGTAGTGCGAGTCAAGATGGCTTTGATACCATGTAGAAACTAGAGAAACATAATTGTAGAAAACAAGATTATATGTTATTGAATTGTCTGCTTCACTTGTTATTCAGTTTCATCATATATATATATATATATACATACGGGATCTAGTACAAGTGTTTCTAAATTCAAAAAAATGGTTGTTGTAACTCCTCAACAAAATCTGGAATTTATTGTAACTTCTCAACAGTTGATGATAACAGTTTGACAGGATCAACTTCTCTTAATTAGTCTTTGGTGCATTTGTGTCTCATGGAGAGGAGAGTAGGAGACTATTTAACCAGAGAATTTTTTGCATCAAATCTGTGGTAGAAAACTTCTTTGTTCGACAATTTGTCTTGGGTTATTGCTGATTTGCAAATTCATATTCCCTCGTCCAAAAAAACCTGATGCATTTGAAATATTACAGATTCTGAATTAAATGATTGTATTAAGCCTACATGCCAATAGATCCTCATGCACGTACATCTGTTCCGTAAGGGGAGCCTTAAAATGTTGTGGGCCCTATAGGCCAATAAATTTAACTCATTTTTAAATACTGCCAAAAAATTTTGGCGGGAGAGTATTGACAAGTGCTAGCCTCTCATCCCCCAATAGTAGTCCTATTTGGGTCATTTTTGGTTTCTTAAGATAACTGATTTTACTATAATCATAATCATAATATCTTACTATTATATTATGATTTTAGTATCTTACTATTATATGGGATGGATGTAGTATTAGATTAGAGCTTCGATTGCATTGAAATTGACAATTGCAGGTAGAATGTATACAGCGAAGACATATGCTAGCAGTGCCCATTCAAAAAAAAAATATTGCAGCCTTCTAACCTCATTTGTAAGGGTGACCAAAAAATCAGGAAAACGTCAAAGTTCAATCGCCTTCCTTTCGCTGTCATCCAAGCAATTAATACTTGGTTGGTAGTGTGATGACTGCTATGAGTCTGGTACAATATCTCCCATTTTGTTGTGCCCTCTGACCTTGGACAAAGGTTTGGCTTTACAAATGAAAATTCAGGCATGTTTACCAATAATTTGGTTGTCAAACTTTTGTTTGGCATCAATAAATCGATCAGACCCTTTTGCTGTTGAAACTCAACTTCCAATAGTACTTTTCATAACGAAAATGTTTTCAGCTTTTTTAACAGAGTTCTTGACTATGATACCTGGGGACCTGGAATGATACATAGAAGATTAACATGATAGCTTTATAAGCATGGTGCATAGCTATGATGTGACATGGTACGCACTTGCCTTTAATGCAACATGGTACCACGCTGGTATCCCTACGTATCATGGTCATGGAGGGGCTGGCCAGGCTAAATAGGCTCATCCTTTTTATATCATGCACACTTCTGTTTTTTAATAAAGGTCGAACATGTAGTTAATCTTAAAATCAGGGCTTTTGTTTAAGAAGGTCAGGTCGGCTAGGTTCTATTATATTACTCCCCCGTCCTGTTTTAGATGCTACATCTGCAAAAAAATAGTCCTTTTTAGATGCTCCTTAGTCCTTTTAATCAATTTCAAGTGGATTTTGGACCTCTTTTAACTCCAATTAGCTGAGATTTCCACCATCCAATAAAAATCACATGCTTTTCAGATGGAGCATCTTAATCAGGACGGAGAGAGTATTAATTAACATAAGTAATCACATGCTTTTCAGATGGAACATCATAAGTTTTTGCTTTATTGTATAGTACTATGTTAGAACCTAAGATTTTATGCATTTAGTATTTGGTTATCGGCTTTTATGTAGTGTACAATCTGGGAGTATAGATTCCAGCGTACGAATATTATTTTCATTAGCTCGCTGCCCAGCAATATTACTCATTCATCCTCACTTGCCTTTGGTGGAAACAAGCGTTCAACTACATCCTCTTCAAAATGATGCCTCACATCATTGGACGTGTCTAGGCACTAGCCTGACCAAGCTCCTTGACCATAGTACACAATTACACATATTCCTAGCATGGTATATAGGCTTAAGATTATAGGAGTACATATACTATGTACCATATCAAGCCCCGTTAAAAAAACATTTTCCCACCCATTGGCAAGATCCCCTTTTTACGGCACTTTTAAAAAAATCTTCAACGCATGCAGTTGCAGCTAAAATAGTTCCAATTAAAAACTCTCCCAATATTTATTATTCATTTTTAGAGTAATCTATTTATTGCTCGTTTACATTATTGGTACGTGGAAGATTATCTTATTCCTTCTTTTTGCTACGAAATAATATGGGCAAGGGGCTCCAATGAATCCCGTGACCATACTACATAGGGTCCTAAAGTAGTACATGCCCATCTATTACTATGGTGCTAAAGTAGTGCATAGACGATCTTAGCACCCTATGTAGACTGATCACGGGGGTTGGTCACGGTAGTCGGTCACAAAAACATTTTGGCTATAAATTCTCATATTGTTCCTTCAAGGTCTCTCTCTCTCACACACACACATTCTACAACCAAAGTACAATCGAGAAAGAACTAGGGAGAGAGCGGGACAGAGATTGGGGGTCTGTTGAAAAGATGGTGAGGCCTCATGCAGTGTGCGTACCCTTCCCTGCTCAAGGCCATATCACTCCCATGCTCAAACTGGCCAAGGTTCTCCACCACAAGGGCTTCTACATCACCTTCGTCAACACAGAGTACAACCACCGGCGGTTTCTGAGGTCAAGAGGCCCTGACTCGCTCAACGGCTTGGACGATTTCCGGTTCGAGACTATGCCCGACGGGCTCCCGCCTTCCGACTGCGATGTCACACAACACGTCCCTTCCCTCTGCGATTCTACTGCGAAGAACTGCCTCGTTCCCTTCCGAGAACTCGTCAACAGGCTCAATAGCAGGCCCAACGAGCCTAAGATAAGCTGTATTGTCTCTGATGGGGCTATGTCCTTTACCCTTGACGTAGCCGAGGATCTTCAGCTCCCTGAGGTCCTCTTCTGGACCCCGAGTGCTTGTGGCGTCATGGGTTATCTCTATTACCAGCAGATGATCACAACTGGTATCACACCATTCAAAGGTGGGGGCTTAGTCAGCAATGAGCCTTATCTTCTTTTTGGCATTTTGTTTTCTAAAACTTCAATCACATTCACAACTTTGGTTCACATATCTTAGCTATGAGTATCTTTAATGTTACCTATTTGTTTACCAAATGCTCTCAATATAATCACAGATATCTTCATCAAACGGCCATTCAATCCTTTTCCCTTGCATACTATAGAACTTAATTTACGAACTCTAACCAACATATTTAGTTTTCTTATAACTTCATTTCTTAATATATTCATGTCTTGTATCACTATATTATCTTTGATTTATTGTCAATAGATGAGAGCTATTTCACAAATGGATATCTAGAAACTACCATCGACTGGATTCCGGGAATGATTGGCGTTAGACTGATGGACCTTCCTAGCTTCATCCGCACAACAGATCCCAACGACATAATGCTCAATTATGTTACCAGAGAAGCACAAAGAGCTTCCAAAGCATCAGCCATCATTATCAATACATTTCACGACTTGGAGAAAGAAGTTCTCGATGCCATGGCTTCCATACTGCAGCCACGAGTCTACACCATTGGACCCTTATCAATTCTCAACAACAAACTCCCCGAAAATCCCTTGCAGTCGGTGGGGTCCAATCTGTGGAAGGAAGACACTAGTTGTTTAGAATGGCTCAACACCAAGGAGCCCAACTCTGTCGTCTATGTCAATTATGGAAGCATCACTGTCATGACACCACAGCAGCTGGTCGAGTTCGCATGGGGTCTCGCCAACAGTGGCTACTTCTTCTTGTGGGTCATCAGGCCCGATTTGGTGATGGGAGACTCGGCGATTTTGCCAGTAGAGTTTGTAGATGGGACCAGAGACAGAGGCCTTCTTCTGAGCTGGGTCCCACAGGAGCAAGTGCTTGCCCATCCGGCTGTGGAGGTGTTCCTGACCCACTGTGGATGGAACTCCACGCTGGAGAGCATATGCTGCGGGGTGCCTATGATTTGCTGGCCGTTTTTTGCAGAGCAGCAGACCAACTGCAGGTATATTTGCAGGGAGTGGGGGATAGGGATGGAGATTGATAATGATGTGAAGAGGGATGAGGTGGAGGGGATCGTAAGGGAGGTGATGGAGGGAGAGAAGGGGAAGGAGATGAAGAGAAGGGCCAAGGAGTGGAGGGCCCGAGCGGAGAAAGCTACAAATTTGGATGGATCTTCGGCCATGAATGTGGAGAAGGTGGTCAAAGAGGTGCTTCTCACTTGAGGCACGAGAGGAGGACCGAGGTGATTGTCATGGAGAGTATGTGGTGCATGTAGTAAAGATGCTTGATTCTCTGTGCATATGGACAAGGGCTCTGGCGTTTTGCCATTTTCTAGTGGTTGTTTACTTGTTTTTGTCCAATACATGGCGTGTTTTCGTCGTCATGATTCATTCAAATATGCATGTATCCTATATAAGAAGTTACTGGTTTGAACAAAGTCAGAAAACTGAACTGACTAGTCTTGCAATTTACATATACCCCAACGTATAGCTAAATTAACTTTCAACAGGAATGTAATTTGTGAGGTATGCACCTTGAAGGATTCCTATAAGGTTTGGAGTAGTTTCCTCCCAATTGTGTTGCCGGCACTATTTTCAAAGTCAAGAATTTGGAAGATTGTCATGTATGCATGTACATGTGCAATGACATTGAAAGATAATATTTTCAAGCAAGGCGGCTGGAAGCTCATTATATTATCATACAGTTCCTTTCAAGCTTTGTGAATATAAACTAGCCACTTCGTTTTTTTATAAGATGAATAACACTATAGCTCCAACCGCCACAGGCCCGCCTCGAACCTGGGACTGGGAGAGGTCCAAATCATAAGATCTTAGGGATCGGTATAAGGATTCGATCACCTTGTTCTTGGAAATTCATAAAAACTATTGGACCGAAGTACTTAAATAATGCCTAGAGATTACAACCAGTCTTATAGTCTATGGAAAATTTATTCTAACGAAAAGAAAACATTTCCGTGAGTGTTCAACCAATAGCAAAACCCTTGTATTCTGGCCATTGATCAATTTCTATTCTGTTGATGCATTAAGTAAATGTAGCGTTACTGAGTGACATTGTCAAACATGCATGCGTCTCTTTCTTTTTCAGTGCCCTGAGAACTCCAAATCCCACTATATATCTAATCCTCTCACGGTCCTCTCACCCGTCAAAGTGAAAGGTATAGACATGCATCATGGTGAAAGTGAAAGGGAAACATTAGAAATTAGTTACGTGAAGGGAAGGAGGGACTTGGCAGAACGAGAGGAGTGAAGACAACAAACTAAGAGTATAGACGGGCTTTCGTTACGTGAGACTGCTGCTAAACGCTAAGACGAGTCTATCCTTTAATCTCTTGTGCCTTTCTGTGCTTATCTTTGGTGCCGGAGAAAATGAGAAGTCCAGAAGAAAGAGCAGATATTGCATTTGTCCTCGTCTGTATCCTTGCTTTCTGGTCCACCACCCCCTAGTAAATAGCAGCAGATTTTCCCGACTCTAAATACTTATCTGGACGATCTGTTCTGATGAAGACTTCTTGTTTTTTTTTATAAATATCGACATTTAAATAAAACTACTTCATATATGAGATAATTTAATCGATGTGGTTAAAGCAATGGTGTGCATATGTCTAAATGTAGGCCCCATAAGCTTCACAAGAGAGTGGGACAAAGGCGATTAGAAGAGGGGCACGGGACACCTTGATAATTAGGAACATACAAAATGCCATGTTGGAATTCCTGTGCTACGTTTGTACCCTATGTAGTATGGTCACTAGGACTTGGTCATGGTCAGCAATCAGGCTAGACAAACTTATATAAAAAAAGTGAACAGAAGATTTTCGGAGGGGAATGGTGCGACAACAAAAAAAACCGAGGGACAAGCATTAGAGATGAATGTTTTTTTTTGTTATATCAAGATAAAGCTACATCAAACCCATACACCTGTGTTTTTTCTTGGACAGTAAATTAGTACGCCGTGTGAGGCCGCACTTTCACTCTCCAAGGCTCCAAAACAACAGAAACATGAATGAATGAGTTTAGTGTACAGCTACAATGTACAGCTATCTGTGTTCCGCGATAAGGAGCCTCCTTTCTTTTGCGCGCTGTCTAGCAAATAATGCATTAACCATTTTAAAGGTCAGAGATATGAATCATCACCGAATCCTACGTTATGAAATCATCTGAAATTAGTTTTTGATTTGGGATAGCTCAAAAAGCATTTAATTCCTAGCAGCTTCGTTGATAATTTTTATTTTTGCTTAAAAGAACCCTTATATTACTATTACTCAAACAGAAAATACAAAAAAGGGATCCCCCTCAGTGCCAACAACGGCAGAGGAAGATGTCATTTACATAGATCAACAAAAATAACGGCAAAAATAACAATAACAATAACAGCAACAACCATGCAAACTCTCATAACCTGAGTAAAGATAAGAAAGAGATAAACACAACTTATGAGTAATTTGATAACTATATAAGAATCCTCATAGACAACTTACCCATAGAGGAACCCAAAGTCACATCCAAGAGCATAAATATATAGCATCATCCACACAAGCAATAGAATCCGAGCGCTATCGTCTCCAGCAAACTCAAACGGGTTGGCAAAAAGTCGATTGAAAGTAACCAACCTCTACAACTTGTGTAGAGGCATTTTTCTTTTCTTTACTTGATGATCTATGAGGTGGAAAATTAGGAAACTGCTTATAAGAGGCAAAAGAAGAGTAATGTGTCTGGCAACAAGACTCCTGCCGGTAGTTAGGCAACTACGCAAAAAGACGGAAGAATCCAAACCTGACTCAGCAAATGTTGACCTCTTGATGCAACCTGAATTCGAAACTCAGAAAATAACAATGATTTTGGTCCAAAATGCCAATTGTATTGATGAAGATATGAGATTACACTTTTGGGTTTTCTGATTACAAACAGAGAAATACAAAAACAGAGAAAACAGAGTAAGAATTGTTAAAGAAAGAACAAGAGAAATCTCACTAAATCCACAGTGAGATGACGACCAAGCTTCTTTGCAACAATTTTCAATCCCTTAAAATGGAGCAGGAAGCTGGTATTTATAACAAATGGAACAAACGGTTAAGTTTGTTATTTCCCGCATGATTTGAAAATGTATGTGCAATGACCACATTATCCCTGACTTTAAGTTGTGCATATGTGTTTGTTATAATGTCTCAGAGAGCTGGCTACATCAAGACTCCCCTGCTTGAAATAAACTCGTCCTCGAGTTGTCTTTAGAAAATTCTAGTGGGGGAGGATAATAAGGGCTCAAATCAGCAATATTAAAAGAATTTGAGATATTGAAGCTTGAAGGAAGATCAATGACATAAGCGTTGGACCCAATTTTCTTAAGAACCTGGAATGGACCGAACCTGCGAGGAGCAAGTTTGGAATATTATCCGACAGGAAATCTATCCTTTCGAAGGTGGGCCATCACATAATCTCCCACCTGAAAGTGTAGATCTCGTCTGTGTTTGTCAGCACTAGCTTTGACTGATTAGTGGTGTGAAGAAAATGAGATTTGACTAACTGGTGTATCTCCTGTAGCTGTGCTAAGTTTTCACAGCAGAAGAATGTTCTCCAGAGGTTTTGGAACTAATGGTAGATCCAGAGGATGATGAGGATTGCATCCATAGATCACCTGAAAAGGAGAATATCATGTGGCTCTAGTGAGGGATGAATTATATGCATACTCAGCCTGGGGCAGATAGACATCCCATTGTTTAGGATGAGAGCCAGTAATGCTTCTTAACAGATTGACAAGAATTTGATTTGTGACTTCAGTTGTGTTCAACCGATACCAAAGGGTTTTCCAAAAGTGGCTGAGAAAACGAGAATCTCGATCTGAAGTGATAGAAAGTGGTACTCCATGTAAATGCACAACTTCTCTGAAAAATAAGGAAGCCACTTTAGTAGCATCTGAAGTTTTGGAGCAGGGAATAAAATGACTCATTTTAGAAAATCTATCGACTATAATAAATATCGAGTCTATTCCTCTTTTGGTCTTTGGAAGACCTAAGATAAAATCCATGCTTAGGTCTTCCCAAGGTCCTGCTGGAATTGGTAATGGTGAATAGAGTCCTGTATTAGCAGTTGTTCCTTTAGCTTGTTGACATATGCTGCAGTGCTTAACCACCTTCATTACATCTCTGCGACAGTGAGGCAAATAAAACCTGGATAAAACAAGAGCTAGAGTTTTATCTTTGCCAAAATGTCCTCCAAGGCCTCCCTGATGAAGCTCAAGAATTATTTTGATTCGCAACGTACTGTTTGGAATGCAAAGAGTAGAACCTTTGAATAAGAAACCTTCATGAATAATAAAATCATTATATCTGGAATCATGCTGTTGACAGGCTTCCCATATGGCTTTGAAATTAGCATCAGTAGTATAAAGTTTTTTCAAACAATCAAAACCAAAGATCTGTACTTGTAGTTGATTCAATAGAACATGTTTTCGACTGAGGGCATTAGCAACTGTATTTAACTGAACAGGTTTGTGCTTAATGACAAAGTTATATTCTTGCAATTCAGTGATCCATTTGGCATACATTCTGTCCAATTTGGTATGCCCTTGAAGATACTTTAATGCTTGATGATCTAAATGAATGATAAACTCTTTATGAACCAAATAATGCCTCAAATGTTTAAGGGGCTGAAGGAGGGCATATAATTCCAGCTTATATGTAGACCATTGAGATTGTGACGAAGACAATTTCTCACTATAACATACAATTAGCCTATTTTCTTGAATTAGGACTGCTCCAATACCAAGAGCTGATGCATCACACTTTAATTCGAAGAGTTTGTCAAAATTAGGCAATGCTAACACAGGATCTAAACTGAGTTTCAATTTTAACAACTCAAAACTTTTCTGAGAAGCATCAGTCCATTGAAATTTATTCTTCTTAAGACAGTCAGTGAGAGGTGCTACCATGATACTGAATCCTCGAATGAACCTCCTGTAGAAAGAAGCTAAGCCTAAAAAACTTCGAAGTTGTGACACCGTAGCTGGAATAGGCCATTGTTGGATTGTTGTAGTCTTATTTTGATCTACCTGAATTCCATTTTCAATAATGATATATCCAAAGAAATTCAGTTTGGAGGTTATAAAATAGCATTTCTGAATGTTCAAAAATAGAACATTTTGTTTCAGTACTTCAAAAACCTCCTGTAGTTGATTCACATGAGTTGAAATATCCTTGTTATATATGAGAATATCATCAAAATATACTACTGCATACCTTCCCAAAAAAGGTTTCAATACTTGATTCATCAGTCTCATAAAAGTGCTAGGAGCATTAGATAAGCCAAATGGTATAACCAGCCATTCATAAAGCCCTTCTTTAGATTTAAAAGCAGTTTTCCATTCGTCCCCTGGTCTGATTCGAATCTGATGATACCCACTTTTAAGATCTAATTTAGAGAAGACTTTAGCACCTTCCAATAAGTCCAGCATGTCATCTAGTCTTGGAATAGGGAAACTATATTTGATAGTGATTTTATTCACGATCATGCTGTCTATACACATTCTCCAAGTTCCATTTCTCTTAGGCACTAGCAAAGAGGGAACTACACAAGGACTTAAGCTCTCTCGAATGAAACCTTTAATTACCAATAGGTCATCAATCTGTTGTTGCAAGATAGAATGCTCTCGAGGACTCATACAATAATGTGGCAGGTTTGGAATGGTTGATCCAGGTATGAAATCAATAGCATGTTGTATATTTCACATAGGAGGAACATATTGGAAGTTCTCAGGCATAAGACACTGATATTTATCCAAAAGAGACTGAATAGCAGCAGGAATTTCTGTTTGGACAAAACTGTCTGAAGTTGAAGTCAGTACTGTAACTAAGGCTAAAACCATATCAACTTGTCTTACAGTTTTGCCAATATTATGTAGCAAAAGAAATTGTTTTGAAAACAAAACCTGGGACTTATATTGAGGAGTGGACATAATAGAAGAGGCTGCATGTAGAATACTGGCCTGTGATCCAGCTGCAGATAGATGTACAGGCTTTGTGCTGGCTGAGCTCAATTTAGGATGAAGAACAATTTTAACTCCCTCATGGTAAAAAGTATATGTTTTACCATTATGTATGGCTTCCACATCATACTGCCAGGGTCTTCCTCAAAGGATTTGGCAAGCAGACATATCTAATACATCACAGGAAAGAACAGTCTTATAATGTTTGCCAATGGAAAAAGGAAACTTACAGGTTTCTGTGACTATGATTTGTCCGACATCTTTAATCCACTCAAGTGTATAAGGCTTTGAATGTTTTGCAGTTGATAGTTGTAATTTTTCTACCATAGTCTTGGCTATAATATTCTCAGAACTTCCACCATCAATGATGACATTACAGATTTTATTTCTGACAGTTCCTTGAATTCGAAATATATCGTGTCTTTGTACTTGATCTTCAGCAACCACTGAACAAAGCATTCTTTGTACAACCATAATTTGAGATTGTTCATCCCAATTTGTACCTTCATCTCCAGTTTCTTCAATGACATTTTCATCTACAGTATCAGTCTGAATTTCTGTATTCAAGAGAGCAGCTGTAGTATTTCTTTTCTGCTGATCTCTAAGTGGACATCTGTTAGATGTGTGCCCTGGTTGCTGACATCTATAACAGAGCTTTGGAGTGGGATAAGCATAAGGATTTGGATTAGATATTGCACTAGAAGTAGGAGTATTTGCTTTATTTGCAGCTGTAACAGTCCCTGGTTTGAATCCTTTAGACATATTCTGATCAGCTTCATGAACCTTCTGCCGACTGTTGTTGCCTGTTTCATAAGTAGATATGGGAAAAGAATAATCTCTAGATGCAGTTTGAGAAGATAGTGATTCATGTCGAAAAGTTGCTTAAACATATTCATTAAAGGAATGTATTGTCTAATTGGCCAATTTCAACTGCAATTCATGTTTTAATCCACCAGTAAATCTAACAATTTTTTGATCTTCAGACTCTTGTAGATTATTTCTAGCAAACAACCTCTGAAATTCAGTGAGATAATCAGACACTGTTCTATTTCCTTGTCGATAGTCACGTAGTTGCCTATATAAAATTTGTTCAAAATCCAAAGGCAAAAACCTACTTCTCATCATATTTTTCATTCGAATCCAGGACTGTATTGGATGTTTTCCACTTTGAATTCTAGCATTTTGAATTTGTTGCCACAAAGCTGCAGTTCCTCCTTTCAGTTTACAGGAGATTAACCTTACTTTAAAATCCTCAGGTAGTTCCATACAAGAAAAATAGTTATCGACTTCATACACCCATTCTAAGAATTCTTTTACATTGATATGTCCACTATAGATAGGCAATTCCAGTTTAGGACAAAATCGATGTTGGTCAACATGCATACCTCTGTGATCTGTGGAAGTAACTTGAGCTGGATTTGTAGTAATTTCTTCCTCTTCACTGGAATATCCATTTTCTGTATTTGAAACAGACCTATGCTGTCGATGAGGGCTCATAGTAGAAGGAATAGGAACTTCATGATTCATCCGAAAATTTCGGAGAGGTGGAGCTCGATTCAAATCCAGATTTCTCGAAGTTCCAAAATTTGCATTCAACAATTGCATCTATTGAAGGAGTTGTTGCATCATTTGCAACATCTGCTGTTGAATCGAAGCATTCTCACCAGATTCGTCGATCACCATGGAAGACAATCGAGCTGGCTCTGATACCACTTGATGCAAACTGAATTCGAAACTCTAAAAAATAACAATGATTTTGGTCCGAAAATGCCAATTGTATTGATGAAGATCTAAGATTACACTTTCGGGTTTTCTGATTACATACAGAGAAATACAAAAATAGAGAAAATAGAGTAAGAACTGTTAAAGAAAGAACAGGAGAAATCTCACTGAATCCACAGTGAGATGACGACCAAATCCATGGCGTCTGAATGGATCGAAAACCAAGCTTCTTTGCAGCAATTTTCAATCCCTTAAAATGGAGAAGGAAGCTGGTATTTATAACAAATGGAACAGACGTTAAGTTTGTTATTTCCTGATTTGAAAATATATGTGAAATGACCACATTGCCCCTGACTTTAAGTTGTGCGTATGTGTTTGTTATAATGTCTCAGAGAGCTGGCTACATCACCTCTCCAAAAATTTTGAGAGATAAAAATCGTCACTCCATGGAACCATAGACATCCTCGTGTTAGTCAAATTGGGTATACCTCCCCCCCACCGATATGTGTGAATTAACAATTCACACCCAAAGCTAAAAGAGAGCCTAAGTGAAAACCAAAAAAGAAACAAAGAAGGATAGGGAGCGCCTCTTGACTAGCACCACAGGACGTCGGGTGGCTACACCTTAGGTAAGCAAAAATTAAAAGTGGAAGGAAGACAAAAATGGGTAGGAAGGTGCGAAGGGTGGTGGAGGATGGTAGCGGGGAACGGAATAGGAGCATAAGGCCCTCGATTCGTCCCTCGTCGACCACCCAACACCCTCTCTACACCCCTCCTCCCTCACCCATGCCTCCTCAACAACCCTTGTTGCCGACGCAAGGCGGAGTCCGCCCGGCATGGCCACCTAGGACCGGAAGGGGGGCTGAGAGAGGAGGGAGAACTGGGAGAAAAAGGGGGAAGATGTAGCAAGAAAGGGGAAAAGAGAAGAGGGTTTCTAGAGAGAGGTCAGAGCTTCTCTCACTAGAACCCTCTTGTTTTTCTTTTAGAGTAGCTTCCTTGATAAATACATGTTCAGACTTAATAGAATTTGCATGAGAACTATACTCCAATTTCGAAAGTAAAGGGAGCAATTATTTCATTAAAGAGAAGTTGAACTACATAATTTACCACCTGTAACTTTGTTTTTGTTTTTCTACAGATCCAAATGTACAAATTCTAACAACTGCAGATTCAGAAAGTTGAAGTGCTGCTGATAACATTAGCTTCACAAACGGAAGGCATTTTTATTTCCCATAAGTTATAAAAGATAACATATATCCACAAAAAGCTCTCATCACAATTAAATTGTAATAAAAGAGATCTGGATTAATTAAAGCCCTATCTAGTTACCTCTACAAATTCTATTTTTTATTACCTTTGTGAACAACATAAATTATACTCCGGTCATTTTTAAGAAAGTTTTTTCCAAATGAACTGATTCATTTGGGAAATATTGTACTCCCTCCGTTCCAAAATACTATGTACATTTGAGAAAATTCTCATTTTTATTGGACCATGAAAACCACAAGGAAATCACATGACTCCTTTTCCCTGATATCCCTCCAACTCGTATGCTCATTCATGAACAAAGTTCTAATCAATCCTTCTAAGTCTCCTCCAATTTTGTAAAGAGGAAGTCACTTGATTTGGTAAAATGTACACAATATTTTGGAATAATAATATTTCCAAATGTACATAGTATTTTGAAACGGAGGGAGTATCTATTAAAAATGTCCAGAGGGAGTAGCAAGTTGTGGATAACTACAAATTCATAGTTGAGAATTGTGGAACTGAACCCAAATTAAACCATGTTGGAAGTTATTTACTTCGAGCAGAAGTAGGATATGTGTTCGTGGTTCCTCACATGAAAGCCTCCATTTGCAAGCCAGCCTTATCCATGGGCTAGTTAGGATATCAGTTTTATCTTTTTGACTAATATTATCTTCATTAACCATAAACATAATCAAGAAGCATCTTTTTCCAACAATTTGAGGGTTGCTATTGTCTTTGTTGGTACATTATGTAATCCACACCTTCCAAACGAAGCAACGCTAACTAAAAAAGAGCGAAAAAATGAAGCAAAACCAAGTAGCCAACCAATTTCACCATTCCAAGCATTGAAGTAAATAATTGAATTTCACCACCCCAAGCAATGAAATACATGAATGCTTGCAAAAGAAAAAATGTACTCCCTCCGTACAATGAAGCTTGTCTGTAGTTGTAAAAGCACGGTCCAACCATTAAATGGCTGATTTTGCTCCCTCACGACCAAGAATACAGAAGAGGGTTCGCTGGAACAGAAAGCAGCAAACAACTGAAAAACATGTGCGCGGATGTGCCGATACGGCTTAACTTTACGTAGCCTGCTTGCTGATTCAGTTTCGAATAACTCTGTTTTTTAGTATGATACTTAGTGTCTTATAAGTTTAACTCATTTTCTCAAATGCAGACAGGCTACATTGGACAGAGGGAGTACATGGCTGGATGAATTATTGCTATATATTTTCTTGAGACAAAGGAAACTTCATTACTATACCTAAAGCTATGGAACGTAGTACTGAATGATAAATACACATTAACAAACTTGAATCGACACCAACTCACAAGTCACAACACACGTGAATAGTCACCAACTGAAGATAATTCAAGCAGTAAAAAAATCCTCTCTCTCTCTCTCTCTCTTTCTCTCTGTGTGGACGATTTTGTCTTGCCTGTAGGAGTTTTTGCTGTCTTCATTTCATTGAAGGACCATGACAAGAAGGAAGTCCTTTTCAATTAATGACCAACAAGAGGCTGGTAATTCTTCCCAAAAGATTTAGGGTACCTTTGGTAGCCCAAAAAGAAGCTGAATTCTAAGGAGATTTTCCAAAAGAATTTACTTCACTTCATCCGGTGGTAAAACTATAATTTCAACAAAAAGTCATGTGCTTTTGTAAAAAAAAATGCGCTTTTGTACCAGTTTCTTTAATTCACTTCACTTTATCCAATGGCATAATCATGATTAGGCATAAAAACAGTTTATATAAGTGTTAAAACGAAATTAAATATTGAAATTTCACATGCTGTTAATCTATACAGATATCATGCCTAGGTGGGACAGAGAGATGATTAGTAATATCATGAGTGATTAGTAGATGTGATTAATTAACATAATAAAGGGCAAACCGAAGACGTAATTAAGCCTCGGTCTGGATTTTCCTGCATAGACAGTCAGTAGTAGAAAATGCATAACTAATTCTATAAAATTCAGAAAAATACTTTCTCTGTTGGGAAGTAAAATAAACTCATCAGGGAACCTACAGTAAAACTTACAGATTCAGATTCACTCAGTAAAAGTCGTAGCCAGTGCTGAAAATGTACTGCTGTACACAGGGCAGTGCAATGAATTAAGGGTAATTCACTAGTATTATTATCACGAGATTAATTGAATTATAAATTTAATTTAAATGCAAATAAATTCGAAATGACCAGAATTACGACTATTATAATAGTACAATTTTCCTATAAGAGAGAGACCAGGGGTTCGAGTCCTAACCTTAGTGTCTTTCCCTTTTAGTTGCGGCTTACCGTAGTGGTCGGTATAGGAATCCTTAATAGGGTGTTTTACTCTAAACCCTAGTTAATCATTTTCTTCATAAACTCTCGAGTTTACATTCTATATTTGGGATTCATACCTAGGGCCTTGCATATTGAAGATCTTAGATGAGTAAAGTTACCATTTTAACCCCAACAACTTGGGTGGAGCTTGGGAGGATGAGCGCTACAACTACTTCTTTAAGTGAGTCATGTGTTGATGACCAGTTCGGACACTTGAGTCTCCATTGCTTGGTTGCCTCAAGATATTGTCATCTCGTTGGCATTCCTATAAGAGTTTATTCTCAAGGTGAAATCTTCGATTATTTTCCATACAGCCCCTGTTGTCGTACTGTTAGCTTTAAACCTATGAAAACTGTTTCCTCCACAAGAGTCATGATAGAACTTTTCGAGCGGAAATCCTAGTATGCTCCAGAGCCATTGCAAGATCCTCTGTGATCACAGATTTTATGAACCTCTGTAGTTCAGCCGATGATGGCAACGCATGCGCTTAGACTGTATGACATTACGAAAGGTCTGCAGTCTTCGCCCATTGTTCCCGTAAGCACCGATGGGGCCAGCATCCCTAGATGCATGGCCGGGTTCCTCTGAAGAACCTCTAGGATGTTCTAGCATATATGTCCATGGGGAAGTGGACTGACCAGTGAGCAGAAGTTGTTGACTCTTTACACACAGTATGTTGGAGTCTAACTCAGTTGTTGATTCTACCGGTACATATGGGTTTTTCCGGTGTTTGGTGATAGCTTGGTTTGCTGATTGTTTTTTCAAAACCTGACTATTGATTCCTTATTTCCATAATACTTTTGGTATTCGATCTTCTTTTCCTTTGGAATTTGTTAATCCTTTATCAGTAGGGTTTTTGGTATCCTACTGGGTATTTCATACGAAATACTCATGCATCCCTCGATGCAAGATTTAAGAAAGAATGATGCTGAGCAGGAGGAAGTGGAGGATGACTGCAGATTTGGAAATGAAGATTTTTATTTCAGTGTTTTAATTGTTGAACTTTGTTACTTGTGGCATGTGTGCCTGGCTTTTTATTATTGTAATGATTGCAGATTATTTATTTTCTGTAATAATTTATACTATTAGTGTTACAACTTTGTTATTTATAATTCGGGTACAATGAATGTTATTTAAGTCAACGATCCTTCAAAAACCCATGTATGGAAATGGGTATGTGATGATCCTTCAAAAACCCATGTATGGAAATCGGTATGTGATGATTCAAGTATTCGGTCCATCCCAGATTTTATACCCAACAACCTTTATTGGATTATCGCTTCCACGTATTTTGGGTTTAATAAAATTTGGGGCATGATAATTACTATTCTCAATTATTATTAAGCATAAGTTAACATGATATGGTAATTCATGTTCTTGATCGGACACACGAATTACTAATAAATTTTACTAACATTCTTTATCGGACACGAAAGTTCATCCACTATTTTGTAATCAATCCTATCCTTGATCGGGCATAGAATCAACACAAACCTTTTATAATGCAATTAATCTTATCCTTGATCGGGCATAAAATCAATCATAATATCTAATTTCATTCATAATCAATCAAGTCTATGATCAAGCACTCAACGAATATTCATGAAATCGCATTAAGCATGAATCATAATCAACTTTATAAATAAAACTATCAAGAGTAGCAATACACATCTAAGGCTTCATCAAGCCTTGAATAAAAGTTTAGTTACACATAGAAAGAAAGAAAAGAGAAGCCTGCTTATGTAGATCCATTATCATGAATCCTTCTTCCTCTTTACTCCAAAAGACTCATTCTCTTGCTCCTCTCTAGCCTCCAATAAAGCTCAAAACTCTATTCTCCGGTGCCCAAAACGTTCTCCTATAAGGCCTATTTATAAGTTTGAAGAGAAATCACGAAGTCCCCTTCCAAATCTGAGTCGAAATAGGTCTTAATTCAGTTTTCTGTATAGGCGATCGATCGCTCCGTATTACCGATCATTCGCCTTCCGATCGATCACAATTCCTTCGTTATTTTCCTCTGATTGATCGCTTTGCCGATCGACACCGTATAATGCCGATCGATCGTAGTTACTATCTTGCGCAGATCAAAAATTCTAGTAGATACGATCGATTATTTTGAGGTCCGATCTATCGTTTCCTTTAATACACTGTTTTTGCGGCTCTGGCGATCGATCGCATTTATATCCGATCAATCATAGTTACTATTCATAATCTTCAAATGGCTATAACTTTCTGCTCCAAACTCCGAATTGTGCATAGTTGGTGGCGTTGGAAAGCTAACTTCTTGACCTTTAACATGAAGCTTGAATCAGTCCAATCAGAGATTTTTACACGAAGTTATGATGATTTAACCATTTTAGTTACTTTTTACCTCATTTATGTGTATGACTCTTTTTTCCTACAAAAACCAAAAATTATATTAAAGTAGCATTTATTCTAATCAAACACTAGCATAATCATAAGTTTAGGGGATAATAAAATGCATATTTTATGTATAGATCATGCCCCAAGTGACGTGCATGATTCTTGATGGAGTCATGAGCTTTGCTTTATGTGTTGCAGAGGAGGAAGGAATTCCAGTTGTTGTGTTCTACACTACGAGCGCAGTCGCCAGTCGGTTGTATGGGCTACCTTTATGAAGGAGCTTAAGAAAGGATATTTTCCACTAAAAGGTATATCTAGGTTAAATTCACCCCTTACATCATAACTTATGCAATAAATTATCTTAGCAATGTTAACATGTGTCATGGTTCACACCTTGAGTTGAGTTAAATATTAAAAATAGGCATTTTCCTACTAGCTCGAGCTTTGGGAAAATCGGTAACTTAGCATGGTATGTCTTGATTTCCCCTCCTGCAGGGAGCAGTTATCTCTCATTTATATTTCGGCCATACTCCCTATGGATTATCTCCTCCTTTTCTTTTCCTTTTTTATGTCTACATGCAAAGCTTTAATTGATGTCTGCAAGTGCAGGGGAATGCTGAGTAGAGTTAACTACAAAAATTGTCCTTTCCTATTAGCTCAAGCTTTTGGGAAAATCGGTTATCTAACACGGGTCATATACATTGGGGCAGTTCAAATCATCATACTGAGGTCTAAGGACTGGGCGGGCATGCGATCTAAATCGGCATGCATCATGTATCGAAGTCCCATCGGCTATCGGGCTAAATTGATGGCCCGCAGCTCCTCTGTGTATGTCAACATGCAAATGGGGGTGCATATAGGGTTGGCAATAGTAGAGTACGGTTACGGTATGGCTTATACCATTACCGTTTGTTAAATCTTTATCCATTCCACCATTAATCGGACAGTAACCACTTAACCACTACCACCACTATCTACTTTCTAGAGCTACATTATTTACCTTTTAAACACAAGAAATGTAACACCCATAAAATTCGTACGTTAACTAAAGGTATCTATTTTAGGAAACTGGTCTAAAATAGAAAAGTTTCATTTCCTGATTTGATTTCTGGTTTTGCGATGTGCTTTGACGTGTTATTTGATTTAATGATATGATATAATTTGTTAATCGCATGGCTAATAGTAGTAGAAAACCAGGACGCGAGGGTTGGTCCTGGCGCTGGGCACAACCTGGCGCTGAGGCCAGCCTGGCGCCAGGGTATGAGAACACCTGACGCCAGGAGTGGGGCCAGGCGCTAGGGCATGTGTTCAGTAGATTACTCTTAATTAGTAAAGTGAATTTGGTTTTGATGTGTGGTTAGTGATGCACGCGTGTTAGTATGACGAGTAGTGCAACCGCGGGACCTCAGAGACCTGTGCGCGTAGGACTCAAGCCAAGACGCAAGACCTGGGCACTGAGCCACGTGGCACTGGCCCAGAGGTGATTTATGAACGTCGGTAACCTTGCCATAAGATGATCTTCGGATGGTGGGAGTGATCTTGAGTCGGCTGGAGTGAATCTTGAAGCAAAATCTACGATTTGACCTAATAGCGATAAATATCGCGGAGGATCGGGAAGTATCAATTCGGTTGAGATAATTAGGGAAGATAAATCTTAATTAAAAAGAGATAAATATTTTATTTTTTTAATCAACCAATAGGAAGGAGACGTCTAGTTGGTTGGCCTAGATATGGTAGTTTCCTAGTTTGGAACGAGATATGTAAAGTATGATTAAGATTGTAAGCTCGGCCAGTACTATTTCTGTGTCCATGGTCTGTAGTAAATAAATCATAAATAATTCAAGAAAAATTGGAAAAATATGAAATCAGTGGGGTTAGAAACTAGACTCATAGGGATAACTCAAATAAAAATTTCAGAGTCTAAGTGTAACTGGAATGACCGTGGGAAGAGTCGGAAATGGACTGTTATGCGTATGACAGTGTGCTGTAATTAGGATTAAGATAGTGAACGAATCTTATTAGAGATTTGAAATCCTAATTAAATGAAGGAAACCCAATGGATTAATATAGATGAACGCCCCTTACTAATGAGGGAAACCTTTTAATTGGTAGTGAGAGTTTGGATTAGGAAGGAGTCTTGATTTGGAGATATCCTAGTTGTAGTAGGTTTTGGGTCTATATAAGCACAAGAGAGAGGGCTGGCTGGTATTTTTTAAGCCAAATCCTTTGTGAACGTCCCAAAAATTTCTCCTTCTCCTTCTCCTTTGTTCCAGCAAGCTTTATACTTTTTCCTTCATCTCAAGAGTCAACGATCGAAGTGCTAAAGGGCGGCATCGTGTAGAGGAATCAAAAGCCTTCGCGAGGAAGCAAGAAGATACTACGTTTGGACTAGGTAGGATGATTTTTCCCACACTCTTGGATCTGAATTTCATACCTTGTTCAAGTGCTTCTTGTGTCAATATATTGATTTATGATTGTGAATCTTCATGAGAGTTAATCGCTAAGTACTAATCTTTTGAATTATCCAGTTATCACGTGTTGTTGCTCAATCGTGTGAACCTTGATGTTCCAATTCCTAATTGTTACACATGCTAGCCCAATGATGAGAAGTGTGAATTATTTGGAGTCCTATTTGAAGCTTCCTTGTGTTCTTTTGGTCTCTGACATTGCTGTCCAAATTTTATTGTCCTTAATTAGTTGTCCAGTTTACCTAATTCAACTAGAAAAAGGGGTATGTGTGTGAGATGAATTAAGATAATGAAAGTACACCTCAATCCTTGTAAATATTATGACATATCATACCTAATAAAGTTCTGGAATGAGTAAGGCATGGAAGATATTCAAGTATACTATGTATTATTGAACGGATTATGGGGTAAACACAGTCATAATATGATTAGAACTATGATTAAGGGTCTCGGCTAGAACTATTTCTGCACTAACGACCTTTATTAAAATATTTGTAACTAATTATATAAAAATCATAAAAATATGCCGTTTATTGGGTTGTAAACTAGACACATAGGAGTAATCACAGTAAAATTTTCAGAGTTTAATTCCTTCTGTTTTGATGTTGGTAAGGGTCGGAATTTGACTAATATGTAAAAACAGAACACTGTAATTATGGTAAAGGTTGGGAAAACTTTATCAAAGCAATAACCTATGCTATAATAAGTATACTAAGAACTTTATATGTATTATATACGACTTTAAGTAAGTATTACAGTAGGATGGACTAAGTATAATACTATAGTATCATGGGCTAATGGTGAGTGGTTTGGCGTTCATCAAGTCTTATGTGTTCCACTTGTGATATTGACTCGATTCGTGTTTCCAATTGGAAACCGAACCATTTATTTCTCTTTGACCAAAGTTTAAAACCTTGAAGTCTTGTCATCAGGTATTTGATCAATGCATTTCAATTCGTTTGAGAATGTAGTGACCGTAAATTTTATTCTAATAAAGTGAATTTTTTTGCTCAAAAAGAGTAAATTTGAGTTCTAGAAATTTCTCTAAATTTGAATTTAGAAAATTTAATTTTTTTTGTCAGACCGATCGATCGCCTTCAAATGGCATCAATCGGGAGACGATCGATCGTTTTTGTAAGGCATCGATCGCAAGACGATCGATCGCGTATACGGACCGATCGATCGCCGGTGGTTTTGCGTTTCCCGAGGCAATTCCGTTGAGAAACTTCTTGGGCTGATTTTGGGGGATTTCTTGGAGGCGTGTCATGCCTGACTTGCTCTGTTTAAGGGATCTAAACGTGGTAATTGAGTTGGTGTCAAAACTCTAATTAATATCCAATTGAGAATCAAGATAATGGTGGATTTAATTAGCCTAATTAAAGTAAATTGGAGATGTGTATTGGACGCCCTTTTGGGTTAATTGAAGGGGCCTTCTTTGCATTTAATTGGCGCCAAGATGGTGTAGGGGTTAAACTTTTAAGGTTTGCTTTTACTTGGTAAGTTACATAAGTAAATTGATAAGTTTTTGAGAGAAGATAAAATCCTACTTAATGCAATCTAAACAGAAAATCTTGGGGTTAGAGGAGATCATGCTGGTGGTTTTGGGAGGGGCTGGGATGATCCTTGGCCCTTGGATGAAGTGGAGATGGACGGTGGACATTCATTGGCTTGTTCTATTTAAACTCAAATTGAGAGGACCGGCCATCCCTTTGGGAACCGGCAGCCCTCTCTCTCCCTTTTCTTGGTAATTCTTCTCCCCTACCACGTCCTCCCCCTTCCCTCTCAACCATCAGTAGGCCTCTCCTCGTGGTGTGTGCAAGAGGTGTGCATTGGTTCGTGTGGAGATCGCAAGGAAGGGGGTTTTAATTCAAACCGGTTGTCGTGCAATTAGTACCGGTTCAAAGGTAAGATGTTCTTTTTCTCACAGCATGCTTTCATTAAAGTTTTGATCTTTATATGGAGTACCACGTTCTGATGTTATGTGTGACATGAGTGACCATATTTTCCTAGATTAATTGCTCTATTTGCTGAGATCTATTCAGTTATTGATATACCGATTGATTTCTTGATGTGAATCTCTCATGCACAATTCGATCAAGCCATCCCTGATAGTATGTGTTAATTTCGGTTCATGTGAGTCATATATCTGATGTCTATCAATGAGTGCCATTCTCTGATTTGTGTAGATAAGGGTCTGTTTATGAAAAGTTGTCTCTTTTCTTGTTGTATGTCACCCGATCTCACATTCTTTATGTATTGACCTAATTGATTCATCAATTGGTGTAACTCTTGTGGTTCTCATCCAAAAGCAGCAAGCTTTCAGAAGTATTTCCAATGGTTTGGTGCGTCCTTATGAGCCACAGGTCGTACTTTGTTGTGTTGATACATGTCCTGATAAAGCTGTCTACTTTATGTAGTGTTTGCCCTAATTGATATAGTATATAGGTAATAAGACTATCTAAAAGAGATTAAGGGATGTATTAGCATGATGAAAGTGAGAATCCTTATGGATCATTGCTCGTGGACCCTAAGACCACTGTTATTAGGTCTGACCAGGAGCCGAGGTGTCCTGGAAAAGTTGTCCAGTTTGCGGGTTAATGAATCATTAAGGCTAAGGTGTAAAACAGTTTTAAAAAGAGACTATTAGGCAGATTAATACATAATTAATGGTCTGACCAGAAGCTAATAAAGGCCTAATGTGAGAGGGTTTTGAGTCTAAAAGACTTTAGTTATGATTAGAATTAGTAACAACAAGTGAAAATTGGATTATTACTTAGTATAATGCTCTCGGCTAGGATGTAACTTGCGCCGACAGACTGCATTCGAAAATTCATAACTAATTGTAGAAATTTTGGAAAATTATTCTGTAAATTGGGTAATGATCTACAGACATAGGGCTGTCTGCCATAAAAATTTCAAGGGACTGTTAGGTTTTGGGTAGACTGGAGAAAATCCGGGAATTGAGCTATTGTGTCCATAACAGTGTCCTTTTGCGGTTATAAATAAAATGCTATGCTAAGATTACATATATATATATTATATATCACAAGGAGGGTACTATGGCATAAGAATTCCAGAGGGTACTTATGATAGTATCATGTGTGGAATATTGTCTCTATTCCAAATGTCGTATTCATCAATGTCTTTGCTCGCGGTGCCTAACATCGCGCATCTTCGACCCCATGAAACCCTGATGTTAGGATAGAGTT
This sequence comes from Houttuynia cordata, assembly GCA_039654745.1. NCBI lineage: Eukaryota > Viridiplantae > Streptophyta > Magnoliopsida > Piperales > Saururaceae > Houttuynia > Houttuynia cordata. Next base: position 27,677,331 of record CM077504.1, read on the forward strand.
ATTCTTTCCAATTCTACTATTAAAGTTTTGAGAGTCATCGACTTCAGAGTCTTGAGAATCAGGGATGATCTTGATTGCAAGAGTGCTTGGTGATGACGTTGATTGAGTCTATACCGAAGAGTTCAGTTTCGAGTCAGCTCGTGCATAGGCACAGACCGGTTGTTGGTTAATCTCTTGAGAGTCAGTCATTGTTAAATGCTGAGAATTCCATAGTACACCTTCGAGAGTCTGATTCCTGAAATTGTTAATTCATGAGAATGCCCTTGGTTGTGGTTAGACAAATCCAGTTCCATGTAAACTATTTCTTCACTAAGAGTTTTGTTGAACACTCTTAGATTGGATCATAGTATGCTCACGAGCCATAGCTAGACCCATGGTGGTCTCCGATGATTATGAACCTCTGTAGTTCAGCCGATGACGGCAACGCGTGCACTTTAGATTGTAGACATTACGGAAGGTCTGCAATCTCCGCCCATTGTGCCCGTAAGCACCGATGGGGCCAGCATCCCTAGACGCATGGCCGGGTTCCTACGTAGAACCTCTAGGATGTTCTGGTATTGAAGTCCATAGAGGAAGTGGACTGATCAGAGAGCAGAAATTGTCATCTTCGACACATTGGTTGTCCAGATCATATATTTTGCTTATCTCCTTACTCTTTGGAAGTCGGAAGTCATATTGATTATTGTGCTTTATTCCACCCTGATCAGCGAGATATTTTGGGTGCTGTATCTTTTCCTGGTAAGTATCACCTGCGTTATGATTATTCTGAGTTATCAGACCTGCTTGTTATTGGTTCCTTTATTGCCTATTTCTACTGTGAGTTTTTCTAGCATCCTACTGAGTATTTCTTCTGGAATACTCACGCATCTTCTGATGCAGGGATTAAGGCTGAAGAGGTGTGATCAGCATATTCGTGACGTGGAGGTTGGTGATCGTAAAGTCGGGAAGACTGGATAGCATAGTAGTTATTTTGTTATTGTTGGATTTTTGGTTTTTGGTTATTCCGTGGCCTGCGTGTCACTTAGTTAATTTTTCACTTTCGTGGGAATACTTGAAAAGCGTAAGATAGTTAGAATGTTTAGTTATTTCATTTCTGTAGTATTTGAACATTTGTTTACATCATATTGATCCTGCTATTCCCGTGTATGTATATGGGATTTATGGTGATGAATCGAGTATTCGGTCCGTCCCAGATTTGTGACCCTATTACCTTCATTGGTTTATCGCTTCCGCATATTTTAGGGTTGGAAATTTGGGGCGTGACAGAGAAACTTCAGTTGACCTGTTATTGAGTCTGTTTGAGTCAAGTCTTCTTCGAAACCAGAACTTGATATTCTTCATGATATAACTTGAGTTATCTTGGAGTCTTGAAAGACAATTCTTGATCAAGTCTTTCTTCATAAGTCTTATCTAGGGCTACGCATGCGTAACATACTCATTGTTGAGAGTCTTTATTATTCTATTCATACTCCAAAACATGAGTCATACGTTGTTGAGAGTCTTTGATATTCTATTCATACTCCATGAGTGAGTCATTGAAGTAAGAGTTACCCTATTCTCAGAAAGTTGAGACCTCTGCTATTGTTGAAACATTGTCTAGTTTGGCATTGACCTATTTCTCCACTAATTGTTCAGTGGAATCATAGTATGCTCACGAGCCATTGCTAGGTCCAGCGTGACCTCCGATATTTATGAAATTTTGATTCTTTATTGCCCGAAGGGAGGCAAATACGTACGTTTAGGCTGTATGATATTACGGAAGGTCTGCAGTCTCCGCCCATTGTGCCCGTAAGCACTGATGGGGCCAGCATGTCTAGACGCATGGCCGGATTCTGAAGGGAGAACCTCTAACATGATTCTGGTATATTTTACCTTTCGCGATCGGTAAATTCAGCGAGCAGAAATTGTAACTCCTTATACTATAGATGCCTGGAACCTTTGGTATTTTGACCATTCTCTCCTTACACCGGTATTTGTTTGGAGTCGTATAATTTATTGTCCTTGCTCTATACTTGAGAGTAAGGAAGCATTGATGTTCGGAGTCTTGGATTATAGTAATTTCTCTCCTTACACTTTGGATGTTTAGGAGCCTTCATTGATGCTGTTATTTCCTCTTATAATAGAATTCTTGTTGCTCAGTTCAAATATTCTTGATTATTCAACTGTCTCATATTAAACCCTACTCTTTATCCTATATTGTATATTCTGTTCTTGTGGGTTTTTGCATTCTACTGGGTATTTCTTCGGAATACTCATGCATCCTCTGATGTAGGCATGAAGAAAGTCTAGTTATGGCAAGTGCAGAAAATGGAAGACTCGAAGACAGTTGTGGAAAATAAAGCTATCTTTGTTATTTTAAATTTAGTGTTAATATTATTGGCATGTTGGCCAAAGTATTTTAATGATTTTGATTTTTAGTTATTTTAAATGACTTGTATTATGGATTAATTTAAGATTATTAAGTTCTCATTTCATATGTGTTAATGATGTTATTTAAAGACTCAGTTGTGTTATGTCGAGTACACATCTATTCATGGTGATGTATTAGACGGGATGTTCGAGTATTCGGTTATATCTCAGGGTTTCTGGCCTCAAACATACTCATGAAAGAAAAAAAATGTCTTCCGCACTCCGACAAGGCCGGGAATTTTGGGGCGTGACAAGAAAACTTAAAAATTAAAAAAATAACAAATAATTTACAACCAATGGTGCAACAAGATTGGGTTTAATCTAAAAAATTGGAAGTCCAACTATATAAATCTTTGTATATAAATCTTCACTAGTCCAAAAAAACCTCCAATTAGAAGAGTTTCCTTAACTATGAATCTTGTGCATCTAAATCTCATGCACCCTAACTATAAATAAGATCAAGTGTCATATACATCTAAATTTGAAGAGTTACATTGACATCACACATCCAAAATTTAAGTGCTATAAATATAAAAAAATAGTCTAGTGATCTATACCAAACGGTAAGCGGTAAACGGATATGGAAGAGCTGCTTCTATTACCACTCCATTTTGAATAGTGTCGGATAGAATTATCCATTTATTATTCTTAGCAGTGCTGTACGGTCGATAGAGAGGTAGAACGGGTACCATTCCCAGCCCTAGGTGCATGTTAACAAGACTTAATTATCCTAGGAATATTTCACCTTTAGGCTAGAATGCCCATTGTTCCTAAAAACCCAAAAGCCGTCGCTAAAAGTCCTTTCACTGACGCTAAAAGCGACTAAGTTTTCTCATGAGCCTGTGTTTTTGTGTATGATGCAGGTGAGAGTTCTTTGACCAATGGGTACCTAGATACTCCCATAGACTGGATACCAGGCATGAAAGAACATTCGCCTGAGGGGCATGCCAAGTTTTGTTCAAAATGCTGATCCAGAGGATTTTATGGTCAAATTCGAGACAGAAGAGACAAAAGAGGCAGAAAATCTTAAGAGAGTCTGGGGCCTCATCCTCAACACATTTAATGAATTTAAACAAGTGCTTGCTGCTATCGGGTGCATGTTTCCTCGTCTTTAATCACTGGGCCCTTTGTTTAAGCTATGCGATCATCTGATTCCGGAATGTGAACTGAAGTCCATAGGATCCAACCTCTGGAAAGAGAACACTAAGTGCTTGGATTGGCTAAGCAACAGATAGCCAGGCTCGGTTGTCTAAAGTAAACTTTGGCAGCATCACAGTCATGACGAAACAACAACTGTTGGAATTTGCCTGTGGGCTTGCAAATAGTAAGCACTACTTTCTATGGGTCATTAGCCTGATCTTGTAATGGGTGATTCAGCAATTTTGCCCAATGAATTTGTGATGGAAACTGAGGGGAGGTGTTTGTTGGCAAATTGGTGCCCACAAAATGTTCTCTCCCACCCTTCAATAGGGGAGTTCTTGACTCATTGCGGGTGGAATTCAATGCTGGAGAGCGTATGCGGTGGAGTGCCAGTGATTGGTTGGCCATTCTTTGCCGAGCAGGAGGTGAACTGCCGGTATGCTTGCAGTGTGGGGGATAGGCATGGGGATGATCAGCAACGTAAGGAGGGAGGAAGTTGAGCGCCTAGTGAGGGAATCGATGGAGGGAGAGAAGGAAGGGAAAGAAGATGAAGAAGAGGGCTATGGAGTGGAAGGAGAGTGCACATAGAGCTGTAACATGAGGAGTCTTCCTACGCGAATTTGGGCAGGCTAATTGATGACATTCTAGTGGAGACAAGTTTTTTCTTATATATAAAAAGCTTGAAAGCTACGTATCCATAAGATGGATTCTATCATACTCCAGAGCCAGAGCTTTAAGGAGGGATAACTCCCTGTCCAAGCCGTTGAAGTTGTCAAAGTGTTGCACATATCTTGCCAAACAATGAGCAACACAATGCCTTCTCTCCGAACGAGCTGTTATAAAACATCTCAAAGCTTCCATAGCTTCCCTAACCAAAAAACTCCTTGGTCCACAATTCTCCTCTTTTTTGTCAAATAATAAAATCACATTCAAATAGTTCCCTTCAAAAATGACATTTTTGAACTGTTTTGAACTGTAGTCTTACTGCAAAAATAACAACTTTGGGCTGCAATTGTTTTGATGGGCTACTCATGCAATAAATTAAATTCCCATTGAAATCCCTAACACAGTAGCCAATTCAAAATTCTACCATCAAAGTTAACTTTAATAAAACCTTATGCTAGTGGTTTCCAAGCTATAGCAGATAGATTTATGTGTACTGGAACAGTACTTGTGGCGAGTCAACCACACATTATATCAATCACTAATAATTATCCATTTGGAACGACATTTGTTGTGGTCCTAGTAATTCATTTGTGGCAGTCATCTTTTTTATTAGTGTAGTGTTATTAATAATAAATTTCATATTCTGCTCAAGAAAATTTAAATCGAGAAACATCTACTTCAAATGTAAAATACGGAACATTTCACATTGCATATTTCACAAAAACTACGAACCACGAAGAACATGCACACCCTCCCTCCCTATCCTCCTTAATTTAAGTCCTGAAGGAAGGGAGGAAAACTACCTACCCACTCAACCTCTTCCCTCCTATCAACACACCATGAAGCCAAACGATCAGTGCATGAAGACTGACGTCTATATTGTTGTTTTGAACAATGGAATGCCAAATAGCACACCGCATACCTTTTCTTTTGATTTGGAACTTCCCTTAGCATGGCAACAACTTACAAGCGTAATTCGCTACACAAATGGAAGCTGAAACCATTCAAACACAAAAAAACATCTGTCATAAGGAATTGATCATCAAACCTTCTCAACTGACTGACACAATGGTTTTTTAGATGTTTTACCCAAAAAAAGGTTTCAGATGGGCATTCAGAAGGGTAGAAAATGAGGAAGCATGCAACTATTGATGATGAACTCTCTTTTGTATCCAACTGCGTAAGGACCACAGCGATTCCAAAAGCAGTAGATGGAAAATTACTCTTGCGAGCTATGTTTCAAATTTTATCAGTACGTAGACATTGTTGATTAGCCCATAGATCATACTCGTGTCTTTCTTTTGTGTTTTTGCCTTGGAAAAACGCACATTCATAGAAATATAGAACTAATGCAGCCAATGCTCCACTAACTTCAAATGTACTCTTAACTCAAACAAAAAAAACTTCAAATGTATTCAAAAGACGTTCATACCAATTGCTGCCTAAGAAATGTCCATACCAAGTAAGAAACTTTTTGGTTCTTAGAAATCAGTAGACGATAGACTACATGGGAGACTGAAAAAATGAAAGCGTCACCTTATACAGGATACAGAGGAAGCATGCTCAGGGCAACAATTTGACAGATGATAAACTAGACATACAGTAAATTGCACGGAAAGTGTAACCAGAATTTGTAGTTTTTCGATATATTTTAAATCCTCATTTCCTTTCATCAGAGGCAAATATATATAACTCAAAATTGTTTTTGTTACAACAACATTATGAGCATCTATATGATTACCAACCAATAAATCATTCCCATACACTCCCCCCTTCCTCTTTAAGAAAAATAAGTAAATTGCACGGAAAGTGTAACCAGAATTTGTAGTTTTTCGATATATTTTGAATCCTCATTTCCTTTCATCAGAGGCAAATAAATATAACTCAAAATTGTTTTTGTTACAACAAAATTTAGAGCATCTATATGATTACCAACCAATAAATCAATCCCATACATTCCCCCCGTTCTCTTTTAAGAAAAAAAAAAAAAAGAAAAAGATATACTGACCGCCAGAAGCTAGACGAGCACAACAGCAACCACCAACCACAGCTCGTCAACTACTACCTTCGGCTATTTGCAGTCTTCGTTTTGCTCAAGCTGGCAAGCTCCTCAATCCGCTTTCGCTCCTCGCCACTTAACCTCTTAGGGATCTCCACTTGAACGCGCACCAACTGATCTCCCCTCGGATATCTTTTGTCTAGAGAAGGTACCCCTTTCTTTGCCATCACCAAGGTTGTCCCTGGCTGGGTACCCGCGGGGACCTTAAGATCAACCTGCCCATCCACTGTTGGGACCTTGATAGTCGTCCCCAAGATTGCATCAATGTATGAAACTTTGCAGGTGTAGAGGATGCTAGTCCCATCACGTTTTAGCACCGGATCTGGTACCACATCGATATACACATAAAGGTCACCTGGTGGGCCTCCTCTTCTCCCAGCATTTCCTTCTGACCGGACTCTTAACCTGCTTCCCGAGTCCACACCAGCCGGAACCTTGAGACTTATCCGTTTTGTTCTTCTTACTCGTCCATCCCCGCCGCAAGTATTACAAGGAGTGGATGATTCCCCAGATCCCCCACAGGTTGAACAGGTCATCACCTGCTGGAACACACCAAGTGGAGTTCGAGCAGAGGAAATGACCTGGCCTTGACCACCACAGGTGCTACATTTGCTAGGTGTCGTCCCAGGTTTTGCACCTGTTCCATTACATGTCCCACAAGTCTCAAGCCGGTTTACTTCAATTTCTTTTTCAACTCCAAAAACAGCTTCCTTAAAGTTCAATATAAGATTATATTGCTCGTCATCTCCTTGAATTGGCCGATTTCTAGCCGCCCGACTGCCACCCATGCCACCCATTCCACCCATACCTTCAAATAGTGACTCGAAGAGATCAAACGGATTGCTAAAGTCCTACAAAAAATAATGACAGTAACAAGTAAATTATAAGTTCCCATTTAAATATCAAATTCTTCATGCAAGAAAAATAGGGACTTACTCCCATGCCCATTCCTGAACCTTTCAGCCCAGCTTCACCGTACTTATCATACAATGATCGTTTTTCATCATCTGATAAAACCTGCAACACAGCATTCACTGATTTAAAATAAAAATAGCATTTATAACGAACTAGTACCTGTAAACAAGACTTGGGACAACCAACCTCATAAGCATTACTGATCTCCTTAAATTTCTGCTCTGCATTCGCTTCCCTGCAAAGCAAAATTGCAATTCACTATATTTCAACAGTAAACAACCAAACTTACATTAAAAATTTCATTATTCTGCACACAAATATCTCTAGATGACAGAATCAAACACATATATGAACACAAAGGTATTGTGCCATATGACAACTCCCTCCCGCTTAGACTTGATAGACCTCCCTCCCTGCTTTAAGAATCCACATTGTGTCCCACCACAAATGATGTTCAGTGCTCTTCGCACAAGCAGTGCATGCATAACATGTTTCGCAGAAGTTCAAGTGTTTTACTCACCCAAATTCCCTAGTTCCGTGGTTTCCCTACAAACAATCAACCCTCCATATATTTTCCAAATTACACGATAAAGTATCTTCAATAATGTAGATACTTAAAGTGCCCACCCTAACAAATGATTTAAGGAGAATAAGAAGACAGCTAGTAAATTCTTGGATATATCCTAAAGCTCAACGAACAAAGACATAGATCTCACAATTAAAGCATTTAGCTGATTCATCTTAAAACTGTTATAAAGCAAAAACAGCCTAAAATGTACTAGCATATTAATTATAATGATTTTAGGTGAGGAAAACAAGGAACAAACTTGCTTCAATTTGCAATGACCAAAGCAATGATTCCATGTTGCAATAGCTTTCATATATAGAAGGAAAGAAATATAACAAATTTCATCATCTACTCAGTAGTAGCATAAAAACAGTGACAGAAAAAGCTGTGACAATCAAAAAGTTTCCAACTTTATCGCTTCTTGATACAACCCACAATGTTGGCTCAAGTCACAACTCTTTGAATCACACCTAAATACGCATAAACAACAAAATGCAGATAACTTTGCTACCAGAACTAAATAATAACACTAACGCCAACATCCAGTGCAACAAATGTTCCAACTTGGGTTTGCTTGTATGCAACATAACACAAAAGGGACAACAAAACTAAAGATGCTAATTATCTTTATCATTATAAAGCAAAAAATGTAAACATAAATAAGCCAAAAAAACTGAAAATAATGTAGTAGGCAACTCACTTGTTCACATCAGGATGAAAATTCCTTGCAAGCTTCCGGTAAGCTACAGCACCAAAATTAAAAACTAACATTATCCTTGAGTTAAATACATTTCCATCTATCAAAAAATGAATTACAGGATAAAAACAAATGCACTCTAAGCTTATATATGCTAGAAGCCAACCCATTACATTGCAATATGCCATTAATTATAATCATAAAATTGAGAGAAAGAAAACACAATAGCTTAAAAATGCTGGCTGTAAAATGCACAAACAATTATTCAAGTAACTGATAAATGAGACCAGGTACCAAGTTGTCCTGACCAAGCGACAAACCATCAATGCTAGATCAAAATTACTTAAGCACCAACTTTCCCGCAGTTTACAGTATCATATCCCATTGAACTATACTCAAACACTTTGCCGGCCACAAAAAGTGGTGATTTTTCAATAATTATTCCCATGTTCAAAAATAGTCACCTATTATTTTAACATATTAAACTTTCCTGAGGTTCAAAACAAACTTAACCAGAGGTTATGCAGACTATGACAACATAGTGTATGCACATCATGATCAAATAGAAAAAAGAAAATGACTTAAGTACCCAACAAGATTTAAAAATCAAAGAAAAGGACACCGCAACAAGCCTATATATTTAGTAGGCCATTTTTATGACAAGACAGCAGCGTTTTTTTAAGTATCAAAACACAACATATTACCGATCAGCAGAAAAACATACCACTCTTTATTTCTGATTTACTAGCATTTCTTGAAACCCCAAGGACAGAGTAATAATCCTGCAAATTCCAAAAGGATAAATCATTTGAACAAAACTATTATATAGCCAAAGTTGCATTCATTGAGAAGCAAAAAAGGTAAAAGGTGCCGGCAACCAAATACCCAAAGTGTTAGATTTACTCACACCATCAGCTCTAACAATCAGTCTACCACTTCTATGTCTACGAGATTTTTGGGACAATCCAAAATTATAAAGGGCATATAGAGCGTTGGCAAACAAAGTTGAACATGATGATGCTAGATATTTTTTTCTGCTTGAACCCCTGCAGTTAATAGCGAATGAAAATAAGTTCAGAATGTGCAAATAAGCAATTAACGAATCGTACTTAATTGAAAGCGTAGCTAAATATGCCACATGAAGCTACACCAATATATTTTGGCAATATATGAACTCAGATATCAAATTTATTATAAAAATCATGTTCCTGGGATAATGATGTTAACTGTATCTCAAAAAGCTATATCATTCTTAATCGTTCGGTGAATGTTTCTAGATTCAAATGAGAAAACATTCGCGTCTTTGTTTGAGGGCAAGCACTTAACTGCTCTAATCTACTATATCTACATGTATGTATATATAGGGAAAAGTTTAAATGAGATCGCTCTCATATAGCTTATATGAGGCCAGTTCATGACGCAACCATTGGATCTTGATCTGACGGCTACAAGGGTGAGTGATGGTTCACACTCACTTACCCACTGATTTAATACCCACCATCGGATCGGAATCCAATGACCCAAAAGATTAGCCTCATGCTCTTTATATGAGAACGATCTCATATATATATATATATATTTATTAGGCCACGGAAGGAGATTTGGTAATACAAGCCTAGAACAGAATGGCATTGTTACAAGAATAGAAGAAGAAATTGCTTATAACTCAGTGCTGAATGCTTTATATTTCCGAACCTTTCAATAATCAAATATTCTCGTTACTAACGACGGCTGAAGATAATATAGCAGAGCCACATATGCATGACCTACTTCCAAGCAAATGATTGATGTTTCTATCGTCTATCTATATTTAATGTAGTTCCACATTCTGCAATATATTCATTCAATTCAACATTCTCTCAAAGATTTTTAAAAATTTTAAAAAACTCTTATCAACCCATACTGATACTTGCCGATTTAATAGCCTATCTTGTTCTATTCAGAAACGAAAAATAAAAGCAAACAAAAACATTTAACCGATCATGTTGTATTCACAATGAAGATTAAAAGCGTATGACAAAATTCCATGCTACATTTATCATAAACATTATCACAATCATAATCATAATCCAGAAGCGCCTTTTCCCAACAACTTGGGATCGGCGACATCGATCTCATGCCTCCACTGTAACAAGGTATAATTGCAAGAATATCTGTGAGATAACGAGCCTAACTGTGAAGTGCAAGAAGGATGCCTGATGTCTAGTAGACCCAGATATATAGACCATAAAAAAACACATAATTTTTGCATGAAACTATGATGGTACATGTAGTCACATAAATGCCTACCCGAACTGAGAAATCATCACTTTGCCCGAATCATAACATGCTACTGTTCTCGGTGATGAAGCCCTCGCCATAAGTTGAGGCCGGTGTCCCCATTGTGCAACCCATGTACCTCCACAAGGTATAATTGCCATTTACTTATTCCAATTAAGGCTAGAGCACAAGATCTATTTAAAGAACTGCTCAAACAGAGAGTAGTAAAGTCATCAAAATCAAGTTAAAGAAACGAAATTTGCATCCCGTACAACATTCATATCAACTTCAAATCACGAAGCCATAAATTTGCAGTTAACAGAACTTCAAGAGATAAATAACAATCAGAAAAATAAAAAAACAGCAACATTTGTTATATTTCCAATGCCAATTGTCATAAAAATACCCCAGACACTCCTACTCACAGGAATAGCACCCAAGCACAAGGTACCCAAGTAAAGCTAGAATCCTCTGCTATCAAACTTCGAACTCCTTCAAATAGGAACATTATAAAATACAACAATCAACCTAAGCCGGGGCTTACTCGTGCCCAAGACAGCAATATCAACAACAAACCAAACTTAAAACAGTCCAGTAGCAATAAGCCAAATAGAAGCGGTAACGAGTCACTAAAACCAGGCGAATATTTCAGCTGCTTACTTACAAAAACAACTGGAAATTAGGGATTTGAGAGGAAGTTAAAGGAAAAGATGGAACCTTTCGTCTTTCGCTGGGACGAATCGCTCGTATTCTTCCGGCCTGAGTAGGGTGCTTCCGTGAACCCTCGGGTGGCGGAGGGTTCAGTAGGGGGGGAATGTGGAGGAAAGGCGCCTCTTTTGGAGGGAGGCTTCAGCGCCGAGAGGGATGAGGTCAGAGAGGGAGTCTCACTGTTGTCTTACCGTGGAAATAAAGAGGAATTGGAGACATGATCAAATGACTTGTGTGAGTCTCTTCTTAAATCCTAATACTGCTTTTTTTTTATAATAAAATCTTAATACTGCTTAGTTATGATTAGATGATGCTAATTGCTAAGCCAGTCTCATATTACTCACTTTGTTCCATATTATTAATGAGTACCTTTTTTTTACTTGGCAGAACAGACTAAAATCTTGCAATGGGATACTCATTGTTTTTTCGATTTTTGCTAAAATTACCATGGAATATTTAATTCAAAAGAATATGTCATTTGTTTTTAAAATGGGCCTGAAAGTAAGAGAAAGTTCTAGACTTCTAGTTCTAGTTAGTAATGAATTATGACATTAAAGAAATGCATTGTGAGTCATTTCACTGTCCCTTCTAACACATGCCCATTCACATATAAATTCATTTCAATTATGAAGAATTTTAGAAGTTCAATTGCATAGATCATAATTCACTTTGCGTACTCTGGAGTCCGGTGCAATGTTTTAAAACTTGGGTGGTTGGACACTTGAACCTGACTCTTTTGGAGATCTCCGAGAGAGGAGAGCTGGGGTTTGATGTGCTCTTCAGAGTCCATACTTTGGCTGCGAGTGAGTTGTATTTTCATTTCCTGAGCTGTAACGTATTGTAGCTGATTCGCCATCAAAATGTGGATTTTTTTATACAATCAAAATTGTGGATTTAGTCAATCAGCTGAACATCATCTCTTTGTCTATTGCATCTTTTATCGAGCTCTCTGGTTGGTGCTATATGACACCGCAAGTAGCTCTCTCGAACTGGCTTTACATTTCTCCTCTCTGGTCTCTAAATTTCACATGATTTTCATTGGATGTCCCCTGCCTATATGAATACACATGGCTCATTTGGAGATACTGGACCTCTTTACCGGCAAGTGACGAACTCAAAATCTGCTGCTGGAAGTGGGATCCTCTTTACAGCCAGATTAGCCTTATTTCGTTGCAGAACCACTTTCCAATTGCCAAATACACCGCCGACCATGACTGCCGAGGTGTATGGGCCTTACAATACAGGTTGGAGCCACTTCCGAATTTTGTTATGGGCCTTTCAAATATAGGTTGGGCTTCCATGGGCGGATACATAATTCGCATGTCGCAACCGCCTATCCGCCATGATTGCCATGGTCTTGACTCTTGCGTCTCTTAACTCCTTGAATTGGTGACACTGACACATCAGGAGTCAGTGTGACAAGTGTCGTCAAGTTTTATGATGGCAAAAAGCCAAAGAAATCTACGTTTTTCAAGAAAAAAAAGAGAAAGAAATAGTAGTTGGCAAAAAAAAAATGCACGGCCGAAAAAAATTACATCCTCGTAAATACTCAATTATAGCCAACCTCCAAACCATGCATTTTGAACCATTGGATTATAAATTACATATTTTATTTTCCACTAGCTCAAGCTTTTAGAAAATTTAGTTATTTAACATGGTGTAGGAGCCAAGGTCATTTTGAAGCACGCTAGGTAATAATTTTTGCTAGATCGAGCTTTTTGGAAATTTAGCTTATTTAACAAAATTATATTTTTTTCTTTTCTTTTAAATAAAATAATTAAGCCTTGAGGACAGCAACAAAAAATCCAAATCTTAAATAATCAGTTTTAAGACGGTGTATGCGACATTTCGGGCTCATGCCTTATAGTACTTGAAACGTTCAAGTGAAGCCAGATTATGTAAGGCCCGCAAGCACGCTCCCTAGTCCTGGGGCCCTGTGTCTGTGCTCTACTAATCTTAGCATCTCATTCCAAATAAGACGAGTTTCTAAATTATTACCGGGCTGATTGTCTGGCTTCTTGCTGACATTTATTACTTCCATTAAAACGAGTAACTACATTCATGAACATCCATCCCGTGTAGCAAAAATTTTAAAAATCACCAGTAAAATCGTTGTAGCCTCTCCCCATCTCCCCATGTGACAGTTGAGGATAATATTTCATAATAAGATTGGTCTGTACGTATAGTTTCCCATTACTCTGTCTCAAGTCTCCTATCCCTTGCAATGCTACTAGCCCACTACAAGCACATTTTGTCTCCATCACATCACACATTCTTTTCTAAATCATATCGCTTGACATGGAACTCAATCGGAGGTTCTCTTCCAATTGCAAGCATTAGCGCTGCAAAATGGTTAGGTTTGCAACATGTTATGTAGGTTTAAGTAGCGTCTTCATCTAATATAAAAAGGCACCAGGCCCATCATGTGTGAAGGAACACATTGAATAGATTTGGCACAAGGCCATACCAAGGTCCAAATGCATGTGGAACGTTTCTTGTCAACAAGAAAAAGAGAGTAATAAGCTGTGGCTTTCTTTATCAATTGGTAGGTGAGCAGAAGTGATCACTAGCTAGCTTTTCCTTTCGTGGAGAGACAGAGGCACGGGGTTTCTTCTCCTTATGTGGTAATCATGCATGTGATCTCCTTCATCAGTAGACTCCTTTGGTCCCCCATAATAATTCAATAAGCGTAACGACAACTGTGACTATCATTAAACTAAGTTGCATTCCCATTGACTGCAAGTTGAAAAAGCTCATGTCATACATGAGTCAAGTATAACACAAGTAGGATGGATGGAACAAAAGGAGAGGCTAGACTTGAAGTAAGGTCAATCTAGGGATGGGCCGAATTGATGGAGGGATGACCAAATGCTACAGAACTTTCTAACTAATTAATGAGATATTTATGGAGAGGCAAGATCCATCTTCTAGATTCTAATCGGAATAGATTTTCGCAAAAAAATGGACATTTGAGTCTTGAAGAACATTTTTATTAAACATGATGATCATGATACTTGTCGGTGGACACTCTCACTTTGAGTACTCCCTCCGGTCACTTTTAATTGATCAGTTTTTTTCAAATACACTAAAAATTTAGTTTATTTGAAAAAAACTATCTATTAAAAGTACCAAGAGGGAGTATTTAAATGGAACAATGGATGCTGGTTTCTTTAATGGAAATGAAGCGACTCGTTTTTCTTTGCGGCAACCTTTGAACGACAAGACGGAAGAAACTGTAAATAGGTCAGCTACTTGTTACCAAAGGTAGTACTAATTATATGAAACAAATACTAAAGCTCACATGTCAGATCTACACGAAATGAAGAAAATTAAGGCCGCGTCCCATTTAAATTCTCATGTGTACAACCACATCACAAGGCAAACAAACATCAACTTTTCCACCCCAAATTGTCAAATTATGTGTGATAAAAATAATTAATCATAACAGAGTGCTTGCTGTTATTATTTTGAAAAACAAAGGACTGCTTTCCTAGAGAAATTATTTAGTACAACGGCTTAACTACGTCACCTTTATGCCACTTTTACATCTGTCAAAGCTTGCTTATGAGCATGGGGACTAAATAACTAATAAGTTCAACACTAACCAAATTTCCCGTAGGGAGTAGGAGATTTTGTGTAGAGATTAGGAAGGGCGTTGTCAAAACGTCATCCCATCCACGTGCTTCGTCACGCATGTGGCGGATCCGTAAATAAGAACAATTTCAGGTCTCTCATTGAGGCTGCCGCAAACTAAAAGCACGTCGTGATCTCTGGCGCAGGTTGCGGGACAGATTGGCTCCAATCAGAAAGTGGCGCATAATCTATTTTGTTAGCTCTTTTTCATAAAATTATCAAAAAGGAAATTTCTTTTCATAAAACATCAATTATTACTAAAGCATTTCCATAAAAAATGCCTTTTAACTTCATCTAAACTAAAAAAACTTCTTTTCTTTTTATAACATCTTTCTTTTTAACTTTCAGAGTGCGGAAATTAGAAATGAATAAAGAGAACCAAGTCCGGCGTAGTAAACAATAAATAAAGAGAGCAAGAGTATCTAGCTTCAAGCCTTCAAAACATGATAATTCTTTGGCTTTTGGACGCCAAAAAAAAAAAATCTTTGGCTTTTTGCCGAGTTATCATGGCTGTGAAGCCTGTGATGGGAGCCGGACAAGAGCTGGGTGGGACTGTGGTTCAAAAGAAGCCAAGCTGGTGGCCGAACTTGTAATTGACTAGTTGGTCATCTTCTAGGTTGGACACTCGTCCACTAACGCCGAGCATTATTTCATGGAAGAGACAGGGTCAGTTTTGTGGCTGCTAGCTCAAGACTCGGGACACAAGTCTAACTGTTATTAGGACAATGATTTCTCCCACTAAGACCTCGTAATAGTGATATTCTAATACTTAGTACGACTCTTAGGGACGGCTAATCCCCCCCCAAATGCTATCAAAAGTACTATACCACTATACGTCTTAGCTCCGGATTTTTCAAAAACATTGAACGGTCTAGAAACAAACAGATGGGTTTAAGGTGCAAATTTCATTTTTTTTACAACAAGGCGCCAATTTCATTTGGCTTAAGCGAAGACTGCAGTTGTAATCAGTAAACTTGGGAGGTAAATTTTCCAACAACAGTAAAAAGAATAAGGGAAATAGTGATAACATTAAAACTGATAAGAATGGCTAGAGAACAAGAAAGGAGAACATCATTAGAACAGGAAGCAGAAACGTGAGTCATCAATTGGAGAAAGAACAAGAAAGGAAGACATCATTAGAGCAGGAAGCAGAAACGTGAGTGGATATTCCAAATTCATTGCATCTGATTGCTGCATGCGATACATTTTTTTTTTCATGATAATGGGTGTGGAACCATTACAATGACGGGTGTGGGTCATGTGTAGTTGGGGGGGGGCTCTTGAATTCAAGAATGGATCGATGGGCGTTAGGCAGATCGACATCTTAAAAATAGTAATAGAGGCTGCTGCCAAACTTCGTTATTCTCATTCCATTTCGTCCAAGTTATACATTCCGTTCTTTCATTTCTAGTTTCTTATATGCGTTTTCTAACTATCAATCCGAGGTCCCACAAATTCTTTTTTTTTTCGGGCCGGGGACGGATTTCATCCCCATTGTCGGCGGTTCTTAAAAAAAACGAGTGTTTCTTCCACCGAATCATTGACCAAAAAATCTCCAATGTGAATTATTATAACTATAGAAATTACCATAGTTCATTGAAAATCTCATAGTCAAGTGTTTACTTGCATTCATTTCACATCCCGTGTTGAAATCGTGTCAAGTCATAAGAATCAAAGCCCCACAAATCCCCGTTTTTCCCCGAATCCCAACTCTAACCTCGGATTGGATAGTGTTGAATACCTGGGTGATTAAGGGAGGCCCATTGGCCATTAGGCTATACACTGCCAATCACTGGCATCCATTAATCTATATTCAGTAGATAAACAATTCTCTATATCCAGTCATCTAAATAGATCTGGAAAGGATGAAGCAAGAGACACCGTCATTGCTCGTTCCCCTCTCTAATTTCCTCTTGGATTTTTTAAATTTTTTTTGCTAATGTCGACTTGGAACTTGCATGAGAGGAGAGCTGAAAAGCATTGCGAAGGAGCATGTCAATATCCAACATGCAGGGTTCATCCAGTGGAGTCGCATCCCGTGAGAGAGAAGTTGGTCCAGTCTAGTCGGCCGCCGCGGAATCCCATGAGGCCATGAATGAAATGACCGAAGAGCCCCCCTCGTCCACCGACACGTGACTCAAGGGCCCCACACGCCTCTCCTCAAAACAAACCCCTTCACACTGTCCAACTAATTCCTTCCCCAGAAGTGGGCCCACCGCCCTGCCCCACATCCGTCATTAGCTTCCAGAAACAGGGCGCCTCATGTGAACCCCTACATTATTATCGTACATCTTCTTTATCAGTTTGGCATTTGGCGCAGTCTGTGCGATTGCTGCTCTCTAGAATAAGATTAATTAAGAGAGATTAGTTTCATAATCAATGCTTATGGTACCAGTCTGCTTTTCCCTGCTTAGTTTTCAGCTAGAAAAATACTAATTATCTTCTACTTCCCGACTTTCAGTTTGCCATTTTGGGTTTGGAGATTGAATTTTGTCAGTAGTTTCAGTGACAAAATTCGCGAAAAGGAGGAAATGCTGTATTTTTAGCAGGCATATTGCTGTATTTTTGGCATTAAATGTACTTAATTGTCAAAATTATAAAAGTTTATAGAAAAGTTTCAAAAATCCCATAATAATACTAGTCCGGGCTAACTTGCTTCAGCACGGATCTACAATTCGGGCAGTCGGATGTTGATCATGCGGCAAATAGTAATACAGTGGCAGGCAGGTTTGAATCATGCCATCTCAATCCAACAGATCAGATCGTCTCGACTCACGCCCATGCGTTTGACTGTATGAGCCCGGGCTGGCACATTCGGCCATTCGTATCTTTTTTTTTATTGAACGGCCATTTGTATCTTGTTCCGCTGTGAATTCCTGAATTTTTTGTGCTTACCAGACCTAACTCTTGTCGGCGACTTTGAAATTTTCCAACTTGGGTGATATGAATATCGTCAACGATTCATCTCTCATATCGGCGTGTTCCATGAGAACCCTCCTCTTGTGAACCTCGTTTTAATGCCCTCACAATACTATTATATATCTATCTTAGTTATATGTCCCTAATCTTATGCTAATCCTTGGAGTGGATTCCCAACCAACTCCATCCGGCCATCCTAATCTATTCCGAATTTCCACTTGATCACTACCTTAATTCTTTTTTTACCCCATACCCTTTTATTTACTTTAGTCAATTTTCTGGGGAGCTTCGAACGTCAAATCCTCGAGTCTATTTTAATTCTTATCAATAATATATAATAATATTATTACGAGTTTGTGACATGTTGAAAGCTTTGTTTGGTGCAGAAACTCCTGGGACTGAGACTCTGGAGAGTTGTTTAATGCATTTGTTACATAATAACTAAGATATAAAAATCAGTTACTGTGCCCTGGAATCTGATCATTATCAGAGTGGATTTTGGATTCTTGTATATCTTTTTGTTAAAAGTGTGACATGTTCTTGTAATCAAAATAATTAAAGAAGTAGCAGAACGCGGTTTGGGGGGAAGAGAGAAGGAACATAAACAGGAAAAAACAAGAAGGGGAGTGAGGAGAGGTGGGAAGAGAAGGAAAGTGAGAGAGAAAGAGATGCTAGAGAGGGGAGATGGTGGCTGATTTATGATTGCCTGGTATCATCTGGGAGAAAGTCCGGAGCCCGGGACGCTGTCATTTGGATTCTTTTCCAGCTTTCTTTCTCTTCTGTATAGTTTTATATACATCTACTTCTCCTTGCTGAGTTGTATAGCCGATGGACGACGTATTTGCAGTCTGGAACCAGCCATTACTCTTCTTCTCTTCAAAGTCCTGATCTTTATTTCATGCTCATTTTTTTCTCCTCGGTTGTCCATGATGGGTCCTCTGTGACTCTTCTATTTCTCTCATATGGGGTCTCATGCTGTCACTAAATTCTCGTCCCAAGTACTGATCCAAATTTGATCCCTTTCCCTTCATTCTTCCTGCTACTGCCAGCTTTCTCACAGGTGCAGGTGGGTCTCTCATCACACTGCAAATATATAGCTTATCTCATTTGCCAATTCTTTCTTCTTGAGCCCTGAATTCCCATTTGCCCACTACCTAGTACAATGCCCCGTGACCGCTAGAGCACTAGCTTTTGGCTTCAGGTGAGCCCACTTCTCTTCCACAATCCGGATCTGATTCAATGGTTCAGCCTTTCTCACAAAGACTCCACCTTTGATTTGCTTTTCTCATTTTTGAGTTGGTACTGGTATTGCTCTGTTCTGGGTTTTAAGTGGGAAGATAGCGAAGCTTTCCGAGTTTGAGTGTTTTCAACTGATCTGGCCGCAATGGCGCGGCCGTTGCCGCTTCACCGGGGAGTCTCAGGCTTGCGCATCGGCGGCGACGGAAGCCGTGAGTCCTGGGATTCCCAAATGAAGGACCGCATCGACAAGGAAGACGCTGGGGGGAAAACCCGCTCCCCTGTCTCAGATAAGCCATCTCTGTCCCGTCTTCTCGCCAGCTTATTCCTGCCGAGCCACTCCAACTCCAAGAATCCCACAGAAAATGGCTACGGATTCGAGTCTCCGAGCTCCGTGAATGCTAGAACCCGGCAGAATTTCACTCTCTACTTCCTTAAATTCTGTCTAGTTCTCATCGTCTTGCTTGCTTTCTCCTGGTCGGTCTGGTGGACAGTCTCCATTTCCAGCACGTCCAGAGGGAACATTTACAAGGGATATAGGAGGCTGCAGGAGCAACTCATAACAGATTTGGCAGATATTGGGATGCTTTCACTTGGTCTGGCCAAGTTGAAGGAGGTGGAATTCTGCCCGCAGGAGTATGAGAACTATGTCCCTTGCTTCAATGTCTCTGAGACAGCGGATGCGGATTCTGCAGAGAATATGGAAGTTGAGCGAGTGTGCACTCGCGGGTCCTGGCCGAGCTGCTTGGTTCTGCCACCGAAGAATTACAAGATTCCGCTACGGTGGCCTACTGGGAAGGATGTGATTTGGATTGCGAATGTGAAGATTACGGCCCAGGAAGTTCTTTCTTCTGGTAGCTTAACAAAGAGGTGAATTGCAGCTCCTATGCCCATATTGTGTTGTCACTGAATTTCTTTCTTTTATTGCCGCTCCAACGCAGTTTAATCAAAGATCATTATAATTTTAATTTGGTTGTGTGGGGAACCGTTGTATTGACATGATTTACTTTCATGTATAATACAGGATGATGATGTTGGATGAGGACCAGGTGTCCTTCCGCTCAGATTCATTGATGGTTGATGGAGTTGAAGACTATTCACATCAAATAGCCGAAATGATTGGGCTTAGAAATGAATCATACTTCAATCAGGCTGGGGTGAGTAAGTTTAATCCTACTCCAGCACAATTTCTGGTTATTCTTTGGATCAAATGGATCTGGTGACAACCGAAAATTATTGAGAATGTTGCCATGTTGCTCATGTGGGTAGCAGAATTGCTTACAACCAATTGAATAGCAGAATTGCTTACAACCAATTGAATAGCAGAATTGCTTACACTCTACTGAGTACCATGGAGGATAGTCTTCCCTAGCCCCACATACTCCACTGGTCCCGTCAAAATGACTTGTGTGGAGAACAGTCCATGGCTGCTATTTCAAAATTGCTTTTTAATCATTGAGTGTGAACTACCTCTCCTGTCTCACGAACATATGGATCCTCATATGTCATTAGGCCCTGTAGTTTGAATGAATGGAAATTTTAACGCATTAAAGTAGCAATGTTTTCGGTTCCTGCATGTACTTGATGTGTTGCTTTATTGTACGATACAAACAAAATAATTATCGAGACCTCTCTTACAAATTATGCGACTCTTCCTAAGTTCATGTGTGAGACTGATGGCTACTAATTTTGCACATTTAAATGCCCCATCTTAGTATAGAGTTTGTTTTTCTCTTCCTATTTTTAAAAAACAATGGCAATCCTATATGTCTATATCTTTTCTTTCTAACAGAAACATTATTTCAATTATGCAACAGTTATCATTCAACCATATTGCCTGACTTGTAATTTTATTTTTGCAGGTTAGAACCGTCTTAGACATTGGATGTGGCTATGGGAGCTTTGGAGCTCATCTTTTCTCAAAGCAAATGTTAACCATGTGTATAGCAAATTATCAAGTATCAGGCAGTCAAGTTCAGCTCACTCTTGAGAGAGGCCTGCCAGCCATGATTGGTTCATTCACATCAAAACAGTTGCCTTACCCTTCTCTTTCATTTGATATGCTGCACTGTGCACGTTGTGGCATTGAGTGGGAGCAGAAAGGTACTTGTTTAAGTGCTGTTTATAAAATTTGTTAACTTTTCTTTGTGAATGGAATTTTCAGTGCTTTACGGATTTCATATTAAATCAAGTTAAGAGCGGTCTTAGAATACGACAAACAGATTGAACTAATGAAGCTCATCAAAGGAGGTTTGTCATTTGTGCAAACTTAAGATAGGCCAACAGATAGTTTATCCCCTTTCCCTGGGAGCATTGCTCGAATTTTGTTAAGCTTGTCCAGTGGGCTTGATATTTGCTGTTAGTACAGGACAAGAGTCCTATGGGAACATGAGATGATTGTTTTTGCTCATGAATTCTACAATGCCTTCTTTTACAATTAAGTAAAGCAAGTTAGACTTTGTAATTTATTCAGCTTAGCACCTGACTGAATGGACCATGCACTATGATGTGAACAAAATTCTAACTGTTAAGTGGAGTATCAAGCTCAAAAGGCTTGAAGAGTAGATTACACTATACAGCTCATGCCTAATAAATACTTAGTTTGAATGCGAAACATTAAGGTTTCCACTTGGCAGACAACTGCTTCTTGACTCATCTGTGTATGGACAGTGACCTTATTCATATGCCATAATCAACACAGTTTGCCTTCTCATGAGGTCTGAGGACAAGTTTTTTACACTTCTCATAGTGTGATGGTCCGTCCAAAATGTTCAAACCCTGGGTTTTCTTTGATGATTAGGTTTGATACACTTTTTTTGGTTTGTGTTTACTATTAAACTTTGGTTTACCATCTAAAATTGGTACTGCAGATGGGATTTATTTGGTTGAAGTTGATAGAGTTCTGAGGCCCGGTGGTTACTTTGTTTGGACCTCACCAGTGACAAACATGCAGAGATCTCTGCGAAATAAAGTGAACCAGAAGAAATGGAAATTTGTACACGAGTTTGCTGAGAATTTGTGCTGGGAAATGTTATCGCAACAAGATGAAACCGTCGTATGGAAAAAAACTAGAAGAAGGAACTGTTATTCTTCTAGGTAATGTAATTTTACCTTGTGCTCATATTATCATATTTGTCACTTAAAATGCAAGGGCAGTTCTGTCCTGATTATGGAGTAACACACTCTCATCTCTTTTGCAGGAAATCTGGTGTAGGTCCCCCAATTTGTGGTAAGGGTCATTATGTTGAGTCTCCACATTATCGGCCTCTTGAGTTCTGTATAGGTGGTACTCAAAGTCGGCGATGGATTCCTATTGAAGGGCGAACAACCTGGCCTTCTCAAACAAGGCTGAATTCTACTGAGCTCAAGCTGTATGGTAATGACACACTCTATGAACTGTCTCTCATATACACAAAACCTTGTTGTAATTACTGTTTGCTCTTTTAATCAGGTGTTCATCCAGACGACTTTGGGGAGGACACTATAAATTGGAACTCAGTCGTTCGAAACTATTGGTCTTTGCTTTCACCCATTATATTCTCAGACCACCCAAAGAGGCCTGGAGATGAAGATCCTTCCCCACCTTTCAACATGCTCAGGAATGTGATGGACATGAATGCACGGTTTGGTGGTTTTAATGCTGCTTTATTAGATGCTGGGAAGACTGTATGGGTCATGAATGTGGTGCCAACATCGGGGCCCAACCATCTCCCCTTAATTCTGGATAGGGGTTTTATTGGTGCTTTGCATGACTGGTATGTTTTTTTTCCCCTTAGCTGATATGATTTGCTTTTCCTACAACATGGGAAATAAGATTTGCTTTGCTTAGATTTGTTTTTGCTGATTTTTGTCCATAATTAAATTACGGTTTGTGCACTCATTTAGGTTGTTAGCTTACCTTTACATCAGATGGCTGATATTTTCTCCGTGTAATTATTCAAAGTAAGGGAAAAGTTAATGTGCGCCTGGATGTATGTTGAAAGCATGCACCCGGGCACAATGGTCGCCATTGGATTGCTTGTCGTTTCTGCGGGCAGGTTGGCATAAAAACTCCCCGGCCTCCTGATTTATGGGTGCCTTTCATCAGGCGGCTTAGATGTTGCATATGAAAGGGACTCTTATAATAAATATGAGAATTATGACCCACATTTATAGATGATTAATTTTATTGGTCCATAAAGCATTGCATACTTTGTGAGTGCTTCTATGAAACTGCATTTTCCTTCTTACTATTTGTGAAGAGGGGCAATATGTGGGAACTTTAGCTTTGCTTTTCTGTTAAGTTTTTTGTTTAATACTAACTAAAATCCTTACCAGGTGTGAGGCATTTCCTACATATCCTAGAACATACGATATGCTGCATGCTGAAGGACTACTATCGCTTGAATTTAGCCAGTCTCATCGGTGCACTTTACTTGATTTATTCTTGGAAATGGATCGAATACTTAGACCAGAGGTGAACTATCAATCTTATCCTTGAAGATATTTTCTTATATCTTTTATGTTACCTTGTAGATTGATCATATTGTAACAGAGTTGACTTGTATAACTTTGTAGGGTTGGATCATTCTCCGTGACACTGTTACCCTAATTGAAACAACTCGAGCACTTGCAACTCAGCTGAGATGGGACGCACGCGTGGTGGAAACTGAAAGCAACAGCGACGAAAGGCTTCTCGTCTGCCAGAAACCCTTTATTAAGAAACTACAGAAATAAGATCATTATACAAAGAGTCCTTTTGGGTATATGATATTCTTTCAATTCTAGATTGGCGTTGCTTCTAATTGAAGGTTCCACCAAGAGAGGAAGAACAGAGTTTTTCTTTTGGAACAAACAAGGAAGCACGCACGGCAAAGGCGCAAAACAAGAAACATAGAACACAGAGGATTGTTGTTGACGCTTCAACGGCAAATATTCCATGGACCCGTAAGGCGTTCATGGGGCTGTAATTATACGAAACTCAGGGAAGAGACAATTTACATTTCTTTTCAGGGTAGGATCATTTATTAATTACAAGAATAGAATCATGAACAAAATCATCAAATTATTCAAAAAAGTATTGAATAAGCAATTGCTGCTGTAGTGTATCAAAAGCTGGCAAATGCGGTTTATGTGGGTGGATTATTTTGTCGCTGTTCTTTTGTAATAATGTTCATTATATACATGATTATCATTTGATTATTTCAGCTGAGAAGAAATGTCCCTTGCCAGGTGGTTTCCTTAACTGACGAATGAATATATAATGCTTTCCTCTTCTATGAAGCCTGACAAACTTCTTTGAATTTGAAGAAACAACAGTGGATGTAATAATCCTCATGTGGCAAGGTAATGTATCTGCTGCATCTGTTTGCACATGGCTGTGACCTGGAGTAGAGGGCACCGGGGTGGAGGCCCTATGGCTTCTGCAAATTAATGCATGGGCCATGTGGAATGATCTGGATGGAGCATGATGCTCATTCCTGGCCAGTTATATTGTAGCTTAAGTGCATAACTGCCTTCCTCGGGGTGTAAATGCCCACCGACAAAGTGTCTTGGCTGCAAGCTGGAAGTAAGCTCAGCAAGCAACAAAAAATAAAAGAGAGCCATCCGGTTATTAATGGCAGGAGAAGACGTGTTAGGATCATTAATACAGCATGGCTTGTTGGTTGGCAAAATGACCAGCAATTTTTGGCCATACTGCTTGATCCTCCCTATTTTCCGAAGTCACGAGTACTTGCTTTTATACGAGGGCAGCTTAGTGCTAATTGTGACTAAGCGTTAATAAAATGCAGAATCGTTTGTTTAGTGGATTTATGCGAAAGTTCACTTTACTTGGACTTCTCACGAAACTGTCCATATTATTAAAACGATATATACCATTTCAGTCTCTCTCTCTCTCTCTCTATATATATATATATACGAGAAAAGTTTAAATGAGATCGCTCTCATATTGCTTATATGAGGCCACTTTGAACCGTAGCCGTTGGATCTTGATTTGACGGCTACAAATATCCATAATGATCTCACCCACTCTTTAATGTGACACACTCACCTACCCACTGATTTGATATCCACCCTCCGATTAGAATCTAATGGCAATAAAGATTGGCCTCATGCTCCTTATATGAGAACGATCTCATGTAAACTCATCTTTATATATATATAGACTGAAATGGTATATATCGTTTTAATTCCAGATCTCCTCCCCTTCCAACCAAGGGAATTATGGAAAGGAAAAATCTAGTATGTTATGCAACGATAGTGCGCTTGTACAGCAGGTTGCCGTCAGATCAATGGGCCCACATGATCTAAGGGCTGCCACTATAGTAGTGCAGGCTAGCCTGACTCTTATGGAGATCTCTTATTAATAGAAATTTGCTCCACGTTGTAGATCACACGCTAGAAACTTCAAGCATGCAGTTATACTCCGTATTCTACTACCTCTGTCCTCTTTTAGATGGTCCATGAGGAAAAGAGAACATTCTCGTTTTAGATGCTTCATATGGTTAATTTAAGTGGATTTTGAACCCCCTCTTCCCCCGTTAGTTTGAGTTTCCACTATCCAATAAAAATCAACTTTTTTGCATATGGATCATCTAAAACGATGGAGGGCATTTGTTTCCGGTTGCATTTGTCGTTGTGATATCTTACTCCATACTAGAGCTTTAAGAATTACATCAATTTATAGAGGAGCTTATATCACGAGCTTAAGTAGATATATTATATTATATCAATCAATTTATGTTTGTAATATCTTGAACTCCATAAGTTTGATTGGTACATATCTCTCTATGAAATTCTTTACTCCAAAATCTACAACAAACTAAAGTTCCAAAAAAAACACACTCTTGTATAAAAAGCTCCAAGTGTGGGAGGGGAGTATTCATGTGGCCCAATCACTGTTTTTAAACCCGGTTCGGCCCGGCCGGTTGGACCCGGTTGGACCGGACCCGGTCACCAAACCGGGACGGAACACCCGGGCTGAACGGGTTTGAAGACCCGGCCGGGTCATTAGCGACCCGGCCGGGTTGACCCAGGAACCGGCCGGGTCGGGCCGACCGGGCCAGTATATATATAAAAAAAAAACCCTACTCTATCGGGCATCGGCTATTCGGCTGTCACTGCCGCTCTCGCACCGACCGCTCTCGCACCGCCGCCGGCCCGCCGCTCTCGCACTGCCGCCGCTCTCGCACTGCCGCCGCTCTCGCACTGCCGCCGCTCTCGCACCGCCGCTCTCGCTCTCGCACCGCCGCTTTGCTCTAGGCTCTCGCACCGCCGCTTTCGGGTCGCCGCCGCCGCCGCCGCTCTCGGGTGAGACTCGCGACCACCCTCTCCCCTTCATCCCTCCTCAGGTCTCTCTTGCACTAACCCCCTCGTCCCTCCTCAGGTATTTCTCCATCCTTTTTTCATTAGTGTGTTTTCTTTTAAACCTTGGCTGTATAAGTGGAATTGGTTGATTAACTTGATTTTGAAGGAAAATAAGTTGTAAAATATTGGTTTTGGTTTTTTATATATCCTTGGAAGTGAATTTTTGTTGGATTGTGCTTGTTTATGCTTACTGGAGTGAAAATTGGAGTGTTTATGAGGAACACTGGTTTAGAAGCTGGTCTGCTAGTTTCTTTTTCCTTTTCTGATTTTTTTTTGGGAAATTTGATGGTAAGGAGATTTTTTGAGGTGTTGATGGGGGTGAGGCCAGAGCCGTTGTGGAAATTGTTGACTACAGTTGGAGTTCTTTATGCGTGTGAGCCAATTTTTACTGTTATATACGTTACGAACATGAGTGCTATGTGGGAAAACTTCATTTGGGAAATCCAAATAGGACTATTAATGTGGAATGTATGGAGTATGATTTATATTTTTGGGTAAATTGGATGATATGAATTTTGTTCATGGACTGTTTTATCTGTGATGACTTGGCTAGCAGCTACTTGTGTTTGATTCGCTATTTGCGACTGACTACTTAGACAACAGTCAATTTTGAAAATCCTGGCTTTTATGTCCAGGTCTTTTGGGTGATTCTTCTCTCCTAAATTGGCTGAGTGTACGAATAAAAATGCTGAATGATATTCTTGGATGTTGTAATATTTACTTCAGAAAGTGATATCATGTAATTTCCTAAAAAAGTTGACAACTGCCTGCTTATATCTTACTAATTGAATCTTCCTTTTCTAAAATTCTTATGCTATTTGTTTATTTTCTTTTTGTCTATTTTGGTTGTAGACGTCATGGAGACGGGGTCTTCTTCTGCTAGTGCATATGTAGGGTCAGCTGCTAGTGCACCTACTACTATTAGTGAATCCGTAGGGGTGGATACAAGTGTAAATCCATCAACCCAGTTGTTTCGGAAAAAAGAGGACGCGGGATGGGATCATTGTCTATTGGTTTCATCTGACAATGGTAAAAAGACTATTAAGTGCTTATATTGTGGTACCCTTTTTAAAGGAGGAGGGATAAATAGAATGAAGGCTCATTTAGCTAAGCGTAAAGGGCAGATTGCTCCTTGTAAAAAGGTTCCTATTGAAGTGCAACATCAAATGGAAGTTTTATTAGATGCATTTAACTTAGAAAAAACAAGAAAAAGGAGCATGCCTGAGTCTTCAAAAGATAAAGATGAAGTAGATGAGGGAGATGAAACATTACCAAGTCAACCAGGTGAGCTAGGTAGTTCAAAAAGAAACAAACCTATAGCTAATTACTTCCCTCCATCCACTACCCCAGGAGCCCAACCTGGGATTGGAAGTGCTATGGCAGGAAAAAGGGCTATTCATATGGCACAAATGGCAGTTGCTAAATTTTTTTATCATGCTTGCATTCCTTTTAATGCCATTAAGTCTCCATACTTTCAAGAAATGCTCGATGCTGTTGGGTCTATTGGTCGTGGATTTAAAGCACCTACTTATCATGCATTGAGGGGAAACCTTTTGGAAAGTAGTGTCTTAGAGGTAACGAAAGATATTGAAAAGTATAGACGATATTGGGATGAATATGGTTGCACGATTATGACAGATGGGTGGACTGACAATAGAAATAGGACGTTGATCAATTTTCTTGTTTATTGCCCATTGGGAACTTTTTTTATAAAGTCCATTGATGCTTCCGATGAATCAAAAACTGCTGATATGTTGTGTCGTGAAATATCTAAGATTGTTGAGTATGTTGGACCGGATAATGTGGTCCAAGTGGTTACCGATAATGCAGCCAACTATGTGGCTGCTGGCAGGGAATTAATGGTAAAATATCCGAAGATGTATTGGACCCCATGCGCAGCCCACTGCATAGATCTAATTTTTGAGGATTTTTTTTAAGCACATATGTGAGGTTCAAGATGTTGTTAATGAAGCACGGATTATTACAAGGTTTATTTACAATCATCTTTATGTGTTACAATTGTTTAAAAAACTCAACAATGGAAGGGAGATTATTCGCCCGGGTGCAACTCGCTTTGCTACAAATTTCTTGACATTGCAAAGTATTCATGGTAGTAAGGATGCTTTACGAGGAATGGTAGTTTCTAAAGAATGGTCTTCTCACAAGTTATCAAAGACTGACAAAGGGGTAGTATTTGAGAACACAGTTCTAAGTGGATCATTTTGGGTTGCTTGTAGTAAGATGATTCATATTAGTGAGCCTCTTGTTGTACTATTAAGAATTGTTGATAGTGATACGAAGCCATCGATGGGTTGTTTATACGAGGGAATGAGAAGTGCAATGGCTGCAGTTAAAATTGCATGTCATGGAAAGGAGACAGACTATAAACCTTATATGGATATCATTGAAGCACGTTGGACTTCCCAACTACGACAACCTATTCATACTGCAGCTTATGTCTTGAACCCCAAATTTTTTTATTCAAATCCAAAAGAGGCCCAAACTCCTAGTGTAAAAATGGATGTTCTAAAGGTGATTCAAAAGCTACACCATGGAGATGCAAATCTACAAGCTACGGTTGCGAAAGAGATGAAGGCTTATAAGCATGAAAGTTTAGATTTTGCAATGCCCATGGCAATAACTTCAAGAGAATTGATGCAACCAGGTAAATTATCTTGTCACATAAAATGTTTGATTGTATATAGTATTTAACAAGTACTAATTAATATTTATTTTTCCAGCTGATTGGTGGAGCACGTATGGTGGATGTGTTGAACATTTGCAAAGAATGGCTGTTAGAATATTAAGTCAAACATGTGCTTCTTCGGGTTGTGAACGTAATTGGAGTGTGTTTGAAAGGGTGCATACTAAGAAGCGAAATAGGTTGGAACACAAGAGGTTAAATGATCTTGTCTACGTTCAACACAATTTACATATGAAGTAAGAATGTTTAATTATGTTTCTTTTTTATTTACTTTATGATATTACTAGTATTAAGTGTTTTTTTTAATGAAGGCATAAACGTATGTATAACAAGAAGAGGAAGGAAGAAATTGATAATATGTTTGACCCCATTTCAATGGAGGCATTTCATTTAGTTGAAGAATGGGTAGTGGAGGAGAATGTCAATGTGGACGATGTAGATGACGTACAACTTCTTGATGACATTGCTGAGATAGGTCGGAGTCTTGGAAAAGGTAATGTCATTTTTCTTAAAGTTTTAAATTATTTTAATTTTTTCATGATTATTAAGTAATTTTGACTATGCTAATGCTAATACAATATCTTTTTGGTTGTAGGAAATGTGGAAGAATCGTCACAAGGTCATCAAGATCCAGTTTTTGGTAATATGATCGACGACGAAGATTTTTAATCCCAGGTATTTCTTTTTGTTTTACTGTTTAAATGCCAACACATTTTAGTTGTTACATATGGTTTTTTACTCCTGAAGGACCAATTACAAATTGTTATAGTGTACAGCTTCACATTTACTTATATATATATATCTAACTTTCTTCAACAATTCTAGTTTTTAAAGAACTCTCAAGTTGTCCTTCTGCCATAGATGGAACTTGGGTCCCTCTGGTCCATGAAGTTCCATTAACTATCTTTTAAGAATATTGAAACCTTGTTGTTAGATATTCATTTATTATTACATGGCCTCCTAAGAATTTCGTATTTAATTTGGCTCTCTTAACTTATCTTTTACATGCATATATTTCAGACAATTCCAGTTGAATTTCTCCAGAGTGATACTGAGATTTCTTGTTTATGGTGCATTAATGACTATCATATTGTATCAAACTTTGTTGATAAGCTGCATTGTATTTAATTAATCAGCTTTTCAACTGAAACAAGTATCTATTATGGAATACTGAAATTTATTTTCATAGTATAGTAATGAGAAAGAAACGAAGAATTATAGTAAGAATGTCTAGCTTTGGTGCCATTCGGATAGGTGCTCCTGATAACAGGGATGCTACTGCTGCTGCTTCTGAGATCACTTCCCCTGTTGTTGGAAGGAGGAGGTCAGATGGAAATGGTGGTTTCTTTTTTATTTCATTGATAGTGTTGCTGTGGGCTCTGTTATGGGTGTTTATAATTGGAAGCGCAGATATGGGTGTTATGGGTGTTATGGGTGTTTATAATTGCTGTGGGCTCTGTTATGGCTTTTACAGGCAGATA
Organism: Houttuynia cordata; assembly: GCA_039654745.1. Classification (NCBI taxonomy): domain Eukaryota; kingdom Viridiplantae; phylum Streptophyta; class Magnoliopsida; order Piperales; family Saururaceae; genus Houttuynia; species Houttuynia cordata. The sequence goes on from CM077504.1 coordinate 27,708,072, forward strand.
TATATCCTCCTAGTGTAAATTGTAATTATATGTCCTCATATATGTAGTTTCGTATTTGTTTGCTTATCACTCATTTTTTTCTTTTATAGCTAAAATCTCAGTTTACTATTTAAGAAAATGATGCAGATATATATCCTCCTAGTGAATAGCTATAAATGTAATCATGTTCTTTAAGTGTGTATTTTATATGGAATTCGATTACATCCTTTTCTCGTCCGCATTCTATTCACATTGGGTTTCAAACCTGCTTATACTGTTAATCATTGTTCTTTATTTTAATTTCAGTTAATTAACTACTTGTCAACATTCATATATGTAATACTTGAGTGGCCAAATCTTTAGCATTGATGTTTTAAGCATTCTGAACAACTGTTGCAGACACCAGTCAGGCCTGACAATTTGACTGCTTTCAAGTATCGGTTGTGCTGCCATGATAGTCAACTCTATAGCCAGGATTAAAGCAGTTGTGCAAATTTACGTTTGCTTTTGCTTGATCTGTATCTTCCGGCTGCACTAATTTGATGAAACATTTGTCTCCGGAAATTCTAATGTCTCTACATCATGTGTTTGAAATAGAAAATATTGAAAAGGATTATGGACTTTTATGTATTCAAAAGTATGGTTTATTCTATTAAGGCTGAACTTATGGGTTAGGCGAGCATTGTTTGAAAGTTCAAACTTTTGTTATGGGTGTTCTTGGTTCGCCTTGTGTTCATCTAGCCTTAACTTGCCAATAAACAAGGGGTCAGATATGAAATGGTAGCTACAAACCTGCAATTGTCTCTTTTTTAGCTTGGCTACATAAAAGAGGATCATTCGATATGCAATGCCTTGGGTACTCAATTTGATATCATAGTCCATTGCTTCTTTGAAAGTGCTCTGATTGAAGGTGTATGTCCTTTACAAAACCTAATAAAGGGGCAAAGAGGAAAAGGTAATTGCAGTTTGTAATTCAACTTCCTTTTTGATTTTCACTGAACTGAATATCCTATTGACCCTCATTTGTAAATATGTGGAATACTTTTAATCTGTAGCAGTATGCTCGCTGAACACGAAATATGATGCTAGTACAATTGGAACTTTTGATGTTAGTCCATTGCATTCGAGAATGTACTGCCATTATTTATCAATTGAAGAAAAAATGTCTCAGGCTGTTAGGCACTTTACTAATTCTGGAATCAGTTTGCTGTACAGAAGTCTAATATTACTTCATGAAGCATCCACTAGTTCATGTTTTAACTTTTAAGAATAGAAACTTTTTTTTGTATTTATTTTGTTATTAAAAAAATAAAATTTATGATGTCATCCGGGTCGACCCGGGTCGACCCACCGGGCCAAACCGGTTGACCCGACCCGGTCACCAAACCGGGTCAATGACCGAACCGGGTCTGAAAACATTGGGCCCAATATATTAAACAGATGGGCTTCATGTGGCCTAATATTACAAACAGATGGTATCTTAAACAGGTTGGCTTCGTGTGGCCCAATATTATAAACAGATAGGCCTCTCAACCAAGGCCCAACCAGAATTTCTGAGCAGTCCCATGCTCAGAGGCTCCGGCTCCCGCCCTCGATTGAAGAAAAAACCCTTCCGCTCCCCCCGCTCCTCCGTATCTCTCTTCTCCGGCGACCTCTCTCCGCCACCGACGCCGCCACAATGGCGATCACGGACGTTCCTTCGTGTGACCAGATATCCGCAGACTCCATACCGGTCATCGACCTCCGTTTCCTCTCCCAGTCGGACCTCGACTCCCTCGCCCTTTGCTCCCGCGGCGCCGGAGTCCTCCCCGTCTGCCCCCTCTCCGACGACCTCGTCGTCCCCAAGATCGACCGCTCCGTATTCAACGAAAGCGCCGGTAGCCGCAAGCAGACTTACTCCCGCCTCCGTCTCACCCCACGCCCTCCCTCCGGATCCTCCTCCCCTGTTGCCCGCCACCGCCGCCGCGTCCTCCCCGGCCCCCAGTCGTCCTGTTCGGTGCCTGCCGATATGGACACGGAGAAGTCCGAGAACAAGCGCATTGTGCAGGCTCTGCGTGACCTCTTCGACCGCCAGAACCCAGGGCTCATTCCCGCCGCGGCGGAGGAAGCCGGAAGCAAGGCTATGGTAGTTTTCGAGGGCCGGAATGGCGACCAAGTAATGAATGATTATGTGTCTCGTGATGAAATTGTGGAGGTTTTGAATAAGAAGGGGGCGGTGGTGGATCTGGCTGCATTGGAGAATAATAAGGACTTGTTTGGAGAGGAGCTGAGGCGGCGGACGAGTGGGATGGAAACGGAAGCTGAGCTGCTGGAGGTTTTGAAGGGGTTGAATGGATCGTGGGGAAGCAGAAGGAAGAAGAGAAAGATTGTGGATGCGGAAGAGTTTGGCGACGATTTGCCTAGAGGGTGGAAGGTGATTTTGGGAATTAGAAGGAAGGAAGGCCGCGTCTTTCTGTACTGCCGCAGATTAATAAGGTTTCATATCTATTTCATTGCATTTTCATCTAGTACTTACTTTTGGTTGTGTTATGCTGTGTGCGATATCGCGCCCACTATATCTTATTATCTCCTCTGCAATTTAGTGCTTAGGAGTACTATTTAGTTGGCTTTTGTTTTGGTTGCTGCAAATTCTATTTGTTTTGGTATAGAACAAGTTTGTAAATTGTTGCTTTGCGGTTATATTATCTTTTTGGCTGTCATATTACTGTATGATGATTATAGGATGTCTTAGAATTAATGTCGGATTTGCATTCAGCTGATGAATTTAGATACGTATTTATTTTTAACTTTGGTGAAATGGAGAATTCTTTTTCGGTTTTTCCCTTGTTTTAAAACTGGCTTCTTTGATTTATTGGAGTAGGCCAGTTCTTTATGCCATCCTTACTAGATGGTCAATTGTATTCCATGCTTTGAATATTAAATATGTTACTTTTGTGTGCTTTTTCTCTTCAAATGAGCCCATTATATTTGTGGTGTACATGGTTTTTAAGAGGATAATAATCTAGGGACAAAGCAAGAATCCTTCAAAATGTTTATGGTTGCTTGTCACTCGTGCATGCTCCACTCAGCTTGACATGCTGACTTAAATTTTTGCTGTGGAAAACGATCAAATATCTTGTTCGTTCTGCTCACTTAGAAACTCATTGGATAGTATCGTATGTTTCTATGCTGGACAATTCAAGTGATAATTCATATTGATATAATTTTTTGCCAAGCTATCAACACCAGCACTAATGCCAAGCTATCAACACCAGCATTAGTGCTTTGCACTCTGTCATCAAAACATAAGAGAAGGTCTTTCCTATTCATGATCCTGGAGGGCTCCTCTGTTTGTCACTGAAATGCATGTCATCCCTGACATATTGGAGGTTTTTTATAGACATGCTAGGCTTTTGAAATTTCTTATTTGAGCTCATCTTTTTTAAGCTTTTAGCTTGGTGAGTTTGGGTCCTCAAACAGGTTTGGGCCCTTACATTTAAGTTTTATATCCTTTTTAAGCTCATATAACACAGGTTTAAGTACTAGAATTACTTTGAATAGGTATAGTAATATATTGACCTTTTGAGCTCTAAAGGTATGGTATTTACAGAATAGATAATGTTCATTCAACGTTTGCTCATTGCTCCTTTTTACTACACGTGTGTTTGCCAGCCCAACAGGACAGCAATTTGTCTCCTGCAAGGAAGTATCTTCTTATTTGCGACCATTTGTTGGATCTAACGGTGATAGAGAGTCTACACAAATTGGGGAGACCTCACACTTCAGTCCTGAATTACCTATAACAAATGTAAACTCATTGATACATGTGTATTAAGTTTTGTCAAGTCGGATATTTGGTTGATTTGTAAATTGTTGGATATTTTGTAGGCATCTTCAATTGCAGCTGAAGATGGAATTACAAGGGAGGTTCCAATTGGCTATGCAGCTATGCCAATTTCTTCTATTGTTGCAGACCCGAGCCAGCAAGTTATCCTATTTAGAGTTGAGAACCCAGCCAAGGCACAACTCCGAAACCTTTTAGAATGCAAGAAATGCAATCTTTCTTTTGGCGATAAAGATGCATATGTTCAACATTTATTGGCTGTCCATCACAGAAATGCAAAGAGGAGTCGCCTTGGTAAATCCGTGGGAGATGGGGTGATAATGCGTGATGGTAAATATGAATGCCAATTTTGCCACAAAGTTTTTGATGAGAGACGCCGTTACAATGGTCATGTTGGCATACATGTCAGGAACTTTGGGAAGAGCCTTGAGGAGATACCTGATGAGATTATTGTGCGGACTAACATGAACCCATCAGTTCTAGCTGTGATGCCACGGATAGTTGTGCCTCAAATCATTCCAGGAATGACATCAGCTGTTGATAATGGTGCTGTCTCTGGACAGGGGACTTCGACCTTTTTGCCAATAAATATTATACCTTCTTATGGGAAAGAAGAAATTCCTTCTTCCGCAGCTACACAAAGTCCAGAATGTGATCTGATTGAGAAGAATGTGGATGCAGATCCCAATCTGAGCTTGATTGCAACTCCAGACGAGGAAAATTGCCTTGAAAGGACCGGAGACAAACCAGAAATAGAAGCTACAAATAATACTATGGATGCGGATCTTGATCCGTGCTTGAAAAAGTTGTCTCCAAATACAATGGAAGGCCAGGATGAGCAAATTTCTACTAACATGGACGTGGATCCTAATTTAGAACTGAATAATGTAAATTGTGCATCTTTGAATGAGAAGGAAATTGAAAAGAGGACAGGAAGTGATTTGGGTAGTTCTCTTCAGGTGATTAATAAATCCGTGGATATGGGGCCCACATCGACTAGGAGTTCTACACCACCCCTGCCCATGAATGTGGAGACCATAACTTATGAAGGTTCTCCTGCAAAATATGGCTGTGAGTTTATTAAAGACGCTGATAGAAATGGTCCCTTTTCCCATAAAGAAGAAAGTGAAGGTATTGAAACGCACCCAAAAGAAGTTGAAAATGAGGATTTTGTGCTGGATGGACCAGAAATATCTGAAAATAAGATGCCTAGAAGTCTCGAAAGCAGTTCAATGACTTTTCCGGATGATGATGATGATGATGAACAAAGGGGTGTTCTTGAATCCGAATTGCACGTGAGTGGCACTTTACGTAGTAAGTTGGAGGAACATGTTATCAGTGAATTAAGTGATTCTGCGGTTAATATGGGAATTGATATAGGAAGCATTTACAATATCGGATCAGATAAAGCTGTTATTACTTTTGCAGATGTAATTGATAATGTGCCTGATAAAAACTTTCTGAAGAGCAAAGTGACAGATTCTGGAAGTCCATTTGTGCAGCCACCTGAATCCTTACCTACTATTGATGTCAGAAATAAGGTACAAATTAGTGATTTACATCCATGGTTTTAGTCTAGCTATTAGTAGTGGGCATCAGTAATGACCGTCCTTCAATCTAGGATTTAAGCCTACTGTCTGAGAGTTCTAGGATTATGGCTGAGACAAGCTTGTGATTCCTCAGGATCAATAACAGGATTTGTTTATTCTGTCATAAGGAAAGCCCATCTTGTGACTAACACAAATACTATATTTCTATTTGGATCATTACATCATAATATGGTCCTATTGCATTCATTATGAGACAGTGATCAAACGATCTTGTTAGGAAAAGGTTCTCTTTTTTTGTCTGTGTTGTTCCTTTCAAATAGCAATCTTTCGAACTAGCAATCTTTGCTGATGTAATATGTGCGCACTAGTTTCTTGCTGCCTGCTGCTGATAAATCTTCATGATTTAAATAGCAATCTTTCGAACAAATTTAAAATGTGCTATGCGTTTTGTCTGGATAGCTCTGTGAGTGAGATAATTAACTTCTAGTTGAATCCTTTTCTTTCTCTTATGAACTTTTATCTTTTCCAGGAAGAATGTGAATTTACAATTATGGGCCAAAGGCCTGACAACTTAGTAAGCTTTGAAGAGCTGAGGTTGGAAGACATAGAGCCTACAAAATTTGAATTCTTGACTGGCGCAGACACAGAATCTCTTCCTCAGGCGACCATAGACTTAGCCTGTGGACCTGGGTTGGAAGAGACGCTTCAGTCATCTGTTCAATTTCAGTGGGACACAGATTTGCCAAGGATGGATAACTCAGAACAGCTTACAACACACTGTGTATGGTGTAGGGTTGAATTTAACCGAGAAGTTACCAACCCTGAAATGCAATCAGATTCAGTTGGGTTTATATGTCCAACCTGTAAGGTCAAGATCTCAGGTCAACTGAACGTTTTGGACAATGGATTATCTTCGTGATTTTTTTGTTGGATTAGATTGCTTCCCAAGGTATTTTGGTCTCCGATTGCTTTGAATAGCTAGTGTCGTTGGGTCTGTTCCAGCAGCTAATGTAGAAACAGAGTTTGTGTGTTTTAAATCAAAACGTGGAATTACCTGTGTTCATTTTTACAGTTGCATCATACATGAAACTAATCAAATTTTTTGTTTTTTTTCTCTCTGCAGGTACCAGAGGTTGCTAGGACAACTCTAATGTTGGCTGCACGGGAATAGAGTTGATGTTTGATTATGAATTATTATAAAAACAAAAAGTTGGTTTGATCTTTCAAATGTTAGTAGGTCTTTCTATCCCTCTCAGAATATGGTGCTCAGCATGTTGTGTTGGGGAAAAGAAAATCCAGGAGTTCTTATCCCTGGCCTGTTGTATAGGTAGAGTTTGTAGACAGTGGAAACCAGGTAGACTAAATTTATGGCTAGCTCATTGAGTACAAGAAAAATACTTAACTCCCAGCAGTTTAGAAGGCAGTGGGATCTGGTCAGTTTTTGGTGACTGTCAAGATTTTCAGGGTCCGGTGAAGAACTTTCAAACTGCTTGCGCATCAAAATTGTAAGATTGAATCTGGCATCTCACTTTTAGACCTGGATAAATAGCAGTTTTGCCACTTTTTAAAATTCTCTCCCTTAAGTTTGGCCAGGCAAAGGTTGATCGTTTCATATTTGGCATCGAGAATTGTGGAGTAGTGCTTATTCCGTGCGAAGAACATCCATCTCGTTGCAGCTATATTAAGTAACATTATTCTTTAGATACAGTGCGGAGGTCGGATGCGCAACAAATCTTTCTCGTCTTACAAGAACGGTATGGAACATGGTTGGAAATTTAATTAAGTCATTACTCCCTCCGCCTAAAAAAACCTGCCATTTGAAAATGTCAAATTTATTGGCCTCTTAGGGCCCACAAAATTTGAAGCCTTCTGTCCTATGTTTTAGGACAACACTTTCAACTTGAATGGAAAATCCAGCTACCTAATGCTGGATCCTTAATTTTTCCAAATAAAGCCAGATTTTGTTGGATGGAGGGAGTATATAGAAAGCAGTATTCCTGTGAAAACATGAAAGGATATACGTAGCTACCAAAGGTACACTAATTACGAACTTGCTGTTACAATTTTAATGATGTGGGTGGGAAATTACACTCATCAGGTTTTTAAACAGGCAGTTATGGTCAAAATACAAGTCAGCTCAACACTTTTCAGCAAATGTCATCCATTTAATCAACAAACTAAACTATCATGGAAAATTATTAAGCAAATCAGTCTATACTTAAAACATACATAGGAAAGTTGTATTATTGGGTTGCAATACTTGTCTCACCAAAAAAATTGCAATGGTTTTCTATGTAGCAGGTTTGTATTTATGTTTGTGTTCATCCAACTGGCAGGGGTACTAGAACAATTATTTTGGGATTTCTATAAATAAGGTTTGAAAAATAAGGTTACGGCTGGGGCACGTTTCCTGAAGTGGAGGTCCTAAGTCCCCCACTCTATTGGCCACTCACCTAGGTATTGGGTGCGTATGACGGGTGAGCTTTGAATACCAGGGGGGGATGCAGTGGGATACGATACTTAAAAGAGGTCAGTTGTTTTGCCCCTTCGGACTCGGACACCCCTCGTTATAAAAAAAGGTTATGATCTAATTTTTTTTATATGTGAGCCGTAATAATAGGTAACTGCGGCATGTATCAGATTTTCTTTTTTAGACTGTTATTTCAAAAGCATTTATGAGAGGTGTTTAATTTAGGCTTTCTTTTCTCGGTAAATTATGCATAAAAACTAGAGCTTTTTCTTCTTCTCTTTTTTGAATTTCCCCTTTCAGAGCCGAACCTATTTGATTTATACCTACTGAAAGCCAGAGTCAATACTTGCGGATTCAATTCGTAGGAAGCAAATCCTTGACTACGTTCTCGTGTTTATCATTAGAAACCGAATAATATCCAGGCCCAAAGGGAAAAAAGGAAAAAGAAAAAGACTCAGAACCTTGTTCCCACTTATCTGAAACAGTATAGAACTGTTTGCTCTTCAGTCATGTGCGGATACTCGATACTCATGTTTCCATCACTATAAATATGGACCCCCAGTTGCTGATTATAATCCAATCCGAGAAAACAGGAGTAACCGCTATTCTCTACTTCAATCACCAGAAATATCTCAGCCATGGTTTGCTCCACTGAGAATTGCAACGGTTGTGGCCGAAAGCTGCAAGTGACCGAAGGGGCCACCGTCGTCTGGTGCAGGACCTGCGTAGCCTGGAGACCCCTCCAGAGAACTGCTTCTGGGGTCAGGGGCTATAACCATCAAGTGTCTCACACCATGGCTACCTACGCTTCGTCTTACCAGTCCGGCGGTGCTGCTGGCTCGCCACCGCTAGCAAATCATCGTCTGGGCCACGGAGTGCATGGCAACAAGAGGGCCTTGCTCTGCGCAGTGACTTACAGGAATCGGAAAAATGAGCTCAAGGGAAGTGTCACTCTCGTGAATTGCATGAAGACCTTGCTGCGGGACAAGTTTTGCTTCCCAGAGAGTTGCATTCTCGTCCTGTCAGGTAAGAACTTGTGACCTTCTAATTTCTTGTTCTAATAACAGAAGGTTGTGTCCTCAATTTTAGATTTTGCAAAATGGATGGCTTATAACGTTGTGAAGCTGTTTCCATAAAATGCTTTCCTGAGTTTTTCGTGGATGTGTAAAAAAGTAACAACTTTTTTGGATGGAAAATGATAGATACACTGAAACCGTACACCAAATCTATACACATGTTTTTGTTAGAGTGGCACACTTTTCACTGTCCAACAAAAGCACTGAGTACATGGACTCTGTCGGGTTAGCCTGAGCAGTAGCACTTGGCAGCCGTCAGATCATGTGGAGCCCAGTGATCTGACTGCTGTCTGCCCTACAGTGCACTAGCGCTAGAGCGCACGCTAGATTTTTCCGTATGGATAGAGCGTACAGATTCGGTCTACATTTATCAGTTTTTTGTCTGGAGTCCTGGACCCATGTGTTTAAGTGAAAGTAAGGTGTACAATAGAAACTACTCACTCCTTTCAATATTGATAGTCTTATTAATATTGAACGGAAGGAGTATTTTGTAGGCTCCCTAGTGACATAAACGGCGATTATTATCTAAATTCTTCAATGTGATTTAACCTATTGGTACTTGATCAACAAGTAAAAGACGTTTTGTGTTTGATTTTTCAGAGTATGAGAGAGACCCATGCAGGATTCCGACTAAAGAAAACATAAGGAGTGCGCTGCAGTGGCTGGTCGAAGGCTGCAAGGCTGGTGACTCCCTTGTCTTCCACTTCTCCGGCCATGGCTCACAGGTAAAAGACGTCAGTGGCGATGAAAAGGACGGGTACGATGAGGTTCTGTGCCCCATGGACTATGAAACCAAGGGGCCAATCGTGGACGACGAAATTAATGAAACAATTGTGAAGCCCCTCCCAGGAGGAGCAAAGCTCCACGCCATTGTTGACGCCTCCCACAGTGGCACTGTCCTCGATCTGCCTTTTGTCTACAAGATGCACAGGCAAGTGCGAGTCATATGATCAATCTCATGAGTTCTTCAATCTTGGAACTGATTTCTTAAACATTTTGGTAGATGGGTTTTGCACGTCTAGCTTTAGAACTATGCCCAATCTTCTTGAAACATGCAGTTTTTTTATTCTTTTCTTTGTATACATTAGGCACTGCATCATGATAATGCTTATATATTATGCTAATTAGTTCCGATTAGGTTAAACTCATGTCTGATCTCTCCATAGACAAGTAACTCACCCAAGTATTTTTCAAAAACAAAAAGTAACTCACCCAACTCATATACATACAATCTCTTAATTGTACTCTTTCAGTGACACACTTAATTGTAGTCATCACATGCTACTTCAGGTCAGGCTTCAAGTGGGAAAATCAAAGCCCTGCACACGCTTACAAGGGAACAAGTGGAGGACTAGCCATAGCCTTCAGCAGCTGCGATGACAACCAGAGCCAGACCGCCCGCAAAAGCAGAATTAAAGTAAGACAAGCCTTAGCTAACTTTCCACAATGTTCAATTCTACGCTTAATTAGGTGTCTAGGTAACGATGGTTTAAATTGTGAGGAAGGAAACTTATGCTAGTGTAACTTATGGTGACGAACTTGAAGAAATATTCGACGCAATCAACTTCGGGGGTGATGACTTATTGCTTCATACAAGCACTGGAATGCAATCCCTGTACGACCTACGGCCGCCTGCTCAACGCTATGAGGTCGGCGGTGCTCCAAACCAAGACTGGGATACTTGCCACCGGAGTCATCGCTTCTCGTATCATGACAATGATGGCCCCAGGTTTAGCTCAGGTACACTGCTCAGTCTTTTTTCTTTTTAGATATTGATCTAAACTATTGCACGCCATGCTGGTTGTTCAGCTATTTACAACCTGGGACTGGTCTTAGATGTCTTGAATTTGTTAAAATCAAGCTGGGACTTTTCAAGCGTTAAAATCATCATCTCCTTTTTGTTTGGATGGTCAACAATGCAGGAGCCTCAGCTAACAGCTTCGATGCAGTTTGACATCAACAGCAAACAGTTTAGCCTGTAAATTGCTGGACCAGCTCAGATAGACGGGCTTCTTAGTATGTGTCCTGTACTAGAATAAAGATGTGTGTACGGGGTTATAGTGTTGTGTGCTTGTACACGACCTACTATCTTAAAATCAATATGATGTGGTAATTATGGAGCTCGTAAGTACTAACTTGTAAGGGTGTGTTCAGTGTACTTATCCAAAAGAGTGTTCGATGCTGCTCACAAGCATCTCAAATTAGCATCACTAAATCAGTACCTTTCATCGAACGGGTATAACATAAAGAATGCTTCTTTTTATACACAAAAGGATAAAAGGATATTCCTTCCATCACAAAACATAATGTTCTAAGATCCCCTTTGTGCCTGCTGGGTCGAGACTCTTAACCCAAGTCCTCTCCACTAGACGGGACTGTATATCAACGCACCAAGGCATGGTGGGGGATTTAAGGATGAATTTAAGAAAAGCTTTTTGTCTACGAGATGAAGTTTATATTTACCCAAAAAGTACTCATTGTCCTTTTTTAATAACTTCACGTGAAAAAATATTAATTTTTATTGGATGGTGAAACATTTGGAGCGGGAGCATCTACAACATGATGGAGTCGAAAATGGGACTATCCTCTCTTTTTGTAGATGGAGCATCTACAACAGGATGGAGGGAATATTAAACTGAGGTTATTAATGAAAGGGTTAGAAAGGATGCATTTATACAATAAAAAGGAAATCACCTACATTATTTTATTTTTTTTATGAAAGTTACCCACCATTCCCATGGAAGGTTTTTTTTTGGCAACAAATGCTCAAGGCAATGACAACTTACCCGGACCCCCTTGGACGGTGAAGACTTCAAGTATGCTCAAGGAAAAAATTTTCATTGAAGTTACTACATCAAGCTGGCATGCTACTGTGGTGTCGGTCATTACTTGTCTTCGTCCCATTGGTGACCGACACCACGCTAGCATGCCAACTTGGTGTCCAAACTGCACTGAAAAATTTCTCAAAACGCGTTTTAGGCGACAAGGAAGGTATTTTTACCAATGTAGTTAGTTTCCTTGTAAATCCGTCACAAGTTGTCCTAGAACGTTAACTTCTTGACTTCGGGCAAATTTTCCTATCAGGCCACGAAATATATATTGTGACACGGAGAAATCAGCCGGCCTGTCCAAAACTAAAATCATTTACGGCCCTTCCCTCGCGACCGACCCAATCCGGCATCCCTCCTCCTCTACTTCGCCGCCGCAGCCTAGCAGAAGCTGCGGTGAACGATGAAGAAGAGCCAGAACGCCCTTCCGGCCATGGCCTCCAAGCTCTCCGTCCTCTTCCTCTCCCCGTTGATCTCCCCCTTCCTCCCCTTCTCCGATCCCCGCCCTTACGTTTCATATCTGTCCAAGGAGAGCATCCACAAGCTTCTCCACCTCCTCCGCTGCGCCATCGCCCTTTCCCTCTCCTTCCTCCTCTTCCTCCTCTCCGCCGTCCTCCCCCTCCCTCTCTTCCTCAACCCCGCCGGCAGGGGTTCCAAGCTGTCGTCGTTCAGCAGACGCAACCCCGACCCTCCGGCCCCCATCGCCCGCGCTCTCTCTGAGGTGCTCTCCCTCGTCTCCGCCGTCCCCGCCTCATCCCGCAAGTACGAGGCTTTACGTTCCCTTACCGACCGCCTCTTGGATGAGAATCTTCGTGATGGGTTTGGTGCTGTCAACCGTGCCGCGCTCTCCGCCGCCTTCTCCCGGACCATTCGCCAGATTGAAGCTGATGCGTCGGGCGGGATAGGGGGGCGACAAGTGCGACGCATCCTTTTTGGGGCGGTTCGTTCGTTGGGCTTACCAGTGGGACTCACGGAGGATGCCCCGTCCATCTCTGCGGAGAAATTGGCCGCTGAGCTGCTATGGCTTGCCCGGAGATTGGTCGACTGCGGAGCCGGAGAGGAGGCGGTCCTGAGGTGGGGTTCGGCGGGCGAACTCGCGCAGCTAGCCCTGCCAGCCGAGCCACGGCTGCAGGCTGCGCTTGTTAAGGTTTCAGGCAAGTCTAAATGCATCATTCTAGTAGTATACAACAATTAAATCCTCTGCAGTCTCTCATTTATGTACAAAACGGTTGATTGTGTGGAATTGTGGATTCCTTTGCAGCGTTATTACTGAAGCATGTAAGCGAATTGGGAGACGAAGGACATGGATCGGAGCAAAGAAGAAGCTTGATGATGCTCTTGACATGGTTGCCACTGCTATGCCACGCAACGAATGGCATTGATGGTTCAGTCTTGAGCAGCATAGAGAAAGCAGAAATTGTGATGATTTTAGAGAAGATGATTGAAAAACTGGACCAGAGTAATCAAGAGAAGGCCCTCCTAGTTTGGCTGCGCAACTTTGCTTCCAATCCCAACTCGGATTGGCCTGATCTCCATGCTTGTTATGCCCGGTGGTACAGCTCTTCGAGAAAACTTATGATCCTGCAATGATCCTAGCTGTTGTGGAGTAAGACTTCCAACTCTTTAAGTGTCCTTCCTGCTATCTTATCTACGCAGGTGGTATACCTCTCTACATGGAAATTATGCTCGTAGCATGCTCTGTCTTTGTATATTACTTCTTCACAGGCATAACATTTATATACAAAAAATGCACTCATAGCTCATTGGACTATAGAATCAATTCTGTATATATATTGGTATCTGACTAATACCAAAAAATAATAAATAGAACTATGGATTCACAGGGGTCTGATAACATTTCTCAATGAAACAAGCATCACGGACCACATGACATTCAGGAAGCGAAGTGCCTTCTTGCAATTGTCCCAAAACAACTGCTTCACCCCTTGCCGAACCTCTCAGTATCTGTCTTGTAACAAATGAATATAGCAAGCTGCATTCCAGTGATTGTTTCAACTGCTGTCTCAGAACCCATGAAATATGCAGGAATAATTCATTCAAATCATCAGTCTATCTTGTTGTTCATAGCTTGTGCAGAAGAATCAATTAGATACTCCTTCAAGTGCTTGCAGAATTCCTTGGGTTTCTCAAGATTGAAGGCGTGGCCAGCATTTTTTATGGTTACTAATCGGGAGTTTTCATCCAAATGCCTGCAGAAGTATCGCAATTAGAGGCAAGCTTAATCATTGGATGAAGTTAGGGGGTTAGGATATTAAGACGCTAAGGACTATTGGAGGAATAAAACATTGACAAGGCCTAGGCTAGGAGCACGAGTTCGCATGAGAAGGGTTCAAGATACTGTCCACCACGCAGGCCATTTGGTTAATGAGAAGGGAAGGTTTATACAAGCTCACCTACAACTAAAATTTGGAAGGTGAATTTGGACCCGAATATGAAGAGCTATTGCATGAGTTATCGTGAAGATGCTATTGCATGAGTTATCGTGAAGATAACTAACAGAGGGGTGAGAAATCATATTATGCACTTCCCGATGCAAGTTAGCATAAGCATAATCTTAAACTCAGACCGACCTTTTCAATCTGTAAGCCAGTTCTATAGGAAATATTTTGTCTTGTTCTCCCCAAATGATCAAGGCTGGCTGCATCACACAAAACAGCAGCCAAAGACATTTAAGAAGGGGAACCCCATGATACACAAAACCATTCCAATATAAATTTCTAATAGGACAAATGGTTTTCATTAACCAACAAAGCTTTTCCATCAAAGAAACAAAAGAGTAATACTATGAACATATTAATTGTGTTGAAAATGACTAAATAGAATAGCTTACAACTTACAAGTAGTAATTTCTTCAACCTTCATGAGTTTCAAGTGAATTCATTAGTTCAAGCACACTCAAATTTAACAAAATCTTTTGTCTCTACAGCGGCCACTACGTGCTCAAATTTGGTCGGCACGCTTAATGGAACCTTCTCTACAATTTTCTTATATAGAGCATATTATCTCCATCGCTTCTAATTTGATTCAACATTACAACCACTCAAGTTGAATTCTTTAACATTTCATTATCAATCATTGTAAAATTATCAAAATCCTTCCATAAAATTTTGAGTATATAAAAATTACCTTGTCGATTCATTCAAATTCATGCTTTAAGATCTCTCATGCTTCTTTAGACCTTGTGGCTATTGTGATTCTTGAAAAGCATGAATCAAGGCAATATTCTAAAAAATCATCACAACAAAGCCTAAAGCAGCACGAGAGATCTTAAAAGCATGAATTTCAAGGAAGTGATAAGGCAATTCCTATCAAACTCAAAAATTATGGAGAGATTTTGATAATTTGCCCATTGAAGATACTGAAATTGTTCCAAAAATTTGACTCTGGAGTGGTTGCAGTTGTTAAATCAAATTAGAAGCTATAGAGATAATACCTTGCATAAAAATCATAGAAAATAATGGCCACTATTAGAAGAGGCAAAAGATTTTATCAAAATTGAATATGCTCGAGTTACTGATTTCACTTGAAATGACAACCATGAACAAGGACGAAGAAGTTCAATCCTTCTATGCAACAAACATTTCAATCTAAAATGACAATCAAGAAAAATAGATGGTGGAAAGAAATACTTTCAAAGTAAAAGCCTTATACTACATATTATTCTTTTGCATTCTACTTTATCTTTACCCACTTGCACCTACAAATAATGAAACTTTTTACTCCATTTACTAACATGAGAAGGATAACATGAAATGAGATAAAGAAAAGTAAAAAGGTTTTACCTGAAACCAGACAATTAAAGTGGGACGGAGGCAGTGTTTGATATTTTTTGTAACAACAGAATAACCAACACATTCTCCTTGTTAATATTAAGCCATATTTCTCATAGTGTTCAAGACTTCGCCCTGCGGCCTTATTATTGGAGGGTATACATAAATCGCCTAGCTATTTACAATCTCTAATAAAGATTATTTTGGAGTTGTTTTTTTTCATAAGAGGAATAACCTCTACAAGATCCCTCGCCACAAAGTGCCGCAGGCCCGACTCGAACTTAGGGATCTCATCCCACAATTGGGAGGCGTCCAACTGATATATGCAAAATATACACATTTTTATATGCCTTTCTACCTATTTGTTAGTCGTATTTTTAGTTAAAATAAGGATAATTAATGTTTATCTGTGTTAAGTGAGTAATTAGGAGTTTAATGAATAAATGCGCTTAATTGATTAATTTAGATGCGTTAATTAGATTTATTGGATTTATATTTTATAATGTGTCTAAATGATGTTTGATTTTATTTATGCAGGTTTAGAAGTCCAGATTCAGCGCGTAAAAGTGGAGCACGTCAAACGGGTTTCGAAGATCCGGCGGCTGAGATTAATACGGCGGGTTTTGAATAAGAAAAAAGAAAAAAAAAAAAAAAAAAAACCGAAAGCGACCCGAGCCCGATGGCTCGGGCGCCTGGAACAGAACAGAGGCTCTGTTCTGTCGGAGTGAGCACCGGAGGCGAAGCACCGGCGGCCGTGGGCTATGGGTCAGGCAGCTGAGGAGCTCCGGCGAGGACGGCGATCGTGAGGAAGCTACGGTGGCGGCGGATTGAGCCGGCGGAACAACGGTGACTGCTGAATTGGGTTCGAAATCGATTTATGAATATGAGAAATGCTCGGCCGGAGATGGAGGAGATAACCGGAAAGCTGGTGAAGCGACGACGGCGACCCAACAGCTAGACAGAGGATCCTGGATTTGGAAGGGGCAGATGGACGGCAAGCTCTGATTTGGCCGATGTCTGAAAAATGGAAAAAATTCCTTTTTTGAAAGCTTGAGGTTGCGCCCGGAAAGGAAGGTGCTGGGTAGCCGTCGACTCGATTTTTCGACTATAAATGGAGGAGCTTGTGGCAGGAGAAGGGGGCTGTGTTGAGAGAGATCGCCGGCCGTTCTGCTCGAGAGAGAAGGGTGGCTCGGTCGAAGGAGGCATAAAGTTGGAATTTTGGCTGCAATTGGAAGAGAATTCGAACGGAGAAGGGAGGTGTTCTGTCAAACAGAGGCGGCTCCCGTTTTTGCTGGCCGTTCTGCTCGAGAGACAGAGGAGAAGGGGCGTTGCTGGTTCTGTGGGTACTGTGACGGCCGTGGTGGATTGAAGAAGAGGGTTCTGTATTCTGCTCGCGGCTGGTCGAGAAGGGCGGTTCTGAAGGAGGAGGTTCTGGGCGGGATTGCTGATCGGCGAGGCTCTGGTTGGGGTTTTGGAAAAGGCCGGCTGTTGAGAAAGGAGGCTACGACTGCTCGAGAGGGAGGTCGTGCTGTGGTCAGAGAAGAGGTTGGCTGGAACGGAAGAGAAGAGGACTGTACTGAGCGGCTCTGGTTGGTTTTGGACGGCTGTGCAGACGGGAGAGGAAAAGGCAGAGAAGGGAAGAAAGGGCTTTGTTCTAGCGTGGGATTTGGGAAGAACTGTTGCTGGAGAGAGTGAGGACGAGAGGAGTTCTCGAAGGCACAGTTTGTCTATGGCAACGAAGAGGAGGAACAAAGTTACTTGCTCGAGAGAGGGGTAGCATAACGGAGGTTTTTGGAAAGAAGCTTTGCTTTGGCTGGAATTGGGGACTGTCTACTCTGTTCGAGAGAAAGAGTAGAACGGTTGAGGCGTGCAGTTGAGAGACTGTTGCTGAAAGTGGAGGAAAGAGCAAAGCAGGACGGGATTAAAGACAGACTGAAAGCAGAACACAGGATTTTTCTTTATTATTTTATCTTTTGTTTAATTAATTTCTGTGTTTTTAGTTGAACAATTGATTGCATAAAAAGAAAATAAAAATTAGAACTTTACATTTCATTATTACTTGCTACATACTCTAGAATTAGGTTGAATATCTTACTAAGTCTCTGAGGGATCGACCTCGTAGCCACTATTCTGCTATAGATTCGTGCGCTTGCGAGTATTATATTAAAATTTACACCACCAACCACCTCGCTATTGGGTGATTGGCATACGTTGCGAGTCTCCATGTGCACATAACTTTTTAAGAGCCAAGGATGTGTAACAAATAGATATGGCCGATCCTAATAGGAGTGAAAGGCAGAAACCAACCTACACGAGCTAATCACAAAATACCCCTCCGTCCAACTTTTATAGATACATTTGGTTTTCAAAATGAACTAAAATTAGCTCGATGATCCCCGATAATGGTCGAAACTGCGTTGACGAAGAAAACTGATCTTCTATGCAACAGTTACTATTCATTTTTAGTGAATTTAGTCAAGAAGAGCATACTTTTTTACCCAGGGAGACCATGACAGACATTTAAATTGTTAATAGTACAACACTTGAGAAATTCAAATTGGAAAGGGCAGCATACCTGAGTTATTTTAGGAAGACTAGAACAGCTTCTGTCTTTTAGTATGGCTTGGATCAGTTCCTTTTTCTCTTGAATGTACTCTGTACACATCACCTACAAGACCAGGCCCTCGTTCCTTGAAACTAGAACACTCGTATTCAAGCAAACCGAACAAAAGTCTAGCGCAAGCTATATTCTCAAAGAACTTCTGTATAGTAAGCTAAGTTTTGGGATCAATTGAAAGTTTAGAATGAGAAAACAAATAATGTGAAATTGCATTTGGACTCACGTCGATGAAATCAGCCAGGAAGCAGGAAGGTATCGGCCCGGGCGGGCGGACAAAGGAGAGGCGTATCAGCTGGCGCAGCCGCTCCGTTGACTGCGGCACCAGGATGCTAGCGGCCTCGTCCAGGTCCCTCACCGGGAAGAGCCCCTCCTTGAGATCCCTCTCCTCCAGGCACACCCCAGCGCAGCAGAGCACCAGCTTCTCCACGGCCTCCGGAAACTGCGCGGCCATGCTGTAGGCCACGAACCCGCCATAGCTGATCCCCACCAGGCTGGCGCGGCGCACCCCAAGTGACTCCATGAGCCGGACCACGCAGCAGGCCTGGAACGACTCGGACCGCTGCGGGCGGATCGTGAAGGACTCGCCGAAGAAGAGGAGGTCCGGCACGTAGACATTGAATCGCGCCTGCAGAAGCGGGCGGAGCTGGTCGCTCCACTGCCAGGTGGCGTTGGCACCGAAACCGTGGATGAGGACGACGGCTGGCTTGGCGGGGTCGGGGTTCCGAGGGACCCAGCAGTGCATGGTCGTGCCGTCGCCGAAGTCGGTGGTGGAGGACCGGAGGCCGGCGACAGAGAACGACCGGCGGTAGGACCGATCCCGGAGCTCCGTGAAGCTGAAGCCAACACAGGACATGATGATGAATCGTAAAGAAAATCAGTTACTGCGTCAGAAGAGAAGGCAAGCGATCGGGCACGGAGGTCGACGATCAAAAGGCCGGATTCAGATGGATCTGATCGGAATGATCTTGACGGCGATCGACCGGGGGGGCGTTTGGCTGGAGAAGAACTGGAAATCCAAGGGAGAAAGAAATAATAAATGTTTTTTTTTCTTCTAACGTTAAGTGTTCGGGGAAAGGAATGTCGGTGCGGGAAAGCCGGAATCCGATATGGTCGGGGCCAATGGAATGGATAATTGGATGTGGGCTGGAAAGGGGAAGTGGTATTGTAACTGATCCGCCCCAGTCCAGTTGGAACTCTGCTGCTGGGAGAGAGCAAAGGGACTGAGGACATGGGCTTGTGTGTAACTTTTATCTTAGAAAAAAAAATGTTGCTCCTTCGTCTGCATTTAAAAAAATACGGATCCTCATTCACCATTATAACCAAAAACGTTAGGCAGAAAGGGGGAACTCTGGGGCTTTTTACATATTACCTGGCGCGAAGTTTGCTTTTTCCATATCACCTAGTTTTTCTTGTGTTATCTCATATCCTCTGGAATCTATACTTGGAGTACCAAAAATGCCCCTCTTGTATATTTATCGTGTTATTACTGGGCGAATAGGGCGTGTTGGATACGATACGAAAAAAAAGAAGGTTTCCGGCGATTTCCAGATGCGACGCCGCCGGCGAGTTTTCCGACGATTTCCAGTTGCACCAAGGTTTTTGAAGATCCGATTTGACGTCCCCCCTACTCGATTTCTCCGGCGCTCCCTGTTGGATTTCGACGACACGACTGACGGAGAGTGCGGTTTGGGCGGCGATTTGTCGCGTAAAACTCCTAGGATTTCGGGGACAAACAAGTTGAGTTTCCCCTGCGGCTCCCCGCGCTTATGAGCAACCGGCGGAGTGTATGATTGAGGTTCGGTTTGCGGCGAGGAAGCGTTTGAAAGGCGCGTACAAGGAAATACACACATAAACACCACTAAACCACGGTAAGTTAGAAAAATCCTTACTTATTTTAGTTCCAGAAGCTCAGAATTTAAGATTTCTAATTTTTAAGATGAAGCATAAAGTCGTATTATATACAACACGACTTGAGCGTTAGTCGTGTACTATGCAACACGACTATTATGATTGCCTGTGTTTCTAACACGACTGTTCTACTGACCACTCTACCTATCTCATTGCAGATGGATACAAAAGAAGATGAGTATATGGAGGAAATACCATCGGAAGAGGAGGAAGATCAGGAATTCTTCGTTGCACCTCGGGAGCGAAGACAGAGGGGCAGGAAGAGGAAGGCTCCGATGGACCGATCAGGCAAGAAAACATGCAATCCGCGACTGGCGGTTAAGACGTTTTGTCAACCGAGGGCGATGAAAAAGTGTGCAGCCCTCTTACGGCATCACCAAAGATGTTGCCAACTGATCAGAGAAGCTGGGTTCTCTGTCATTTTTGAAGGTGAGGACGTAGTTGTTTCTCGGAACCTCATCAACCATTTGGTTAGGTATTGGGATGAGGAGGCGAAGGTCTTCAATATCAAGGGGAGAACGGTACATTTCACAGAGCAAGAAGTTGCTCTTATCACTGGATTGCCCGCTAAGTGCGAAAGAGTTGAGGTCCTTCCCTTTGTGCCACGGCGAACGGAATGTGAATTCTTCAGAAAGTACTTCACCGTAAGGAAACCGGATATTCCACATATTGAAGAAATCATTGAGAAGCTTAGCGAGGGCGAAATGAAGATGCCAGAGGAGGACATGGCGAGGATGATCATCTGCCTCCTCATCTCCACGGTGCTGTTTCCACATAGCACGAGAGTGGTGCATCCCTCTTTCTACCCTTATATTGAAGACCTCCCAAGAATGAGCTCATACAATTGGGCTGAGGCTATTCATACGATGTTGGTTTCTAGTATAACCCACACCAGCAGACTAGTGGGTGGGAGAAGTAAAGGGCTGGGAGGTGGATACCTAAACGACGTCTCATATGTCCTTCAGGTATGTAGTATTTGTATGTTTTTACAGTCTTCGAAAGGCTCTAAGTGTCGTGTATTATGCAACACGTCTTTTATTAATGTCATTTATTATGCAACACCACTTTATTTATAGTCGTCTATTATACAATACGACTTGATATATAGTCATCTACTAGACAACACGTCTAATTATGTAGTTGTGTTGCATATGACATGACTAAATTTCTAGTCGTTTACACGACTTGACTGTATCCACAACTTTTACTAATGTCTTCATCTGATTACTATGCAGATTTGGTTTTTTGAGCACACGACAATCTTCCATTTTGCGTTCGGCCCTACCAGTCCGAGGGCGAAAAGGTGGCCAGGAAGTGGGGCCCTAATTACAGAGGTGAAGATGGGTGCACAGAAGAAGCACTGTATGACCGACTACTAGAAGGGTCTATTCAATAATCTCGACATATGGGAAGACGTCGTCGATGTCATCGTCCCCATGGCCAAAGAGGCATCTCTCATTCCTTCGCCTCCCCCAGTGGCCCCTCATCCGCGACCACATAAGACGGAGAGGCCGGAAATGAAGAGGAATCCTAAACAACCTACCCGCTCTTCCTCGAGGACGGCTGCTCAATCTACTGTCCTCGGGTGATTGGAGGGTTCGCTTCAGGGCATATAATCACTAATTGAGATCTCTTTGTCGTCGTATGAGGAGATGGGAAGGGCCGTCGGACCTCTGCGAGAGGTTCTTCACTGTATCAAGGCATCTGCCGCCACAGCGTCAATGCTGTTACAGGGTCACAACTTTGAGCATCCCAAGGAGGAGAAGAGTGAAGAGCTGAAGAAGGAGACGAAGGAATCACAGAAGAAGGAGAGGATAATGAAGTCATCGGTCCATCACAACGAGGAGGCAAAGAAGCGGCCCTATGACAAGGACCACGTGAAGCAAACTCCGATGGCCATGTGCAGAAAGGAGCTGGCGCACAAGTTAGCCAGTGATTCATTGAACTGGGGTAAAGGTAAGTTGTAGCACGATTATTTAATTTTTCGTGTTGCATGCAACACGACTAGCCAATTTTCGTGTCGCATTTAACACGACTAGCTAATTTTTCGTCTTGCATTCAACCCGACTTGCTAATTTTTTGTGATGCATTGTACACGACTATTCCTTCTTTTGTGTTGAATTCTACACGACTATGTTATATTTCTTGCTGCTACTTACACGAATATTTAAAATATCATTTTAGCTTCCATAAAGCAGGCGGATGTGGAAGATAAGATTCAACGGGCTACAAAGAGAGCTGCCGCGAAGTTGTTTTTGAAGAAGCTCCAACCAGAATTTGACGAACACATGGAGCATGCAGAAGAGGAGTCCCGTCTGACGTACGGCCGGGACAGATTCCCCCCTGGTGTAGTGGTAAGGAGGAGAATGAAGACTGTCTCTGCGAGGGAATTGCAGAGGCTTAGGGAAGATGACCATATACGGAGAATGGCGGAGGAGAAGGCGAGGAAGAATTTGGCAGAAGATCCGAACGCCGACTCTGAAGATACCTTATCCGACCGACGAACAACTTCTATCGTCGATGAGGTGATCTCTTCCCTACAGCAGTCGGATATCCAAACGGCCAAGGAGGATGAATGGGCAAAGGAGGAGGCGGAGAAGAAGGACGAGGATGCATTGGCAAAGGAGGAGGAGGAGAAGAAGGAGGAGGATGAGGCAACGGAGGAGGTGAAGGAGGAGGAGGTGAAGGAGGCAACTGGCTTAACGTCATCCCAGGCTATTGACGTTGATGTCCTGCAAACCCCAGAAAAAGCTAAGCATAAAGTTGAACTCCCAGAAAACTATGGAAATTTGGAGTTATGCTTCGACATGGGGGTGTTGTTAGAGCGGGATAGAGTAGAAATATCAGGATGGATAGCCAATCCAAGGAAGGCTTATCCTATCCCAACGCTATGTGATGATGACTACGTATCCCTCCTGCAAACAACAGAAATTAACACCAATGTAAGTATACATACTCGACTATTCCTAAAGTCGTATATACAATACTCGACTATTCCTAAAGTCGTATATAACATAATCGACTATTCATAAAATCGTATATAAAGTACTCGACTTTATGCATAGTCGTGTATGTCGAAGACACGACTATTCCTAAAGTCGATTATTGTTTGAATATTGCCAATTTCTGAATATGTTGTTGGTTTATACAGGTTATAGATGAATTTTTTGGTCTATTATGGGAGCGTAATGACAGAGAACGGCTGAAGTATCCGTTCAATTTTTTTGGATGTCACGCATTCAAAGAAATATTCGACAACGTAAGTTTTTCCTGCATCACGAGCGCTAATTTCACGTTTCCAGTTCGTGATTTTCTTATTCTACTGCGATTTTGCAGGAATACATAGAAGGGGGCAATAATACAAAATTGATAAAAAAAACTTGGGAGGATGCTCAAGGGATTGAACAGGAACATGTTCTACGCCATTTTCCCAATCCGCACTGGTTCCCATTTCTGCCTCGTCTATGTACACTTCCCAGTTGGTGTATGGCATTTCTACAACCCCCTATCCGGCAAACCCCAGTTGTATCCACATCACAGGGTCGCAGCTAAGAAATTCACGAACTTTATGAACCTTGTCATGGCACACACACTGGGACTCATCCGTTGCATCGACTGGAAGATGACTCAGATCGCCAAAGCGCCCTGCCAAGAGAACTCAAAAGACTGTGGCATCTTCATCATGATGTACATGGCGCACTTGGCGTCCAATGTCAACCCACCTGAGTTTGATCAGTCAACAATTACACGAAAGTGGCGCCCAATAATTGCTGCAACTATGATTCGCGGGGTTATCGACAACGAGTTTGACGACGATTCAATCGAAAAGCAAAATCAGGCAGTCACAATTGCGGGGTTTTTGAGGATGTCGGATGAAGACTAATATTCTTTTTTGAGCTTTTTTTGTACATGTATAATATTACAGTCGACACTTTTTTGTGGTTTTCTGAATCTTCTTCCATGTACATATAGTATGCTTTCAATAAATTCAAATTCATTTTTTTCATGTCTACAGTGTATTGGAAAGCCGCTTAGTGTCGACTCTTATGAAACACGACATCTGATATAGTCGTGTTGTATCATATACGACTAGCTATATAGTTGTGTTGTATCATATACGACTATCTATATAGTCGTGTTGCATAAGACACGACTGTATTATTAGTCGTATATTATTATAGTCGACAATTATATTCCTCTTATGTCGACTCTGCGCTGACTATGACGGAGTCTAATTTATTTTTCTGTCATGTACGTGAGGAAACAAAGAATGATCGGCGTCTTTCAACCACGGGAGGGCGCTTATACAACACGACAATTATGCAACACGACACTTGCATTCAAAGAAATATTCGACTACATGCATACATTGCGGTAGAGTAATATTTGTTATACATGAATTTGTGATCGACCTAAGTGAAGAAGGGTGGGGCCTTAGGTAAGCCAGAGGGTCGTCTCGGCGCTAAATCATCAGTTCCCAGATTGCCTTGTTGTGGGAGTCTTCGATATCTGCGCTTCCTTGCTTCTTTCGCAACCGTTGGGTTAGTACACCTTTTACAGTTGTGACCAACTTGTCGACAGTTGCCACATCTCACCCTCAACCTCTCTGGCGGGTCAGGCTGTGACTCGATTCTCTTTGTCTGTCTCCTACCCCTCTTTGGAGCATTGAGCATGGGCGGTTCGCATTTGAATAAAACCCCGTAATTCCCCCACTGACTCCTGTCTAAAGTAGGGAAAACTACTTCTTCATACGTTGTGCGGTACAGACATGCATGGTACCACTTTTCACAATATTCCACCGGGTCAAAACTCCTCTCATCGATACATGCAATGGCGTGCTTGCAAGGAAGTCCCATGCTCTGGAAGAACCCACATGTGCAGGTTCTCTTCGTTAGGTCAACAACATCCTGAGGAAAAAATATGACAACAACATGAATATTCTTGTTGTGAAATAGTTTTCTTATTTTAATAGTCGTGTCGTCGCTAAGACGACTATATCACTAGTCGTGTCGTGGCTAACACGACTATATCATTAGTCGTATAGGCGACAACACGACTATATCATTAGTCGTGTATTGCATGACACGACTATTCCGGAATTGAATTATCAGAAACCATTGCGGAATGAATTCTTACCACATGGTATAAAGATGTGACTTCAAACTGCCATAATGATAGCGGTTGCACTCTGACTGTTCCAGCACTCTTATTCCTCATTTCGTTGATATGATTGTGTGCATACTTGGTTAATGGTGTTGTTAGCCGTTCTGCTTCCATGCGGCGTCTCTGGAAATGGGAGGTCGTGGTCGCACGAATTTGCTCGATCAAACGAGTTATTGGCCAAAATCTAGCCTTCAATAGCATATTATTTGCACTTTCTGATATGCTTGATGTGAGCATGCCATATCTTTTACCCGAATATTCCACGTTATCCCAATTTTTTTATTGATCTTCTGAACATATTTCCATGCCTCCTCATTGTGGTCCTTCATCTTGTGCATGATTTCATCAAATTCTGTTATCCGGAAGCATTTTGCAGCTCGGAATAGAAGGTCTTTCAAGTATTTATCCTTCCATTGATTAAGCATATTGGCGGCCATATGCCTTAGGCAAAACCCATGGTGAGCCTCAGGAAATACATCAGCAACTGCTCTCAAAAGTCCCTTCTGTCTATCCGAGACAATTGTATCCAGAGACGCCGGGGGGTCCGTAAAGAGGGTAGCTTTGAGTAGGTTGAGAAACCACTTCCTGCAAGGCAGCGATTAGAGTGAAAGCAGATTCAAGAAGAGATAGGGGCTACACAGTCGTATACGAAACAACACGACTGTATGAGTAGTCGTGTTGCTCGAAGACACGACTACTCATACAATCTTCTTAGCATACGTACCACGAATTTATAGTCTCTTTGTCAACAACTGCAAATGCAACGCACATTAATTGTTGGTTCCTGTCGACTGTTGTTGCAACCAATAACACTCCGGGGTACTTTCCTTTTAGGAATGTTCCATCAACTGTGAGCAGCGGCCTAAGTGATCTTCGGAATGCTCTTGCGACCGGGCCGAAGATCCAAAAGACACGTCTGAACTCGTATCCGGCTTCCTCATTTTCAATTTCTGGAATATCACAACATCTTTCAATCACCACATATGTACCTGGATTAGACCGCTCTAATTCCTTTCCATAATGGGGCAAAATATGATATGCGTCTTCCGGGTTGCCATCGATCAATCGTATTAATTCCTCTTTCGCCCTCTATGCCCTTTGATAGTTCACTTTGACGCCCCAATGTTTCTCAATGTACTGTTGGATATTAGCCGTTTTTATGGAGTTTGAATCCTTGTGGAGGCCATGACACTTCCGTGCAATCCATAAGTGTGAGGCCAATGGATGATCTTTAGAACTTATCAAAATGTCGCATGTATGCCTTCCTTCACTCCTTGTCACGGTGACTCCGTCAACTAGATTCGAAGCCCGTATGTACCACTTGCACCCTGTAATCTTGCACTTTGCAGCAAAGGTGTCCTTGTTCTCGTCCGCCACTTTGAACATGAATTTTCTCTTGATTGCCAAATCAGTAAGAACCATTTTGAAATGTTTTATACTTTCGAATCCAACCCCTAAGGCAAGTTGTGCCTCATAGTTGTCTCCTTGCAAACTGCCGGTCAACATCGTCTCCTCCTCATATTTTTTTGCAGGACCGGCCCGCGGTGAAGAGGTACCCCAATCCCAACCACCTTCACCATCAATATTGTTGTACTCATTGTCGTCCAAGTCTTCTGCCCCCGACGCGACAGTGGATGCTCTCGCTGCTTGTTGGAGTTCTATACCTGACACAGAGTGGTCTCCTCCTGTGGGATGCGGCCCGGGAAAAACTGGTAGTGTGAGAGGCTCATCCCAGTCATCTGCAGACCACGGTATTTGTTCATCTTCATCTTCGTCTTCATTTTCATCTTTCTCTTCATCCTCGTCTTGATCCTCATCTTCATCTTCACCATTGAACCCATTCATCTGAAACTGGTTATCGACTTCATTCGGAAATTCATCCTTTATATTTTTATTACCATCTCCCAATCTGCGATAACAACATGGTAAGAATGGCATGCATATTGTACAAAAACGTCTAAACGACTTGATTATTTAGTCGTGTTGTCGACAACACGACTTCAATTCCAGTCGTATTGTATACAATACGACTGTAATTCTAGTCGCATCATATACAATACGACTTGAATTCCAGTCGTGTCGTATGCAACACGACTTTAAGATATGTCCACTCGTTAATTTCACCCCTTACCTCACGGTTTCAAGAGAACAATTTTCATCTTTTCCTCCTTCAATTGCTGGTGCAGGTGACTTATTCCCCGTGCTGGACGGCCTCTCCTGTGGTGTCTTACTGGCCGGCCTCCCATGTGGAGGCATTGAATTCTCGCCGTCCTTATCCACAGTGGAAACCATTTGCTTATTGGCAATGGAGTTCTCCGTGTTGTTATTTCCAGCAGAAGTCCACTCCACGTATAGATCGAGTGGTCCATCTGTGCATCGCCTCTTGTTGTGAAGGACGAATATTGTCTTCACGTCTTCATCATCTTCAAGGACGTATCGGGTTCCACAATGAACAAGATATGACAAAGACAATGTACCGGATGGAGACTTTAGCGGTAATCTTTCTTCCACTTGTTGCAACAGTCCCATGTACTTTACTTGTGTATCAATAGACATGAGCTTCAGTTTCCCGCCCACATACCCATCAGAATTTGTGAACATTCCATCGTAGTGTAAGCACAAAGGTATCAAATCCATCCTTACCTAGCATTACAATAACGAAATTAATTAATAAACCTTGATTGAAAATAGTCGTGTTGTAAAATATACGACTATTGTTATTGTCGTGTTAGGGAATACACGACAGTAGGAAAAAGTAGAAAACTCTGTAAATTTTCAACTTTCATCTCTCGATCAAATTTACATTATATCAAATGTTGAATTTCAAGTTGACGTACCATTTTTGAATGGACGATTACTCTTTCGCAGTTGTGTTTGCGTATCAACTGCTTTCCCGCTCTTTTTTCGTGTTTTGGCAGCAAGATACTTTTCCTGGTTTGGACGGCGCCAGCGCCGGCGACGTTATGGCCGGAGCTGCTGCACGGAACTTCTCCGAAACACCTTCTTCTCCGGAACGCCTTCTCAAAAAATTACAAAAATCCCTGCTGCCGTATATAGAAGACAAGGGTATTTTGGGTAGCTTCCAGGTCATATGAAAGGAACTATCTTTTTCCAGGTGATATGATAAAACCAAACCTGGCGCCATGTAATATGTAAAAAGCCCGGAACTCTGTTTTTTTTACCCAGGCCTTCAGTCCAATATAAATAGGGAGTATTGAGTTTGTTTGCACGGGGAGGAATATTGAGTTTGTCTTACACTGATCTCTTTTTGTTTTTGTTTAAGGGGGTTCCTTTGTGATGCACCATAGAGTCATGAACTATTGGGGCATCAAGAGAAAAGTTAGATTCTTTGGTGTAAAAGGGCAAAAAAAAAGAAAAGTCAAGCTGGGTTATTTCTTTTCTTTTTTGTTATCCCCACGCTAAAGTGTTAGGGGCCGTTCGGGGCGTGATTATTGCAAAACATCCAGATTGGATTTTGGATATCCACTGTAGCATCCAGGTATTTTATATATGCTACAGTGTAAACAAAATATCCCATCGATGTTTTGCTTTTAATCACACCCCAAACGGCCCTTAGTGGCACTTTGGTTATCCCCAGGCTAATTATTTTCCTATTTTATTTAAATGTTTGCCATAAACAAATCGACTGGGCTGTTTGGCTCCTTCATTTGTTCCTAGATCAGGATAAGTCATATCCAACAAGTGGCTGTTGGATTGACCTTCCTTTGGCTCAAGCAATTTGGATACTCCCCACATCCACAAATAGGGCATGTTTGGAAGCTAAAAAGTTTCACTTTTCACCACTGAAAGTGACCGATCAAAACGTTTGGAAGCTAAAATGGTAAAAAAACCCGTTAACAGTGAAATGTGAAAATTTTCACTTATCAAAAATCCATTTAAAAGCAAAACAATGCGAGAGGGCTCTTAAAATTGACATGTGAAAAATTTTCACCTATCACCCTTGAAAGAGCTGAAAAAAGGGATTCTCATTTCAATGTATTTCACAGTTGACGAAAACAGGCGTACTCCATCTCCCTTCTCTCTTCTGAATCATATCTCTCTCATTTATAGTTCATTTTTGGCCATTTTTTTTTCTTATTTTTTATGCTCTTTTTTTATCATCATGATATCTTAATAACCTTGATATCCTATAAAAAAAATACCACAAATCTACGATAAAATAATACGCGGTGGCTCAACATCTTTATGATATCGTCATTATAAGAAATAATACTAAAAATAAAGAATAATAATAAAAAAAAGTAAAAATAGATCATCGATTACACGATAGCCATTTGCTTCTCCTTTTGAGCCTCAACAACTCCGTTGTCTGTCGAGTATTCATTTCCAAATACAAATCGATGTGATTTTTTTTTCAATTCCCAAATAGGATTTACCTTTCCACAAAGACATTTTTTACACTCTCAAATATTTGTCACAATAGTTATTTTCATGGTGATAATTTTCACCATGAGTCACGCCTGATAGTAGGTACATTGCCCTTTTACTGTGTCAGGAAAAAAACTACAGTTAGGCTTGCATGGGGGTTTATTGTGGGTTAAAAAAATTGACTTGTCCTTATTATATCTACCTTTTTTAGGCAGTCTTTTTTAAGGCAGTGATAACCCTACATCAGATTCCTACACATTTCCATGTCACCCCACTCATTTCCATACACATCCGCTGTGTATGGAAATGTGTAGAAAATCTGATGTACAAATATCGTTTCCCTTTTTTTTAATGTGTGTAGCACAAAATTTACTAATAATGATTACAGCCTCCACCTTCTTCAACAAATCGAGTGAAGAATGGCTGCTTCCAAATCAATCGGTGAGGCTGTTTTCAACACTATTGGTGATTATTAGAATGATATAATGAATGACCCCTGGCCCACGGGAGTGGCAGTTTGCGTCATCCTTTTCTACTCTAGATCAGCCCCACTAGTCCTTCATCTTCCTCCAAGCTCGTATTAGTCAACGAGTGTTTGTGGTATCGGCTTAATTAGTGCATGGTCTCGATTGTGGACAAAGGCCCACCGGGCTCGGCTCCCTTTTGTCGTCGGTCCAATGCTTGAACCTCTCAAACAGAGATCCACAAGTAGTAGAAGTTCTATGACACCCTTGCTGTCCCCGTCCATGCTCCATTAATCCATAATTTTTGACTGAATGCCTCATCTAAAGAAAAGGGACAGAGAGTTACAGAAACTTTTTTTTTTAGTGGTGCTATTTCTCCCCCTTATTTATCACGGCCACCCTCACGGGCCTCAAAATGTTGAGGCCCGTGAGGGTGGCCGTGATAAATAAATGGGAGAAGAAACATTTTTCTATTTTTTTGCATCAATTAAGAAACTTAATAAATTAACGCATTCCCCCAATATATTATTTATCTTGAGAGATGCAAAGCATTTAATGGGGTTAAGTTAGGAAGCATGGATACGAATATGTCGACAAGACACATGGACACGATATTTTTCTAAAAAGTAGGATATGACACGGTTAATAAAAAGTATTTATATAAAATTTAAATATATTTTAGTATTGTATTACCATATTTTTTCCTCCTAAACCTTGTAAAAAAATTTAAAATTATTTTTTGTTCATTATTTCTAACAAGCAAGAATGCCACATAAACTTGAAAAAAAATATTACTTTAATCATTAGGCTACACACGCTTTTTATGATAATATAAATGCATAAAAATATATTTTAGAGGATGGTTTATATGAGATCACTCTCATGAGGTTAATCTTTTGATCAGTGGGTAGGAGAGAGTGTCACATCAAAAATTAGGTGAGGTCCATGTAGCTGTTTATAACCGTTAAATCAAGATCCAACAACTATGAATAGAATTGACCTCATATAAGCTACTCTCTCTGTTCCAAAATATTATATACATTTAAAAATATTATTATTTTAAAATATTATGTATATTTTATTAAATTACGTGACTTTTTCTCTATAAAATTGGAAGAGACTTAGGGTGCGTTTGTTTGCTGAAAAATGAAAAATCGTCAAGGTGAAAGAAGTATAAAAACTTTATAAAAATTAAAATGTGTTTGGATAATTTAAAATAAATGCACCCTAAAAGTATGTTTCAAGCCTGAAAAATTTTCAAATTAAAAATTTTTATACTTCTTTCACCTTGACGATTTTTCATTTTTCAGCAAACAAACACACCCTTAGAAAGATTGACTAGAACTTTGTTCATGAAAGTTGGACGGGATATAAGGGAGAAGAAGCCACGTGAATTCCTTGTGAGCTTCATGGTCCAATAAAAATGAGAATTTTTTCAAATATATACAATATTTTGGAACAAAGGGAATATATAAGAGCAATCGCATTTAAATTTTTCTCATATTTTATTTCAAATACGGTAGGACATGCATGCAACCATGTCGTTCGTTGTCCATATCCCATACATATACGGTGCCGTATCCGTGCTTCGTGGGGTAGTCTTTAGTATTCCCTTGTTTGTCCATGACCGTCCAATGCCATCTCCAGTACATGTCATAAAGATCCTCTCTAGATTTTTACGAGGTCGAGATGGCTCGTGGGGAAAGTCAAAGTTTGGAGAAGTAGCAGCGATTAGCGAAGCACCCGCAGCCCATGGCGGCTGCTTGTGTTGTACACGAATCTCGTCTTACATTCTCTTTGGTGATCTTGGCTTTCTTTCTGCTTGAAGGAGCCTGCTGCTTCTGCTTAATTATAGCTGCTGTTTTTGGGTTTGTTCTATTCCAGTTTGTTTCTCTCGCCGCCAGTGGTCGTTTTGTATATTATACGCTTTTCAAGGATGTTAGCTTTTGGGTGTAGTCTTGGTTCAACATTTAAGTTTAGCTAGTACTGTTCTTGATATGTATGGCGAATATTAGTTAAACTGCAGGATTTTCTTTTCCCGTTTCGTTTTCTTTTTGTGCTTTGTCCATGCACTGGACAATATTATGTTGCATCCTTTCAATCTATAAACAATAATGATAAGCCTAAAAGCAATAACTTAAATTTGCAGTAGTAAAGTTTGTAATAATATTCACCTTTATCTTGCACTGCGCTTTGTGAAGACTTTTTTTTCCTGCTGACATTGTGAAGACTTGCTGTGAGGCGCAAATGAGGTTTTTGATGCTTTAATATGTGCCAGAAATCTTTCCGTGGGCATTACCTTAACTTGCTGCTAATTGTGTATGGATTGCTTAAATGAACTAATGAAGTATCCTGTTGAAAGCATCCATGATCCATCCATATATGCAATGAGCTTCACTTGATCGCTCTGATGTCATGTGAATGGGTTTCAGAAATTTTAATTGCTTGTCTTAGTAAATGCGCCAGATATGCCCATGAGCACCTGTGCATTTGTATCTTTCTCTACATGGCTAATACCTTTTTTTTCACTAAAAGCTAGTCAAATAAGTTGTTTGTAGGTGATTGACAACAGAAGAGTATTTTGTTGTTTTCCTTATTCTAATTACCAAGTCTAGAATGCGACTTCAGAATATGGAACGACGCAAACTTTCTTTGGATTGATTATTCCTTCGATTTCTATTATCTATAGGATATTAGTTTACGATTTTTAACTTTCATAGGCTTCATTTCTTGTTTTGGAGATTGTATACCCCAGCCTTATGTGTTTCTTTTTGCAAATTTTAATGCATCATGTTTCACATGTCTTTATAGGAATGGCTTTCCTGGAAAAGCTTAGTGGAACTCCAAATGTTCACTAAGAATGAAAAGATGAGGCTGCCATATGTAGGTTTAATGATTGCTATCTGGTACTTGTCAGCGACAGCGGACTACCAAGGTAATTAGCTCTCTTATCTTGTAGGGCATGATTGTTTTCATCAATTCTACTGATCATAAACAGCTGGATATGATCATAATAATTTATGTGAACCAGCAAATATCATCCATGTTAACATAGGTTCATGTGTCAGAATTCCCAGTCTGCAAAGAATCTCCAATATGTTCATGCCATGGACTGCATACCAATATGATGATACAACTTTCAGCAAAAAAAATCACACAAAAAGAAAGTGATGTTACATCTAATTCCTCTGCCAGCAGCAAGCACTGCTGTCCTTAAGTTTCCTTTCCTATTTTTTGTATACTTTTCGTTTGTTTGTGGTGGGGGAGGAGAGGGACAGTGAGGAATGCTTGATTTACATTTGCCTGACACAATGTTTCCATCATGCCATCAGTTACGAAGATCACACAGTAAGTAACCACCTTATTTGAACAAAAAGAAAGGAGAAGAAAGTGACATTATTAACAAAATCATACCTCTTATGCGTTTCCATTTGATCAGTATCAAGTGGCTTAATTTGCAAATTTTTTCTGCTCCTCCATATTATTGTTTTTATTCTGCTTTCCTTTTGATTAAATATCAGTTGACATAATTTCAGGTGATGCACTGTATGATCTGAAAGAATCACTTAATGGCTCCAATCAGCTTTCAGATTGGAATCCTAATCGAGTAAACCCATGCACATGGTCGTCAGTGCGCAGTGTTGATAATTATGTCATATCTGTGTGAGTTATCTTTCTTCTCTTCTCTTCTTTAAAAATTTCCTTTTCGTTTTACTTACTTATTTCCTTTAAGTAAAATCGGAATGCATATGGTCTATGATTTACACTTTAAGGTTTGTACCTAACTGACAGCATATTGCCTTCGAAAGGATTCTATGGGACGTTGTCACCAAAAATAGGAGCATTGAAGACTCTTACATCTCTGTACGTTGGGATGTTTTTTTTCTAAATTGTCAATTATCATCTGATCTGAACCCTGACTTTCCATCTATTGGTTTGAACTGTGCGTTATGCCTCTTTTAGCTCAACTTTTTATAATTTCTTTTTAGTTCATTTAGGTACATAGTAATCTCAATTATATTATTCATGCTATATTTTTATATGTAAGAGTTTCAGATATAAAACATAAATATGCTTTTTTTAGTTCATACAGGTCCCTAATAGGCTGCACCATATTTTTCCATTCTTATTGTTAATTTTTAGAAATTGATTTATCAATTGAAAGTAGTTGAGTGATTCATTATGCAGTGTGCTGAGAGGGAACAGCATAATAGGTCCGATACCAAAAGAGTATGGGAATTTGTCGAGTTTGACAACTTTGGATTTGGAAAACAATAATTTGGCTGGAAACATCCCAGATTTTCTTGGCAATCTAACGAAACTTCAATTCTTGTAAGTTATATTCTCAGCCATGCCTAGCTCTTTATACCTACGAATTACTCTCAGAATGTTGTTTGCCAATGATTATATTTTTATGCTTCTTTACTGATATCATGACAGGATTTTGAACCACAACAATCTGACTGGAGGTATTCCTGAATCATTATCAAATATGTCAAGCTTGATCAATCTGTATGTGGTGGAAATTTCAAATATTTGGCTTTGATGTCAAAATTTAGTGTCTTTTGTGAAGAAAATTCAAATATTTAGTCTCTGATAATATATGTTTCTTCTCTACCGTTTGACCTTGTTAACTTGGCAGTCAGCTCGCATCAAATCACTTGACAGGTCATATACCAGATCATCTATTCCAGACCCCTACATACAAGTATGAACTCTGTTTTCAGTATGACAACCTGTCTTTATGTTTAATTGGCAACTTCAAGAATTAGATGTGTTTTTGTTGTGAGGTACTTACACATTTGTGATACTATTAAGTTCTCTAGTTAACAATAGATTTTTTAGCAATTATTATCTGACACCCATCTGTAAGTCATGTGAAATTTATTGTTTAATTGATTGGCTAAAATCAAATTTAATGAAGTTTTACAGGCAACAATCTAAATTGCGGCACAAATTTGCTTCATGCTTGTGAATTTAACTCGTTTAATACTGGTAAGCTTATTATGAACCTAAGAGTACCATGGTTCAAGCTTTAGAGTGGGTATGTTGAAGTTTAATGCTTACTTCTTTTAGTTTTCATGTCTTAACAGATAGCACACATAAATCAAAGGCAGGAATTTGGATTGGAATAATTGTAGGAATTATTGGACTCCTTGTTTGTGGTGGCACTGTGTTCCTTCTTTGCAAATGCAGACATCAGGGCTATCGGCGAGAACTATTTGTGGATGTTTCAGGTCTCTCTCTCTCTCTCTCTCACTCACACACACACACACACACGCACACACTCACTCCCACAAAGGTAGTATATTTATGTGGTTGCTTGTATATATTTGCAACTATTGTATGTTTAGGAGAGGATGATCGAAGAATTGCATTTGGGCAACTGAAGAGATTTGCATGGCAAGAACTATAAGTGGCTGCTGATAACTTCACTGATAAAAATGTCATCGGAGAGGGAGGATTTGGGAAGGTGTATAAAGGAGTGCTTGCAGATAACACAAAGGTTGCAGTCAAACGATTAACTGATCACCAAAGTCCTAGTGGGGAGGCTGCTTTTCTACTGAAATGGAGATGATAAGCGTAGCTGCTCACAGACATCTTTTAAGACTTCTAGGATTTTGTACAACCCCGTCAGAAAGGCTTTTGGTTTATCCATTCATGCAGAATCTCTAAGTGTTGCTTTCCATCTTAGATGTTTGTCTCAAGTGTTCTGAATACCTATATTTGTGTTGAACTGTTCTTCACTCATAAGGTGAATCTTCATCTATGTCCTGGTATTTCTGACGGGTGTATAATTATGAATCTAGGTTTCTAGCAGTTGCATATAAATTCTTCTATTTGTGTATTTTCATCGATGTTGGACCATTTTGCATGTTTCTCATCCAATTCCAGATATCAAACCTGGAGAACCAGTCTTAGATTGGCCCAAAAGAAAGCGTATAGCATTAGGCACTGCTCGTGGGCTGGAGTACCTGCATGAGCACTGCAGTCCCAAGATAATTCATCGGGATGTTAAAGCCTCAAATGTGTTACTAGATGAAGATTTGAACAGTTGTAGGGGATTTTGGCCTTGCTAAATTGGTGGATGTGGGAAAAACCAATGTGACTACCCAAGTTCGTGGAACAATGGGCCATATAGCCCCCGAATATTTATCCACGGGAAAATCTTCTGAGAGGACTGATGTGTTTGGTTATGGTATCATGCTACTGGAACTTGTAACAGGTCAACGTGCGATCAACTTCTCACGCTTGGAGGACGAGGATGATGTCTTGTTGCTTGATCATGTAAGATAATAATCACTCTCCTCAGGTATTATGAAATTAATTGGAATCATGAACTCTGCTGTAGATTTTATCAAGTTTGTCTCTTACAAGCTGAGACTCTACTTTGGCCTTGCAACAACAAAGTTTGAGGAATTCCCTGTACGTGTTCGTCTATTCTGCTACCGGTTTAAGTTGGCAGTAATGATGATTTCTGTCACTGTTTGTTAACATTGTCTAAACTGATTAAAGGAAGAGGTAGTGATTGTCAACTTCTTGGCATTTTATTTCTATGTTTTTGTCATTATTAAATTTTCTAAATTGTGTTCTAAAGAGGTTTATTATTTACCATCTTCGAAAAATACGAAAGCTATCAATTTTTTGGCACATTTTAGGCATACTTAAGTTTTGATTGTCATTAATTCTTCATATGTAAAGTCAGATTTCTTAAGTGTCCTGGAGCTCCTGGCAAGTATCTTCCATAGATTTATACATGGAATTGCTAATCTAGGGTCCTTTATTACAGGTGAAAAAGCTGGGGAGAGAAAAGAAATTAGATGTCATTGTGGATCGAAACCTGGCCAAAAACTATGACAGTATGGAGATGGAGATTATGATTCAGGTGGCATTGCTTTGTACTCAAGCATCCCCTGAAAACCGTCCAACTATGTCAGAAGTAGTTCACATGCTCGATGGAGAGGGATTGGCTGAAAGGTGGGAGGTATGGCAGCAACTTGAAGTGAACCAGAGACGAGATAACGAGAGATTGCAAGGAAGATTTGACTGGGTTGAATATTCAATTCATAACCAGGTAGCAATAGAATTATCCGGTGGAAGATAGTGACTTGATTTATGCTTCAGCAATGTGCTGCATGTATCGCCTGAGTTAATTTTAGCTTTGTTTTATTTGTCAGATATGATACCAATTTAGCTTATTATTTGTAAATACAAGCTTCTTGCCTGCTTTTTTTGTTTTTTGTTTTTGCACAAGCTACTTTGTAAGCCTGCCAAGAGTTGCATAAGCAACTTTCATTTTGTTAAAGCAGTGAGAAAAATTAATCTTACTAGAGGTGGGAAGATCATTGGTGAAACCAATGGATTGATAGCATAAAGTATATAGACTTTGCGAAGGCATCTAATCAATGTAAAAAAGTATAAAGAGCTTTCGGCAACAGAGCTTCCTAAATACTTGTTAAAACATATTCAACATGAGTGTAAATGCCTCATCTATTTCTCTTCTATGCTACATACAAGTTTTGTTTTTTATTTGATATAATTGGGTCATTAAAGTGAAAAGGAAGCTAAAAAAGTTAAGAGTGCAAATACCTCATTTAGTTAGATATTTTAAAAGTTTCATCTTGTTTTATTTAAAAAGATCCACAACATAAAATATTTGTATCCTATGCAGCACATTTACATGAATGGGAGCAATTGTAATCATGGAATACAGGCTCCCCGATATATCAGTATCGGGTCCCACCTGATACAGTGACATGGACCAATATCGTTTTTTTGAATTTTTCTAAATATCACCGATATCTGGACAGATATATCACCATTTTAAAAAAATATTTTCAGAAAAAAATTAAAGAAATTTTTTTTAAAAAAGGAAAAAAATAACTTTCTCGTTTGTTTCCCATCCTAATATGCATTTTTATACATAATTTGAAATCTATGCTTTATCTAAATTAGTATAACTCATTTTAGAAGTTAGATTGTCAAAATATATGGTAAAAACTAGTTTTTGGTTACCGATATTTTTTTGCACAATATCTCCGATATTTTGTCTCTTTGGTCGACCGTTATGCGATACGATAATCCTTAATTGTAACGGAAGAAATGTGATTAGTGGCATGTATGGAAAAATATACGGATGTATCCATTTTAGTGAAGGAAAACAATTTCAGTCTTGGGTTATCAAATATGCCTTGGAAATAATAAGACCCAGTAACAAGCATTTATATGATCGATTTTGGATCTTTTACATTTTTAATGGAGCTCACTTTCCTGAACAACTTGAGCAGTCAAGCAAAGGAAAATGACCACAAAAGAACAAGCGTTCCAACGGTGGTTTTACTTCTTGCCTTCCTTGGTTACTTTCTCTCTGGTTTTTTTGGTACGTATTTTCCCACCCTCTAAGTTATCTCCCCACCTCACTTATCATCCCACCCCGGTGGGGGAGACAAGTTTATTCTCCCCACCCCAACCATCACGAGGTATTTAAAAAAAAATTTATTGGTGGTTGATGGAGAAATCAATGTGTTTAGTTTGTATTTGTGGTTGACGGTGGTTGCCAACAGTCATCTGTACTCTCCAGCAGTCACGGGAGGTGGTCTCCAGTGGGCCTCGGTGGTTGCCATGGTCACTAGTATCGCCTTTGGTCGCGTGTGGTCAGCTGTCATAGGGAATCACATTAAGTGATTAGAGTTATTATTGGGGCCGTTTGGGGCGTGATTATTGCAAAAATATCCAGACTGGATATTGGATATATACCGTAGCATCCATGTGGATTTTTACATCAAGCTGAAACACCTCCTGAGGTGTATCAGCTGGATATATAAAATATCCAGATACTACAGTGTAGCAAAACATCCCATCTGGATGTTTTGCTTTTAATCACGCCCCAAACGGAGCAAGGAGTGATACGGTTGAAAGTGCTCATAAAAAAAATACAGCATCTCATTTAGGAAAATCTGATGTAGTATTGTGGGGGTGGGGAGATAACTTAGAGGGGTGTGAAAATACGCACTCTTTTTTTTTATAAATTCCTCAAAATGGTTAATAGTCTTATTAAAAAAAATTATATAATAAAAAATACTGAACATTAGCTTAGTTGGTTAGAGCGTCGTGCTAATAACGCGAAAATTACAGGTTCAAAACCCTGCATGGGCCAATAATGTTGATTTTGGATGTGCTCTTCTTTTTTCTTTGGGAGGTGTATTTTTAGAAAAAAAATTATTTTAAAATATTTTTATTACATGCCTTTCCGTCTGCCTGTTACTGCCACTTTATGTCCTACAAAGTATAAACTAACTTTGTAAGTGCAATAGCATAAATACCTTACACCCTGTTTATATTCTATGGCAAAGCCTCGTGCAAGCACAAATACTGCTTAAATGCAAACCTTCATATAAGGGCAAATGAGTAAATGCCACCCCCATCCCGTTTTGATTGTCTCATTTTAATAAAAAAATATTTATCCATATTAATAGTTATATACTTATATTTCATGTGTTATCCTATTTTACTATTTCATGCGTTATCCTATTTTTAGGAGGATAGGACTAAGAAAGGTTAGTGAATGGCGTCTAAAGGTTAAAAACTTGGTTCCCTTCAGTATCGCTTTTTATCAAATTCGGACTTATTAATATGGGGACGGTGTATATGGTAATGGTGGAGAAAATGCTCAAAAACAACAGAGTAACCATTCATATTGCCACTAGCTCTATATCATAAAGGGTCAAAGACTAAAATTTCTTTTTGTGTCCATTCAAATCCTATACTTCTTAATTTTGATATTTTCGACCATACAGAGGAAAAAGGATAAAGCATAGCCTATAAATTTTTTGCAACGCTGCATATCCCCTGCATTATGAACGTCTGAGTTTATAAGAAAGATCACTGATCGGGACTAAAATACAAAGCTTGCCCAGCTGTCTTTATGCAACCTAGCTTCACAACAAGGTATACATTGATCCACCTAGCATGTCGATAAAATCAAACAAGAACATGCGGCACAAGCCAAAGGAAGAGT
The DNA here is from genome assembly GCA_039654745.1 of Houttuynia cordata. Taxonomy (NCBI): domain Eukaryota; kingdom Viridiplantae; phylum Streptophyta; class Magnoliopsida; order Piperales; family Saururaceae; genus Houttuynia; species Houttuynia cordata. The sequence goes on from CM077504.1 coordinate 27,748,151, forward strand.
GAAAAAAATATATCTACAGAAAAGAGAGGAAAAAATCTTCGAGTAAATTTCTTTTTGGTAGTTCCTCTCGAGTAATTTCATATAACTGACTAGGATGCACACCGGCTCATCCAGATTATATTTTACTGCAATCTATATATGGCTTCAGATGCTGTGAAAAATACTTTCAATAGTGTTCATACTCTAAATCGGACGACAACGCAAGATATGTCATCTTTGCTGTCCCGATTCAATGCTTCGGCTGTTAGTTTCTTTGCTGCAGCTTGAGGATCTTTGATCTTTCTAGCAAAATTGACTGCCTCTTCATTGTCCATAACCTGATGGTGACATACAACAAAACACGACAATGATTATGCAAGTCATAAAAAACCCACCAAACAGTGATTTTAAGTCCTCAGTGGCATAAAACGTAATAGAAATTTTGATAATAAAAAGTACGCGTGAATTAGACTTTCACTGTCCCAATACACGTAGTTTGAAGAAGACATGTCTCTTTTTTTGGCCAAAGAAAACCAGAACAAGGGGAAAAAAACCAAAGCACGACAATATATTTATGTGTTCTCATGAGAGAGAAAAGAGAAGCAGACCTTCCACAAACCATCACTTGCCAGAATAAGGAGGTCAGTTTCGTGGTCAATATCTGCATGTTCTATGTCGGGTTCTGAAGTTAAATGTGATTTAAGGCTTTTGTCTCCAAATGCACGAGAAACAGCTAACTGACCATTAACTCTTGGCACGTCACCTGGGAAAAATGCCAAATAAAAGTTAGGAAATCCATCTGTAATCTATTGCAAAGAACTTGAAATGAGTTGAAACGTCCATTTTAAATTGTGTCACTATCTGTACACATCATCACCATTAGTACCATGTAAAATGAATGCGTAGAAGCCTAAACATTGTATAGTCAGGTGTCTAATACAACTCATCCTTACCCCAGCCTGGGGCTGGAAGTGAAGTTGTATCTCCACTTATAGCTCAGCACTGGCAGAGTTTTAACAAAAGACCATATAAATCATGCAAGTGACCGTTTAATAAATAAGACAAGAGACCTCTTGCCTAATTTCCAGATTAACTACTGAATTCCCTTTCAACACTGTAAAGACAAGTTCATCATAAAAGACCTGACTACGAGTGGGCCCATTCAGCAAAGTATAACAAACAAAGGCCAGATTACTTAAGCCCCTTTCTTTTGTACTCACATAATAGTAAGTGACAAAGTTCACCAGTTGTTCATCATATGGATCAAAACTTATCAACAACAACCTCACATACTGTTTAATAGCAGTTCTGTGGATTGTGTATATCACCTAAATCTCACAGGATTTAACCAGAAATTTAAAGTTAAAAAATATAGGAAACGCAAAGGTCAATTAAATGAATTAATTGAAGTGATATTCGTTCATGGAAAAATCAAGGTAATAGTAAAGCAGAGGCAACCACATGTTGAAGACTCTAGGATTCAAAAGGCGAAGAAAGGCATAAAAATTAGACAAATGAAATCCATTAACAAGCCAATATATTGCTTACTAAGTGATCTTTAAGTCACCAAATCAACCACATTTTAAAGAGAAATAATGCCCTTCTTACTTGAATGCTGTGCTGACTTTGCCACATTTAAGACCATGCGAATTGCCATATCTGCTAGGCCATAAAATATTCAGGCAGCCACATTGGCCTTTTCCTAGCACTTGTACCAGTGTTTTTTTTTTTTGCATATTACTTATAGCAGTGCTTTTTAGCAGCCAGACAGAGGACAGATTTCGACAAGAGGAACAAAAAAGGAACTAGACTACTTAAAAGAGCAACATTTAATTGTCCATCTACCACAGATTTTTGCAATTTTTTTGTCCAGATTGCATATTGCAATAATTTGTGAAAGGTATAAATAAAGGAGCAATCCTTAAGAAAGATGAAGGGAACCCATAAAAAGAAAGAAAAGAACATGAGAAGGCCAAAAGGCGAAGAGGGAGACCTAATAGAGCATGAATGGAGTTAACAAGAAAGAATATGGCTATGCTCTCTCCTATAAAAGAATTAACATAAAACAGATAAACTTTTACTTTAGGGGTACATTCACTACGTACTCCAAAATTTTAAAGAAGGAGCTCCAACACCAACTTCAAAGTTTCACATCTCCAGTGACCAATATCTCTACCAATGCAACGACCAGAAAGGTCATTACTTCAAACTTCTCCTTCACATCTGTGCAATTAGTTATACCATATTTAAGTAGTGTCATACGTAGTTCCAAGTTCCGTTGCTTAGATTACATTTTTTTTGGTAGATTGAATTTAAATGTTATCATCCAGTTGTTGATAGTAACAATGAGTAACTACTTTTAGACTAATTAATTGATCCCTCTGCAATACAGACTCTATTTCCACCCTAATTTTAAAAAGCATTAGGCTCTCTTCTTCCGCCATGACAATGGTATGCGTAATAATTTATTTCAACATTCCTTCAACATAATTTTTGTCACTTTCACATTAACAAACCCAAATTTTGACTTTGGACACTCGTTTTTTTAAACAGAAATGAGAGAAATGAAGCCTAGACCATTAGAGATGATCCCCATCCCCAGTTTTTCCCATTTTTCTTTTTATTTTTTCCCTATCCTACCCAGATTGCTATATTAATTTCTTTCTTTTCCATCATCAATGTTACACACAACTGAGAAGCTCTGAAGTTTTAACTGACAATTCTCAGACCAAGGGTTATTTCAGCAACACCACATCTGAAATCCAATAATTGATTTTATGAAAAGCGCTTCACAACAAAGTAGGTTGACGAAGCGAAGCAAAACCTGTGAACATTAAGATGGATGGATCACCCTATCACCTAAGCACCCAATCGTCTTTTTCCATCTTCCAGTGTCAAAATATAAGCTATATTTGTTACAACATTATTAAGAAAAAAAAATAAAAAACTATCGATAACACAACTCCCATGTATGCTTTCCAAGCTTACTAACTTTGTATAAATCTTCAAGTACCGTGTCATGCTATATATGTCTAGAACTAGAAGAGAAATGTTACATTCGCATGCACACACACCGCTGCAGCGATGCAGGGGCCCTTTGTGGGCCCATATGTGGGATCTGTGCATTGCTGTGAGTGTTCCTGTCTGCGAGCACATGTAGCATTATTATAAGTAGAGCAGTTTAGACAAATGCCATGAGGCTTTACAGCTTCAACAAACCCCAAACTTATGCAACTGAACTGCTCTTCATAACCGGTCTTTTATTGACTAAACCCAACCAATATTTTGAGGTACAAGAAGAGCAAAGGCTTTAACTCAAGTCATTGGCTAAACGCCTTCGCACTTAGCACTCACGCAAACTGTTTGTGCCTTACACAAGAAAATTTGAAAAGACAAAAAACATATTGCATCAGATAACATGTAACCTATCGTTGTAGCAAGAAAGAAACTTACACCCGAAGTACAAAAACAAACAGCTTTTCCCATATTTTTTCCTTTTTCAGACAAAGACCCAAAAAAACTGCTCGCTGATTAAGTCAATGGATATATGTAATACTTCACATCAAGCTTCCCTAGTGCAGGCTAAGAAACAAGGGTCTAAACAAAACCTATATTTTTGCTGCACCGAAATGATTTTAGTGCAAATAATAGATGGTTGAAGGGTGCCTTGTCCATTTATGACATCACCACTAATTAGTGTACAACTTCCTAACTATGCAGAAATCTCTAATAACCTAGAAAAAGAAACTTCCTCATAGATATCAACAGTGCGTCACTTATGCTTAAACTAATGACTTGCTTAACAAGCAATTAAATACTTTAAAGCTGAATACTAGTGAAGACCTTGAGATCAACAGATAGAGAAGCTAAACTGCAGAAGCATTCACACATTTATGCACAAAATTGAAGATATGTACGTATGCTTGTTATTTATAGTAGTGTTCATTTCAAATATACGAAAAAAAGAGTGGAAAAATAAAAAAAGCCAATAACATTAAAAATCATAATACTTGTCCAGGAAGGTTGTCATCAGATTATCGTATTTTATTAACAAAGAAAGAACAAGGTCAAATTTAAATGGATGAAATCTGTGAGAAAGGCACGAAAATGATTGGTCATAATGTAATAAGGCTCATGATCGAGTTTCCGAATAGGATTTATGTCGCCAGCCCCAATTAGCTGGGATGTGGTGGTGGTCTTGATGGTGATCATGATGATGATTATGATGACAAGTTTAGAAAGGTTGCAGTCAAAATGTAAAAACCTGGCATGTTTGAGACAAAGCCTCCTCTTGTCTCAATGCTTTCACGTTCAGTGCTTGGTTCATGATCAGTGGTCATTTGTTTTATTTCTCCACCTCTAGATAGAACTGCTCGAGAGTCCCCAACATTTGCTATCCATAAGTTTCGGCCATTCACAAGAATGGCAGTGACAGCGGTTGACCCGCCTCGTCCCAAATCAGGACTATGAGAAAGAATTGCCTGGTCTGTCTTCTCATATGCCTTTTTCATAGACCTGTCTGGATGTGTCCAAAACTCTTCCTGAATTAAAATGAACATTTAACAACTATCATTAATATAATGCGTGTGAAAATTGCCTCTGAAGTGTAGAATTCATTTGATACATTATACATGTGGCAGGTGAAGGCAGACTCATGTGCCCGATGACCTCATTATAACAGGGCATAAACCATATGGTACCAACTGTATTGTCTAGCTGTCTATTTAGTGGACTAAAGTAGGCAACAACTCATCGTATTTAAAACTTAATGTGTACTTAATGTTCATGGTTTACCTTATGGCAATATGCTCTGGACCAAGATCATTACCATACAAGTCTGGTCAATTAGCATCTATTTACAATGATATGCTAACAACTATTTGACCAGGCTATAAACCTCAGAAACACCATTACCTCCTTTAGAATGTTGTCGAATAAATGTCTTTGCAAGTAAGCAGGTACAGTATCTCCCAGATGGCCATCAAAAATAGCAAATAGCCCAAGTTCACGCCCTCTTGTTTGTACAAACTTTGCAACATGATAATCCTCCATAGGATGGTTCGCCTTGCCTTTGACAAGACTGAATCCGAATGTCACCCTGGTTGGACCTAGATAACTTCTTCCCTTACCAGAACTGGATGATGAGCGCACTCCTACCATCTGCAAAATGTAATTTCCTAATTCAATTTACATCGATGAAAATTACTGAAGTACAAGAAGAGAACAAGCTATTTTAAAAGTGATCCCAGTGAATAACTTTGATCTTTTTTTGAAACGAATCTATAATCCTTTAGGTGAGAAAGCATCTTAATATCATAAATTATTGGTTCCGAGAAAATTCACACATTTAGAAGAGCTGAAGGGAAACAAAAAAGATGAGACTTTGCTTCTTAGCTACTTAGTTAAGCAGCTAGACGTATGTATATTGACAGTTAACTTTATACAACTACCTGCACAACAATAATCAAACAAAACTCTCCAAGGAACTCAAACCCAGCTGAAAAATACCAATACATTCACTAATTTGCTTAGCATAAAAATTTGCAAGTAAAAAAATAACGCACTTAATATATTTCAAGTAATTAACCAAAGGACAAATATTTACCTTCTTGTTAAAACAAAGTGGCAAATTTGCTAACCAGAAACAGACGTGATACCGTATAAAAACCAACGGCAGACATTAAGCCTAGTGGAATCGATGCGTACACGGTGACTATCTCGTGAAGCATAAAACTTATTTTTACTTCCCTAAATATCACTATGTTAAAGGGGAAGATCTAAGATCACAATCTTCTATACAAGGCCACTCAATTTAACTTCCCGAAATATCATATTCGACAACTAGCGCATCATATTGAAACAATAACAAGAAAAAGAAGTTGGGTGGACTAAACAAGCATCCTATTTTTGCAATTCCCATGTTCGAAAAACAAAGAGAAGTCGAAAACAAATACCAGAATTGAGCATTAAGAAAGCAAAACAATCCCCACCTGCGACCAGGCTGCATTGAAACAGAATAGTCTATCCATACGCATCCCGATTCGCCCTGCTTAAATTCACATCTGCCAAACTCAGAAACAACTTCAGATAAAACCCATCTCAATAAAACTAGATTCTCGGTCTAATTCCATAAAAAACAAAAAGATAAAACCGATAAACTCTGTATTATAAAAAAGCAGATAAATTCTGACGAACCAGAGATTACCAACTCAGCTTTTCGTCAATGATCGTCAAGAGATGTTCTTCCACAACGCCCATGCGGAGATAAGCGAATTAAACAAAACGGAAGAGAGGAGCACTTGCTTTTGGCAAGCGAATGGAGAAAAAGGGAAATCGGGCAAGTGTGGTCTGGTGTGCTAGTGCTTTTGCGGGTTCTCTGCTGCTAATAGTATTTGTTTATGAATGTGGAAGAAGGGAAAGCAAAAGGGGGTGCCAGTGCCAGAGGGGAAGATGCCACAGGGCAGAAGACTTTCGTCACTGTTGACTTTTGCTACCACGGTACCACCGAATTTTGTACTCTCTGGTTTGGTTCGATCATCAATACCTGACTTTGCTGCTTTAGGAGACCCCGTACCCCATTCCTACGTTTTCAATATTACGCGGCTATTGAGCCCGGATTACTGTATTACTTAGTTTTTTTGGATTCATACTATATAACCTGATTTCGGGACTTGATCTACTCATTTTGCCCTTATAAACTCTAGGAGTGCAACTTTTGCAGGCCAGCCCGCAAGCCCGATCCTACTTGGCCCGTAAAACTGCAGGTATGTGCTAGGATTTTAAGGCATAGGGTCGGGGCCGGGCCACAAAATTTCAAACTCGCTAAACTTCGGATTGAGTAAGGGCCTAAGCAAAAAAACTGCTTAAGCCTGTAAGCCCGTAGGCCCAGTAAGAAATAACACTAGTGCCTCACAGTCACAGTAAGCCCGTAGGCCTAGTAAGCATTGTTTAATTGTTTATATCAGTTTGCAAACCCTAGCCTCACAACAATTTGCAAACCCTAGCCTCTGTCCGACTATCGATTGCCATCTACCTGAGGTCTACTCGTGAGGTGCAGCCTTCTCGCCTCTCGGCTTATCCACTCTCCATTCTCCAAGTCTCTTGTTGGCTGTCTCCTCACTCCTCAATTGGGAACCTGATCCGGTAGAAGCGGACCCTTTGAAGGGTAGCAGAAACAGAAGAAAGGTTGATATACTTGATATGCTAGTTAACATTATTGGCTCAAAGGATCAGCTGGTCAATGAGTATAGGATCATGCTGGCAGAGAAACTTTTGAACAAATCTGATTATGATATCAACTCAAAGATGCAAACTCTGGAACTTCTAAAGGTGAAATCAATTTCCATGAATGGGTAGCTTAATTTGATGTTATTCAAATCATGTTTTTCTTGCTTCTATTAGTTTTCTTATAATTCTTATGAGAAGGCCTAAGACACATTTTTTAGAAAATATTTAATTTCCTATTTGTCATTATCAAATTTTTTGTAATATCCAAAAATTTTCAATGCTTAAGCGGGAAATTTTGCTCAAGGTGAGTTTTCTTTTGCCTTAACTTTGTGAAATTTGGAAATGAATTGAAAAAGTTTGAAAATTTGAAAAATTGTTGGACGCGATCGCGTCAAAAGACACGATTTATCGGGCCTGTTTGTGATCGAGCTTTAGATCAGTATGATCGATTGGTGGACTGACGATCAATCGTATCTACTGAAATTTTCGGACTTTTGTTCTCACGATCAATCGCTTCACAACCGATCGATCATATCGATTGTAAAACACATTTTGTGAGTGTGCCGATCGATCGCTGTGTTTTGAGAGATTAAGGATTTGATTTTTTGGAAGATCTTTTCTAATTGAATTTAGTGGGTACATGAGTGATGTTGCCTACCTAATTGGCTCGCGAATTGGGGGATCAAATCATGGGGAGAATTTGAGATTTAATTCTATTTGGAAACCTATTTGATTTTAAATTAAAGTGGGATTTAATTATGGTAAATTGGAGTAATTGAGGGGAATTCAATTAGAAATTAATGGATAATTAGCATGGCATATCCCAATCAATTGAAGGCACCATGTGTCAAGGAGGATTGTGCCAAGATTGAATTTTAAATTGGGAGGTTACCTAGTTGGTTATGGTAACAAACTTAATTAGATTTAATCCCTACCTTAATGGACGCTAACTAAAATTGAGTCAAGGACGTGGACCATGTCTTGACTGAGGTTTCCTTGTGGTGGACGGAATTGTAACCCTTAGATGGTAATGAGATTAATGGTGGAGAATTAATGGGAAGATTAAGGACTTCACCTATTTAAACTCAAGAGAGGAGAAGCCGACATCTCTTTTGGCCTTGGGAGTGGTGCTCTCATCCTCCTCTTTCTCATTTCGATCAGAGGTGCTCCATTTCGGTTCAAGCCGTGGTTCGTGGGAATACGCAAAGTAGAGAAGGTGGTGCGAGGTAGAGCCAGTACATGCTCAAAGTTTTATCGGTTTCGTCATTAAAGAGGTATCTATTGAGATTAATCATATGAAATGATTGATTTATGAGTAATTCAATAATAGATTGCTGCCATGATCATATTGTCATTGTTTCGTGTCAAGAAGTAATGTGATATACGATGCATGTATGAATTATCGAAATTCATGTGAATACTATCTATTTATCCTTCATGTACTAGTTCCTAATTGACATCCCCATAGTGTCGATCTTGAATTCATGTCATTCTATATTGTTTTATGCTGTAAAAAGTTCTGTCCAATGAAAGTTGGCAGCTTTATTGCTCAATCAAGTCCAGTCTTATGTTAATTGTGTTCTCGATCGGGTATTATACCCTAATCGCAGACCATATACAGAACACGGTTACATTCTATAAGAATTAGTGCATCAATGCAATTATGATGGTTCAATCGAAGGTCTTGGAGTCATGTCAGTGGTTGTACATCTCAATGTCCGTCATTGTGTGTCCTCTTTGATTAGAATGAGCCTAATGGAGTTATTTTGGGTATTAACCAATCGGGTAGTATAAGACACATCATATGATGAAGGAAATTATAGAATTTAGGACCAATTAGGTTTTGTAAATTATGTAAGGGGTAAGTAAAGTAAGAGTGATTAATAAATTAATTAAGTACATATCATCGATTAATCAATATAAATTAAGATGATTGCTCTCGGCCAAAACTGTTCCTGCACTGATGAGCAGTAATTAGAAATTGATAACTAATTGTACAAAAATCATAAAATTATGCCGTTTGTTGGGTTAAAAACTAGACATCTAGGACTATGTATGATAAAAATTTTAGAGTGGAAAATATATTGTGTAGACCGGTGTGATCATTGAAAATGGTCTGTTGTGTGAGAGTCATAACACAGTGTTGAGTACCTAATACTTATTAAAAACTACAAGATATGGGTAATTATGGTATTAATAACCTTAAAGTATATTGTAAGTCTATGGTAATACTGATTACAGTAATATTAAATCATGAGTAAGGGTCGTGGGAACCAAGTTCTCCTATCTAGCTTTGAGTATCTCAAGTATTGAGCGGTCATGAACAGTTTCAAGTTCAAAGAGTTTCCGATTAAAGTTCAAAACCTTGTATCCTATTACCTGACTTACTTTTGGATATGTGGATCTTGTGTTAGTGTTCCTGGGGATTGTCATATCTAGGGCTAGGTACGATGAAGATGCTCAGTGTGTAAATCTTTGATGAGTCTCAGTTTGAGTTCTCTAATATTGATCACTCTAATTCCTTGAGTACTCCGATTTGAGTCTATTCAGATTGTATCAATGAGATTGTTATTGTACTCCTCTCTGAGTCAGATTCAGAAAGATAGTAGTATGAGTCTCTAGATGAGAGAGCTCCTGTTATTCCTATCAATGAGATGATAGTATGATGTCAGTTCTATTTATATTCTTTCTTTATGGGTTTTCTTGGCATCCTACTGGGTATTTCCTATGGAATACTCATGCATCCTTTGATGCAGAAATCAAGAAGGAGAAAAAGCTGAACAAGTATCCTCGTTGGAATTCTGTGGATGATTGCAGCTTAAAGTTGAACTTTTATTGATGTTTCTCTTATGAGTATCTTTGTGAACTTATTGGCCTATGTGTTAGAATTCTAATGATTTGGATTCGTGAGATTAACTTGATGTAATAGATTAATTAGTTCTTTTGATATTGTTATTTAAGATTTGTGTACATGAAAATTGTTTAGTCATTTCGAGCCATACGATCCCATATTCTGGTTGATGGGAATGAGGACGATCGAGTCCTAGATCTCAAACCTCTTGACAGTCTTAGATTGGAAGCTTCTGCGCTCTAATCGAGGTTTTGAAATTTGGGGCATGACATTTTTATATTCATTTTGGAGAGAGCATCATGCAAAGGTGTGAAATTATGCTTAATGATTTAATTGACTCCAAGAGCACAAACGCCAATATTAAGGCAACCACATGACAAAAGTCGTAGAGGTTGTTTTCGATGGTTTTTTGCCATTTACTTGTCCCATCTTGTCTTTCTTTTGAAATTTTCACTGAAGCTGCTGCAATATTTTTTTTAACCTGTGAATTTAGGTGAAGGAAATGTTGGCATGTCAATGGATCTGCTTGATGCTACTATAATATCTTCAAATGTTTTGCCACCAATTCAGGTACATCTTGCAGTATATAGCATATTAGCATCATGTCATGTTTTTGAATTGACATGAAGATTGGGTCACAAAAATACTATGCCAATTGATAGGCCCGAAAGCCCGCAGCCCGACCCTAAGCCCGCTTAGGGATAAGGCAGGGCTGGATTTTTGGAATTGGCTTAGGGCTAGGGTCAGGCTAGGGCCGATGTTCTAGCTATTAGGGCTCGGGTAGGGTCAACCTCCAGCCCGCAATAGCCCGACCCACTTGCACCGCACGTCTAATGAACCCTAACCATAAATCCTAAACTCATTTTTTCATATTACCGGTTTCACGTTTCATTGCATGTATATCACACTTCAACGAATCTTATTTTCTTCATTTCTTATCTATTTTTGGCACTTTTTTTTGTTTTTTTATTTTTACTGCTCTTTCTTCTAATGATGATACCATAAGAATTTTGAGATAATACCTAATAAAATATAGAAAAATCTATGTTAAATAGCATGTAGTGTCTCAACATAGTTAACTATCATCATGAGAAAAAAGAGTATGAAAAATAAAGAACAAATTTTTTTGGTAAAAACAAACAAAAAATGAAAGAGATGAATCGTTAAAGTATATCCCAGAAAAATGGGTCAGTGCTATTATGTAATCGATTACACGATAGCTCTTTCTATCGTGTCATCGTGTACACTGGTATCGTGTCATCGATTACACGATAGCACGCAGTTGTAATCGTCAATTTTTTTAACATATTTTAACAAGTCATATTTCCCTTATTTCTTATCTGTTCTCTTTTTTTCATTTTTTTTAATTTTTACTGCTCTTTCTTCTAATGATGATATCCTAAGGATCTTGAGAAAATATTTAATTAAATATAAAAAAATCTACGATAAATAGCATGTGGTGTCTCAACATAGTTAAGCTATCATTAGGAAAAGTAAGATAAGAAAAAATAAAGAAGAACGTAAAAAGAATGAGTGAAAATAGATAAGAAATAAGAGAGATATTAATCGTTAAAATATATAAAAAAACGATTATATGATACCATTGTACACAATGACACGATAGACATGGTGCTATTGTGTACTTGATTACAAGATAGCACTCCTATCGTGTAATCACCTATTTTTTGGGGACATACTTTTATGATTTATATCTCTCTTATTTCTTATTTTCACTCTTTTTTTGCTTTATTCTCACGATGATAGCCTAACTATGTTCAGATACCACATGTTATTTATCGTGAATTATTTATATTTTATTAGATATTATTTCAAGATCCTTAGGATATCATCATTAGAAGAAAGTGCAGTATAAATAAAAAAGAACAAAAAAAATGGGCGAAAACGGATAAGAAAAAAAGGAGATATGACTTGTTAAAGTATGTAAAAAAATGGCGATTACACGATAGCGTATAATAAGTACATGATAGCACTACTATCCTGTGATCGATGACACGATACCAGTGTACATGATTTGTCTCAACATACTTTAACGATTCTTCTCTCATTTTTTGTTCGTTTTTACAAAACAAATTACGTTCTTCTTTATTTTTCCTCTTTTTTCTTCTCATGATGATAATCTAACTATGTTGAGACACAACATGCTATTTATCATAGATTTTTCTATATTTTATTAGATATTATCTCAAGATCTTTATGATATCATTATTAAAAGAAAGAATAGTAAAAATAAAGAAGAACGAAAAAAAAGTGGCGAAAACGGATTATAAATGAAGGAGATAAGATTCATTGAAGTGTGATATACATGCAATGAAACGTGAAACCGATAATATGAAAAAAATGAGTTTGGAGTTTATGGTTAGGGTTCAAGAGGGCAAAATAGAAAGACCAGGTCCCGAAACTAGGTTATATCGCATGAGCCTAGCATTAGCCCGAAAAAATCAGGTAATATGGCAATCCAGGCTCATTGGCCAGTTAATATGGAAAAACCTTGCCCCCTTCCATTTCCATCAATGACCGTCACCGACTGTCGAGAAATTATTAGGTGGGAGTGAGCCAACGTGGAATGCCAATTGTTGAATGACATGTGGGCTTCAGTGTCAATGTGGTGGTCATGTTTGTGAGTTGTGTTGCGGGCGGTCGTTGTAGAAATTATTGGGTATGGGCGCTAGGGGGCCGTCGATCTCCAAGATCAACAACGCACAAGTTTTATGTGTGCGTTTATCTTATTTGGTGCCAAACAGCTGGAGCCCCCATTGATTCTGGAGATCGACGGCTCCTTGACGTGGTCATGCGCTTGCTAAGGGTGTTAGCGAGTTGAGCTTTAAGTTGTTTCGGTTTAAACTTGAAATTTTAATTTCGAGTTCGAGTTGAGTTGGCTTGGTTTAGTTGATTTTGATTTCATATCCGCATTCTGGACTATTATATAGCATCATATTAGAAAGATAGACTATTATATATGTGTTCTAATTAGTTTGAATCCATAGATGTTAAAAACTGGTCTTAGATCTCATGAGACACATTAATTAACTCTTTCAAACACAAAGATTGAGATAATTGTATATAAAAAGTAAAAATAACATAAGATATAATAAAACTTAAGATTTAATTGACATAAAATCCATACATAGAATATATATATATATATATATAGTGTAATATATGCATACACATACCGAAAAAATAATATACAAATGGTATCGAGCTTCAAGCTTCGAGTCAATTCTAGCCGAACAAAGGTCTGATTGAGCTTGGCTTGACTAACTTCGAGCTTGAGTCAAGCTGTCGAGTTGGCTTTAACACCCTTAGTGCCTGCATCCACATCCATTTACATGTGGCGGTGGGGGCGGGAATAGTATGTGCCTGTCCAGTGGGATAAATTACTGGCATGCCATGTTGGTTTTTTTTTTCAATAAGCTGAAAACTCAGCAAGAAAGGCTCCAACATTGAAGGGTCTACAAGGCACTTCCGGCAAAAGCCAGAACCCCGTCTTCCCATCCCACCCAGCCTTCAATGTGCCTAGCATGTCTGGCAAGCATATTTCCCCCTCGGCGCACACGTGTGAAGCCCACATTATCAAAATCTTTACAGGCCATCATCTTGACATGATCATCTATCATCATCCCAACATGGGATAGATTTTGATGCCCAAACTGAAGGTCATGAATAATATTAAGCGAATCGCCTTCCACACATATCCTTGGGTACCCACGATCCTTGGCCCAATCTATCGCCTTTCGAATAGCCTGAGCCTCTGCCTCATCAGCTGGTTTCACCCTCAGAATTTTGTAACTCCAACTGGCTAGGACATTGCCACAGTAATCCCTGCCTACCCCTCCAGCTCCACAACATCCATCTTCTTCAAAAACTATTGCATCTACATTAATCATAACAACTCCATCTGGCGGCTTTTCCCATTTTCCTATCAAGAAGGCCTGATTACTATTAATGCCCCTTGAAGCACAATGATCCTCCAATTGGTCTGTTGCTCCTTTGGCAATGTGCCTTGGAGACAGGATCCCCTTCTTGTTTAAGACCAACCGTGTAATTCTATGTTCCCTTGAAACATTACATCTCGCAAGTCCTTTTTTTTGTACAAATACGTCCCCCCAGGCCCCAGATGATATAAAAAAAAGTCATTAAATTGGATACGGTTCTCTTTTTTAACGTTGAATGCATCTTATTAACTGATAGTATCTCGAGTAGAGGAAGCTGGAGTTTTATAATAAAGCTGCCTCAAGTAGGGTTTCATCAAGCTATCTTCTGGCCTAACCACTTTTCATTCATGCAATTCCGAACCCACCAAGCCAATGTAAAGAATAGCTCTACTGTCCCTCCCTGCGGGAGTCTTTGCTCCAAACCACATAAATCCATCACATTACTAGCATCACAGCTCCACATAGGCTCAACCTACGGTAGCCATCTCCACAATTTCTGAGCAAAATCACACTGCCAAATAACATGCAGTTCTGTTTCAATCCATGTGCTACAGAGGTAACATCAGTCACCAACATCCATTCCCGGCCCTCTTTGTTACACCATCTCCAACAGAATTTTTTAATCTTCTCAGGTGCCTCCATTTTCCATATGCTAGTCCAAAATTTATCCAGCTTTCTCGAACTAGAACAGCTACCCCACTCATTTGTCACAACACTTATACTAGCCAAGTAGTAAGCAGAGCGGACGGTGAATATTCCTCTATTATTCTCAGTCCATAAGAGCTTGTCCTCAGTTAGATCAGTGCTCAAGGGAATAGAGAGTACTATGTCTGCTTCTTAGGAATAGAACGTACTTCTGATCAGGTCTTCTCTCCAACTTCTTCTTTCTTCATCAATCAGGGCAGAGACTGCAATTTAAATCAGCCACAGGATGGTCATGATATTAAGATATGGATGGACAGATGGATTCCATGCCATGTGGGATTTACGCCTATTTTATAGGAGTGGTTGATACTCAAAAGATCGTCGGTGCCCATGCAACCTTTCTATCTTGCACTAACGCACTAGCATGTACACCATCAATTTTTCAAGTCCCACGTGGCACTTAGAGCATTGAACAATCGCTCGCCCAATAATTTGTGTGCCTATAACAATGGGACCCATGTACCTAAAGATGTTGCATAATTCATCTAAATTTGCATTGAAGATCGACAACGCACGGAGAAATATTGGGTGTCCCTGGGCACCATACTCCAGGCCGCCTGGAAACCATCAACCTCAAAGATCGACAATGCACATGCTTCACGTATGTGTGTGCACTCAACAGTTGGTGTAAAAGAGTGTGCGCCGGCAATCTTAGGGTTCGATGGCTCCTTGTCGCCTTGGTATAAAGGTGATGCTGCGGTCAGGCTGTTGTAGAAATAATTTCTCCCACTCATGAGATGCCCCAGCACAATTAGTGAAGCTCTTGGTGTTGGTATATAGGTTACTATAGTCTTGATTGCACGTTTACCTACATTTTTCTTTTGTATAAAGCATCTCATTCCTTGGGATCTAATGACGGCAAGAGAGTTCATGAATAGGTATAATCTATGAGCTGTTTGGCTGAGTCCTGTTCTTTTTCCTATAACATAATGAGAGAGGCTGCACGATCAAGTTGTTATTTATTTTTGGCCGTTTGCTGCCCCACGAGGAGTCCTTTCTGCCAAGTGCCAACCAATTGACATGACTAGCTCTCCATATCTAAAGGCCTCATTTTTTACCTGTGCCAAGATCAAAGAAACCCTACTACCAACTCGTTTAAGCTGATTTTTACCATGGAAGTATTGGACTTCGAGCTCCGTTTTGCTTGAGGTTGTTGACATTCATTCGAAACGTTTGGAAAGAGGTAGAATGAATTCATTCAATCATAAAATGATATTTGTACAGCAGACTCCTATAACCCCACATCAGTTCACCCACTCATTTCCATACACATCAGCTGTATATGGAAATGTGTAGGAATCTGCTGTAGGGTTATCACTGCACAAATATAATCCAAACTCTTACCACCTTAGTCTTGACCTGGGCATCACCTTATGCATTACGCTTGAAAATGCACCGGTGCAGCAGCCGTGAGCTTATTATTTTTTCCTTGATTTCATCTAATTACATAGTTTTAATCTGAGATTTATAACACTTCCGTCATCTTTTTCCCATGGATGCCAATCTCTTCTTCCATCATTGTTCTCTTGGTTATTAATCTCCCAAACCAGTATCACTGAAGCGTGAAAGCCAGCACATAATGTAATGTGTGCATATATATATTTGAAAAAGGAATTGGTGTCTTTACTGCCCTGGCTTCTTGCTAAATAAGAGCTTTCAGGGTTGTCAAAACATATACATGTGCCAGCATATCAATGCGCCATAAAAGCTGGTGACAAAGGATCATTTCTGCGATTTTCACATGATGCGGTCAGGAAATGCGGAACATCAAGACACATTATTAAGGGGGTCCACGTGATGAAATTCGAGATTGTCCTCCATACTTAGGATTTGGGAGCATGACATGCAGGGAAGGGGACTTCGTAGCTCTCACATTCAGCTGACCAGTCCCCGGGCTTTCCATAAATGGCTTATTCAGAGGTGGACTGGTATCGACGCGGCTCAAATTAAATAGATAATACACGTACATAACATATATTTTAGATGATATGTAGTAAATATATGTGAATAACACGTATATATATGCTTCAAAGTAGAAAAAGTCTTTGTTTAAAAGAAGGAAGTAGAAAAAGATAAATCAACTAAGGTGTACTGAAAATTGGTTATATTTGTTTAGATACTAATGTAATATGATGTCTACTAGATCATGGAATCATTGCGAATGACATGGAAATGCAAAAAAGACTTTTGATAGGTAAAAGAATATATATATAAGCACAAAGAATACAGTTCCAAAAAGGAAAATGCAAAACTGTACTATTCTTTTTGTAAAGAAAAATGCAAGATTATTTCATATGAAGTATATCAGTAAGTAAAAGAGTATACTTAACCACTGAGTACATCGTTCGAAAATGAAAAATGCAAGATTATTACCTTTTTTGTAAACAAAAATTGATGATTATTTCATATGAAGTATGTCAGTTCAATACGAAAATGTTAAGAAGCTTTTTTTTTGGTCGGCAAGTATGGGGCACGGCTTTGATAAAAAAACAAAGTATGCGGCATGACTTCAGAGAATCTTCACATTGCATAAAGAAGGAATAGCTACAAAGTCTGGCCTTAAAGGAATTAAAATGAAAGACTATAATGACAATTTTCATTTCGACTTTCAAAAGGGAAAAGTTGAGATAGAAGTAGTCAATCCGCTCAACACTCATAAGTGTGAAACTCATTGCTAATTCGAGCAAAAAGCTGAGATTCATGAATGTGGACTTCATAAGAAATTCCGCGATTCCTCTCCTCCATATGAAAGAGATAACAATGCAAAAAAGTTTAATAATGGTTTCAGCAAGGAGATAGTCCGTAACTGGGTGAGCATCCTTTGATTGGAATGAAGATGAAGACACCATTTGGCAGACATGATCCTCAATTGATACACGCTTCATGGTTGCCCTCAAGAAGGAATAAATTATATTCTCTGCTCAAGACCCTTTCTAAGGCGCTTCCAGAGAAATACAGTCCTTAAAACTATCATTTACTAAGTCTACCTGGGCAATTTGGAGTGTGATCCTCTATTAAACCACGCCCAGCTCTTACCACTGACTTCAAAAATATCTGGTTACTCCTTCTTAATGCAGAAAAAGAGGAAAAAAATTGACATATGATTGTACAATATTATTCAAGCAGGGAAAAATAGTTTTACTACTGGTTTCAATATTAAAACTGGTTTCAATTTAAGTCTAACAACAATTGGTATGGTATTATATATAGGAAATAGTTAATATGACCCTTGTCTCAAGCGCGTGGCCATTGAGACGATCTGAGCCGTAGGAATGAGATCTGACAGAGCACAGGGTGGGCCTTCATGCCCTTGAATTAACGCCCGCTGCCGGATCAAAATTTGACGGCGTAGATAATTTAGGCTCATGCCCGCGTGCGTGAGCGTCAGCTCATATAAATAATATACATATATAAAGAAATGGAACTCTGTCTGAAGAAGCAATTTGGACGGGAGTGAAACGAGATTTTTAAAGAGCGTAACTATTGACCGCCCGACAAAATGGGGCATTATATTTAATAAACTTCCAAACTAAAAGACAGCATTCATTTTTATTTTTAAAATGAAGCAAAAAATTTGGGAAGATAGAAATCATATCCACATCTAAATACACAAATGAAAAACATGTAAGGGTGTGTTTGGTTAGGAGAGGAAAAGAAAAAATGAGAAGAGTCAAAGCAGTTTCTTTTTTTTTAGCGTTTGGATAGCAAGAAACCTTATGACTTTGGAATATATGGTTTCTCTCTCGTGGGGAGCATACAAAATTTGCCTTATGCCTCTTTCTTTCTCAATCAGTGAGAAAAAGCGAGAAAAGTTGCTCTTCCCTCATTTTCTTTTCTTTTATTTTTCTTCTTTTTGTCTTTAACCTACAGACCCTAAAAGATCTTAGCAATCTTGGGAGAATGAGTGGTTGGTATATAATAAATTAATAACATATATTGGTGAGTTCACGAGACCAAAAGAAGGGGAAGACACAAGAAAGAATAAAGTGTCGGTGTGGTTAGAGAGAAAAAAGAAAGAAAAAGAAAAAAAGTCAAATGAAAAAGAGAAGACAAAGAAAAGAAAAAAATGAGGGGAAGCAAGACTTTTCTCGCGTTTTCTTTCTGTTTAAAAAAGAAAAAAATATAAAGGGAGTTTTTGTGTGGTCCTCACGTCAGAACAATTAGCTTTCTCTCTATCCAAACGCTCAAAAAAGAAAAGATTTCGATTTTTCGCACTTTTTCTTTTTCTTTCCCGCTAACAAACACACCCAAAGGAAAATTGAGGCTTGTGCCAAGAGAAAATATTTTATCCTGTAAAACCGAAACTATGTAAAAAGGTCTTATATGGAAAGTGTTGCGTAAACGTCTGGCTTTCCCTTTTGCCTCTTGTTTGGGAGAACAGTGAAATTGTAAATCTTCCAACCTTAAGGAAAGAGGAGAATATATACATGGGGAAAATTGGTGCTCATGCTCGACAAAAGTTCATATTACTGCTTTTTTGTTTCGCTGACGCATTTACTACTTCCCTAAATGTGCGGTAAACAATAAAACACTCGTCCAGAGTAGGTGGCTTTGGTGCAATTACACTTCCATGTCCTGCACACTGCGTAAGGCGTCTTACACAATGGCTTTTGAGCAATGACTGTCCTACACGGAACCGGATCCTGTGGTGAAGCTTCACCAGCCGTCGATCATAAGGAATCGACGGCGCACACGGTTTTCTTGTGCGCTCGGCCAAAAGACACGCTTTTAGCTGAGCGCACATCATATTCGTGTGCGCCGTTGATTCCGTACGATCCTCGCTAGTGAAGCTTCACCGGAGGATCCGGACTCATCCTACACGGGGCCAGGGACGGAGCTGGAAGAAAAGGGGTGGGGCAGCCATTAAGCTGTGAAAACCTAAAGTGGCCCATATGGCCTCCATCATTAATGAAGAATCCTGTTGGTGGAACCTGATTGGCCAGGACCCCCCTGCCGTACATAGTAGACATTTATTCTGCATGGTATCTATGTTTAATATATGCAACCATCTGTGTGCACCATGCAAAACTATCTATCATTTTCTGCATACACTATTTATCATAGTTTTGGCCAGGAAATGTCGTTCCTGTCGTTTCCGCTTGGGCCTTGGCATTAGGTGAGGATGGATAAAAAAAGAGAGCAATTACTATCACTCGTATGCATCCACATTTGGCTGCTTTGCAGATCCTGGGCACATGACTTGTATTCATTCGTGTCACCTTTCATTTCGAGTTGTTGGAAGGTGAAGATGGAGAAGACTAAAATGCTGATGAACAAAAAAGACCGTTTGACATGCACACGCTTATTTTTTTTATTAATAATACCCACATGTCGTATTGTACAGCAAGTAAACATCGGTTGGAGAAGCTAGAGACACATGCAGAGAAGCTGAACCTAGCCAGCCGCTATGTTTCCTTATTGAAGGAGAAAAGTTGCGGCTGCAGGACTTTTAACAGCTTTATTCTAGAATCAAATCAATGAATAAAAAGGTTCTTCCAGTAATAGCTCGGGCCAAAAGGATGGAATCATAGTTACCTGCAGGTTGCCGGTAAAGTCGTCTGCCAAGAAAGATGGAGTACTGATCAAAGGAGATCCTGCAGCAATGGCTTCTCCTGGGCTGAAAGCTTCAAAACTTGGCCTTATTTGGCTGACTTCTTCGCTCAAGGACGTCTGATAAAACTGAACATCTTGCAATGTAGGAATATAAGGAGTTTTATCAATTGGCATCTGAGGAGGGGGGGTGGTGGTGCCATTTTCCAAGGAGAACGGACACTGATCGAAATTATTGTTAAGATTGTTTATATTACTAAGAGCTGGAGGAGAGTCTAGTGACGAAGAAAGGGCTGCTGATGAATTCAGAATATTAATGGCTTCCAAGTCTGTCATTGTACTGCTGTCGCTAGTGCTGGTGAAGGTGGTGTTATTAGCTGACTGGAGGAGGTAGTGAAGATACTGAGCTCTTGCCAGCTGCATAGCTTCCTCTGAGCTGAAGGGCTGCTGCTGGTGATGCTCAAAGGAGTAGTGGTGGTCCATGACTGCTTCTCTGAGGTTGGCCAGAGCAATGAGATGAGGGAGGGTCGCGAAGAGGTCGTTCCGAGGGCGGTGGGTCATCGGGTCGAAGCCCATTTGGATGAGCTTCTTCTTCAGGTTTGTGTTCCAAAAGTTCTTGATCTCGTTGTCCGTCCGACCAGGGAGGTGGGTAGCTATGGCTGACCACCTGGCGTGATTCATCAACATCAACAGTGAGATGACCATGATTGCAAACTGAGAGTTTACCAAAGACAAAATCCAGAAAACAGCTCTTTTCTTCTTTTTTTTTTTTTATATTTTGCTAAAAACTAGAAAAGGATTGGATCTGAATTGGCTAATAATTGTGACAGTTGATATGACATACTGTCCAACTTCCGGAAAAAACATCATATAGAGGCAGGGGTGTTTTCGTAATCACGGAGCTGGCCATGAAGTCCTCAAGTAATAATGAGCGAAGGCCAAAGAGGGTGAATGCGAAGCATTTTATAATATTGAAAATTTTCCCCATGGGTGTTGATGGGTGCTGCCCTCTACTGTGTACAAAAAAAATTGAAATGCTAGAGCCGCATTTCTGATTATCCATAGGAACTGGGGCAGCTTACTTGTTTCCAAGTATGGAGTGAAGGTTGAGGATGGTTTGCTCTTCCTCAGTGGAGAACTTTCCTCTCTTGATATCAGGTCTCAAGTAGTTTGTCCATCTCAATCTGCAGCTTTTCCCACACCTATTAAGCCCTGTAAATACAAATTAGCCGCTTCATAAGGTTTTTCTACTGTACCAGTACCAGAAACAGAAAGAGGAAGACAGGGATAAGCAGCTAGAAAGGAGGAATGGAGACTGAGAAAAATGTAGAACGTATATATATATATATATATGTATGTAATGTTTTCTGTGTCTCTGTTTTACCTGCAAGTTTAGGAAGAGCTCTCCAGCTGCCGTGGCCATGTTTCTGAATGTAGCGCACGAGCTTCTGGTCTTCTTCGGGGCTCCAGGGGCCTTTCTTGAGGCCATTTTCATCGCAGCAAGGGGATCTGCCCATATTATTTTCCCTAGAAATCCACTGCCTCCTGTGAAGCCAGCTTACACCCACCAGTGCTTGTGTATATATACACTTTCTTGCATCAGCTTGTTTATTTGAAAATAATTGGCAAGAAAGCGACTGATGGGCAAGGCTTTGCTTCCTTCGCGATCATGTAACTCCTATACTACCCTCGCCTGTAAGGGAAATGACATGAGCAGCCGCCTACCCTCTTAATTTTCCGGTTCAGCTATGTGGGACACCCTTGTCTTGTAAGGGCCACTGTGTAATTATGAAGTGCGTGCAAAGACATATTCATGTTCATGCACAGGCAAAACTTAAAAATATAAGCTTTACAATAGGGCTAATTTACTATAAAACCGTCTCTACGGAGACCAATGGAATGGATCATGTAACCCCAAACTAGAAAGTGCTGTAAGAAAGCAACCCGTTACCAAGATGTTACGGCGTCATTGTTAGTGTATTCTCATGTGGATTCTATGTGTCCCTCTATGAAGCAGTTGTAAAGATTGTCGTCGAGCATGTATTAAATGAGCACAAGCAGTCGTCCAACTGGTGAAGCCAACCCCTACATATAATTAGCACTTTAAAGAATATTACAATATGTATCATTATCTTAATTAATTAATGCATTTTCTCAACAATTTGGTGTCATCGATGCATCCATTTTAGCATGTTTTGTGTCATCTCTTTCGTAAGAAAAAACAAAGACATATCCTAATATTATTATATATATGAAGATTTGATACGAGAAGGGTTTAAGAAAAATAGCTTAAAATGGATGAAATGTATATATAATTTAGTGAAATGGATGAACGTAGGTCCGCCCCTTGGTGGCTCCGTACGTCCAAACTTTGTCAGACAAAGAATTGGGTACTAGTCCTACATATACATTCTGGACTCACGGGAAAATGGCGTCCCACAGCCTAACATTTAAAGCGCTGTTTGGATGCAAAATCTGCTTATAAAACATAGTTCTATCAATATTAACTCCTCTCAACCATTATAAACAAAATTTTGTTTGGTAAAATCATTTCAAAATAGTTCCAGTTCTCAAGAGGAGACTTTAGGACTGCCAAATTTTGAGTAAAATCTTCATTCTGGCATAATTCTCACAGAACTTGGTTAAACCAAAACTTGCCCTAGTCTAACCAAGTTTTGCGCTACTCCAATTAATGTCTTTCAAAATCTTCCAGAATCTAAGGTTAAATTTCGTACATCTAAACATTCCCTAATTCATTGGAAAATTTTTACATCGATGGACGATGGGCATGCACATCGAGGCTAGCGTTGGTGGGGCGAGCCTGTGTAGCACTGCTGTATTTCACCGAATGTGGACAGAGCGTACATGTTGCTCAGGAGGAGGCAATAAAGAGGTCGGAGACCATGCACAATGCACGAGCTTAGCGATGAGCAATTTCTGTGTAATTCACAACAGCCTGTTTTAGCCAATCCACTCCATTTAACACGGACGCCCGGGCTGGTTAAGGCATGAGGTGCAGACTGCTCATCCTTTCACTCCCACGCTACTGACACATTCAATGTTTGCATGGCCAAACCCTTTTCAGCGGACATATTCTTTGTACATATACGTACAAACATATGCATGTTGTTGCCCGCTAGGCAGGCTTTTGAACGTAGGAGATAGTGACCAAACACTAAACATAGATAGCTTGTTCTTGTAGTTTTCTCTTTGATATATTTCCTTCCTATGCCTCGCTAATATATGAACTTAAAAAGAACTGCCTATTGCATATTAGTTTGGAATAAATGGTAAAACAAAGGCCCATTACCTGTTAATCAAGCACTTTTTTTCTTTCACACTACTAATCCTGGCTTTTCTAACCACTTGGAGTGATTCCTGCAGGCAAGTCCATTTTTTTATATGATCTGGCTTTGTAATAGCAGTGTGGGCACAATACCATCCAGACCTATGTTTTCTGGAATCCAATGAGACATATTCTACGTAGAATTTGAAGTGACAGGTTGGCAATATAGTACATGCAACCCAAAAGTTCCTTTATAGCCATAATCAACACTTGCATACGAGGAATGGTTGCAAGAAATGCCGATGATTGTTTCTAATCGATATTGTAACTATTTTATCACCAAAATACCCTACAACGCTCTTTATTGCATGTAATTTGCACATTAGAAGTAACAAGCGCATAATTGGCCAAGGGTTGAAAAGTGTCTCATCCTCCACAAAATTCCATACCTGTCCCAATTGAAACTAATTAATCTAATCATAAATAAAAGTTACTAACATATTTAAATAAATTTAGGGGGTCATGAGCTGAAAATTATGCATTGAAAACTTAAACTATAGCAGTTAGATTTGATTAGACAAGTATTAAACATAAAAGCTCCAATAAATATGGGATACGTACTTCAGCTTCTTGTCATTGAGATTGTTCTCATCACTGTTCTCCTTGCTCATCAAGTGATAAATCACAATAATCCTATAATGGCGTGCATAAAAAATTGGACCCAAAAACACACTATGATCCACATCCATTTCATGATATTGTTCATGCCTTAAGTTATGTTTTTGAAGTCTGAAAATGGCATGAAAACATTTGCTGAGCTAAAAACACACCAAATGTAACCTTAATCAGTAACACATGTTAGAAAAAGGAATTTGCTAAAATAGCATTAGGATGGACCCAAGCATAACATTATAGGAGAATTAGAATGACTTTTTCACATGGAGAGTGAAAGTTATGTTTGGGGTCATCCTAATGCTATGTTTGTCACTCTGTTTTTTCAATTTTGTTTATGTTTTCACTCTGGCTTAGATAGAAAGAACATTATTGATAAGAAATTCCTTATAGGGATTTACGCTTATAATTTTTCTATCCTTTAATTTGCTGTAAGCACAACCAAGATACCAACCATCTCCAATAGCAGGTTATTTAACAAAAGCATTAAAATGGCCACCCAACTCCAAGATGACTAAAGATCCAAAATTTAGAAGAAGTCTATGACCTTCAAGGTTTCAACCCAAGGAGCTTTCTACATAAAGGTTTGTCTTCTTTTCTAATTTTGTATTGCAAAGTGATGGCATGCATCTCTTTTCTAATTATGTACCAAAAAAATTCCTCTTTTCTGACACTAATTATTAAACATCTATAATCGTTTCATTTAGCTATGCCATTGAACTTCATAATAAGATAAGTTTTACAGTCTATAACTTATCAAAATTATAATCCACTACCTAAAAAATAATTCAGTGTGACAATTAACTCAATGTTAATGACCAGATTTTTCATTTTCGTTTCTCGATGGTGGTTGTATCTTAGCTACTAAGATGGAGATCTACTTCTTCATTTTGTTTGATCGTTCCGGCGGTATTAGATAAGTTCAACTTTATGGCAGCCACGTAGGAGTTGTTTACAGTCTAATCTGGTGGGCCAACATGCCTGCCTCGGAGGTTCTATAATGTGCTAAACAAGTGTACTGCATGGCACAAGAGAGTAGTAGTTGCGTGTAAGATTCCACACCAGTCTGCTTTCTCAAAATTGAGATTATAAAACTAAGAAAGGGAGAGAAGAATAACTTAATATAATGATGTGTTAAACACTGTACAAGTTGTCTGCGTTGATGCCGTTAACACCACATCTGCAACACAGTGCAAAGTTCCAATCATTGACGAGAATCTCCGACCCTAAGGGGATTACCGGCAGGGCTGGAGTATGAGGTCTTTCACAATAGTGGGTGTCTTCTTTGCAAGCCAGCGGCCCGATTGAGCTATCTATTTCTCGCAAAGGATTTGATAAATAACTGGAAAAAAAGTCATTTGTTGTAGCGATCTCTGCTATGTATAATTTATCTTGATTATTGCAAAGCTTCCCATCAAAAAACAATTTTAATGAAGGATATTGAAAGTAACATTATTAATAGAATTGCATCAACAAACATTACTAATAGGCCACTATATGGGCTCTGATGGTGAATTAGGTACCCTTTCTATTAATTTGACACTATTCCATTAATTTGAGCATTAGCATTAGGTACCCTTTTTTCCTATTAATTTGACACTATATATGGTCTCTGATGGCAGTTAAAACTGCATGCTCCCAATGTGGTCCAGTCTAAATTCTAGTTTGTGTACATGGCTACATGCCAGACGGGGAGGTTCATGTTGCAAGCAACTCTTCTTAACTTTCAGAGCTAGCTTTATGTCTGACAAGCAAGGTAAGTTTAAAAACAGAATCAGGTGCCTGGGAAGGGTCTTGGATGTTGCGGAACAAACCTATTTCGTTAGTCTTCAAATCCTAGGATCAATATCTGATGTTAGTTGCTACAATACAAAGAGTCAGGGCCGGTATTCCCGCATTCCTTCGTTTCTTGTCCTCTTCTCTTGTGTCTTCATTCGGGCTGGGATAGGAAGAACTATCTATCTACAGTGCACTTAATTTATGGACGGGATAATACACTGAAAACAATATGCAACAGCAGTAAGAAAATATCTAGAATCCACCGATTTGTTTTTTCTAGCGTTGTGTTGCTTCACCTCATTCGAATACTGACACCAGCCACAACAGTCTAGTAATTTATTCACATATTATTGGAGACATGCCTACTTGTTGTCTTTAAGTTTTAAGTCCAAACTGATCCTGAGATATACATGAACAAAGAGGGAAATTAAAGATTTTAACCAAATGCATCTCAGACACTCTGATTAAAGTTGATGCTTACAATTTGGTTAATTAATTCAACCTCGTGGCGCAATGCAGTTTTGTTTTTATTTTTTGCAGGAAGTGCTAACAAACCATTTAAACGAGTTAACCCCCCATAATAGCATTATAAGCATGACTGCATCTGGTCTTGTTAATTAGATGATTTTGATTGATAAACTAGAACGGATCTGCACTGAGGACAGCACTGCTTAGTAGCTTAGTACAAGCTATCACCTCATGCATTCCAAAGTACGTTTTGGTGGAGATTCTTCAGAGGAGCTAAGCAATATGGACACTAATGAAAGTTAACGAAGAAACCATTCTCTGTACAGATGAAGACGAGCAGCACCAGCCGAGGGATCACTGAGGAGGTAGACACGAGGTACATATGATGCGCCTAATATACAAAAGTATAGAAGGTTGCTTCTACTAGCAAGTCTCTTTGTCTGTCTGATGGACCACCCAAAAAAGCTGTGAGAGCGATTTCACATTCCAGTGTCATATGTATCTGCTGCGCTGCTGTTCTTTTCCTCGCATTGATTCTTCCGTCCGTTGAACCACCCAGTCCCATGCCACCTCTGTTTTCCGGAAAATTCCAAAGTAGGTGTCTTTCACCGTTGCTAAAATATTTCACTTGTTTGCTGCGTCCCAATAATTGAGTACGCACTCGCATATAGCAGTGCATGAAATTCTGGAGAAAAGTTGATTATTAGATGCGCATAAGCCTACGGGCATCTCGTGCTCATCGCCAATCACAATCACTGCGGCGACACGTGCAGAATTTGTGGATCGCTAGTAATTTCTCGGACTACTGCAAGATATAAACTTGAACCGGTAGTAGTGTTTATTTATTTGATCTGAGCAAGATATAAACTTGAACTGGTATTAGAGTATGGGGCTGTCTGGATATGGAATTCTCAACAGATTCAAACCCAATTCAACGCGAATCTAATCATTCCAACTGTTTATGTGTTTGTATGATAAGATTTAATGGAACGAAAAACTCCTCAAAGGATGATTCAAGCCTAGATCTGACTGAATTGAATCTCCTCGTGAGGAGATTTGGCTTGTTCACACAAATTTGGATTCCCAAATTTTGCTATCCAAACATAAATGCTTGTTTTTAATAATTTCATTGGAATTTATTCTGTTGAATTCTAATTTTGATTCTGTTTCATTCCGTATCCAAACCGCCCCTATATTTATTTGATGAGAAATGAATTTATTTGATCAGGCCAAGATATAAACTTGAGTTGGTATATATATAGAAAAAAGTTTAAATAAGATCTCTCTCGTATAGCTTATATGAAGCCAGTTCATGTTGTAGCCGTTGGATCTTGATTTGATAGCTACAAGAGTAAGTGATGATTCATATTCACCTACCCACTGATTTGATATCCACCGTTGGATCTTGATTTGATAGCTACAAGAGTAAGTGATGATTCATATTCACCTACCCACTGATTTGATATCCACCGTCGTATCGAAATCCAAAGGCCTAAAAAGATTAGCGTCATGTTCGTTATATGAGAACGATCTCTCTCTATATATATAAGTATACAACTCTGTTGCGTAGATTATTGAATGCAGACCTGGAATAATTATTTGTTAAAATTTACGTCAAAGAAGGATGATTATGAACTGCACTCAGGAGAACAAGTTAAATGCAGCATATCTGCGGTTGCGATATCAGTGTATCTTATACTAGATTTTTTTTGGACAGTATGGTATAGTAGATTGATAAGATGGACAAGATATATAATCCAAAAAGATGAACAAGAGCTCGGGGTCAGACGAATCTGTATACTATGATTGTGTTTAAACTAGATTGATAAAATGGACAAGGTATAATCTGTTGTCACTGCTTTTTTTTTTGGCACTACCTCTGTCACACATTGTAATAGAACAAGGACCTTGGAACAAGAATATACTCTGGCATTGGAACAGTTAGAGGACACGCAAACACGGCTAACCATTCACACTTTTTTTACCCTTGTGCATCAATGCCGGGAGTTTCGTGTGCACACAAGCCAGAACGTACGACTTTGCAGATCAACCAAGCTTGTCCCTTTCCTCCCCAACACATAGCACAAATTGACACCGGCGTTGGTTAATAGAAGTAGATCTTATTGTATGCACTAAGCATGCATAAGATTCCATGTTCGGATCTTAGATTTATGTAGGTCCGCTTGTGTCTGATTATTGATGACTAACAATCAATTTATAAGCACGCGGGCGACAAGTTGACAGTGAATTTACATGCCATTTGAACGTATTGTTCTTCTTTCTACCCCTTTTTGTTCCTACTAGCAAAATGTAAAAATTGAATTTTATAACAAAAAGGTTTAAAGTTGCGATTACTATTAATTTGGAGAGCCTAAACTTGCACAATGAGCAAAATTTAAGTCATGCCCAAAATATTTCGGCTTCGCGTATTTCCGTAATGGGTTTTCTTTCAATTACACTCCTGTATGATGTCATATTCCAGCTTCTTCCCATATTTTTTTTGGCAACAAGCTTCTTCCTATGTTAGTGCTCTACGTATGGCCCGCTTTCTATGGCAAGCATAAAATAAACTGTAGTTATCAAAATCTACAACGAATGCAGAGATACTCAACCTCTATGGTATAGAAGATGAGAGTAATGAATGGAAGACTACAAAATAATTACTATAAGTAACTGAGTAATTGTAAATCTATTCTAATTGGCTGCTTCTTTTTCTCAATTAATACGATCCTATTATTAAGGACAATCATGGCTACAAAGTAGGAGTATTACGTATTAAGGGCAATTATTTTTTTTCCTAGAATTAAGGAAGGGAGGGAGTTTAACCCTAATTAGTTGTTGAAAATGCTTTAGAATCCTTAAATCCTTAGATTAAGGAACAGAGGAGTATAAACTGTAATTAGTTATTGAAAACGGAAAATAAAAAATGTATATCCTGGTCGCCTGGGCAGGAGGCTGCCTAGGCTTATGTGTAAGGGCAAATTCGGCATGCTAAAAATGGTCGTCCGGCCTAGGCGCTTTTTAGATAAGAGATATTTTGGTAAGCCATTGCGAACTGTTGGAGCTCCTACCTGCAAACACGGCGTACAAGGCTAATGTGTATTCTTTCTTTACAATAATTTACAATAAGCACTAAGAGCAAATGGATCCTAGGGCATCTTTGCATGCATGCTTAGCATAGCTTCACTGGAAATGGCAAAAGGTCATTTACGTGATACACGAGAGGGGAACAATGTAATTTTCATCTAGCCAGTGTGTCAACATGTGAGGCACAAGTCTGGTGCAGTTGGCCTCATTCATCTTGTTTCAGAGTTGAGACCCTTTTTTGGCAATGAAAAAGACAAAAGAATTGAGACCTTTTTCTCTATATTTAGCAGACTTCTTTTCACATGCATCTTTTCGCTTCATTGTTCTTTCTTCCTTCCCTTTCCTGCGCAATTCCCACATCAAGTTTTTTCTTATTCAGTTTTAGGCATCAACCATCACGTGGGAATATATCAAGTGAAAATAGTATAATTATCTCCTTCTCTTTCTATGTACGTGTTCTGTATTTGTTGAGAAAGTGTTACAATAATCTTGTGAAAGGACGACTTTTGTCGAGCTTTTCTTGATCGGTAATTTACAATGGTGATAGCTACTTAGGATACCCGATCCACGTCAACTGTCAATGTTCCTTTGTACAACTGATCCATGTGTTATAAATGCTATTTCTCTTTAATTTCTATTTTTAGCAAGTTGCTGATGCTCTCTTTTTTTGTGGCGAGTAGACCCTACAGCATGAGGCTTACATCCAGCCTCTTTTGAGCGTTAAAACCTGACAGAGCATGAGCAATTCATTTATCTGTTTGTCAATACAGAAATAGTAGAAAAACAGTTTCATGATTGTTGGAAGCTATGGAATCATAATTTAGGTTTTGGGTTCTCAGCTAAACGTGGGTATCTGCCCAGCGCGTGTTCCATATATTATATAGAAAAAACTTAATGTGCTAACAAAAAAAAGTTATACTATATGTTTTTTTGGATAAGTAAATTTCATCATGTCAATGGACATTTGAGAGAAAAACTACATAAGAGCCATCTGAATGAAGTTATCTTTTTCCTCACAATTTTTTTTTTGGAAAATGATTAACATGTTAGGCCCCAACATTTTGCATGAGAATGAGCTTATTGATCGGTCTTTAAAGTTTTTTTTTTTTACTTTAATAAACCTTTGAAGGTGATAAGGAACATGGACCATGCAATGCCAGTAAAAAAACAGTCTCTCTTTCCATCAAAGAAGAGTAAAACAAAGGAAGACGCATGACAGTAACTAAGAGTATATAACTGTACTACAAAAAAGAGACAGCATATAACAACGATGGCAATAATTGACAAGTGAGGCAATGATCACAATAATTGACTGTATAGATATCAAGGCGCAGGGTTGCTTCCATATCCACGCAGCACAAAAAAATAACATAGACAAGGTTGCTTCCACATCCGGCTTTCAATTATAATCTGGAGAGACATTGATGACAACAACGACAAGGCGGGTTTTACTTCTTCCCCGATAACGAATCCGGCCAGGGCACGGCCACTGGAGGCTTCGAGAGACACAACCATGCAGCAGAAGTTCACGAGTTTAATAAAAGCTCTTGGGCCCAGTCGACAAAGCACGCGTTCAATGCATGGCCAGCTCAGGATAAGGGCTATCAATATTTGTAGGGCTAAACTATGGGCCCAATCATTTGTGCAGAGGATCTATGCCTTCACAAATCTCAGATAGTGAATCATATTGTGTGGATGGGGATGGGGATCACTTTGCATGGGATGCAGAAGATGCTATGCATTGCATCTGTTGGAAAAATACTTAAATTCCTTGTTTCTCAGTTTTCGACAAAGTATGAGAGCAACAAGGGATGTAAGTTCCCAAATCGTTGCATCATGAGAGCAGGCCAATATCATCAACAAATGGTGTTGTGATAAGCCATTGGGACGGGGGTTGTTGAAATCAGAGATATTAACTTGCTTCATTCATGGCCTCTGTATAACAGTTTTTGTGAGATCCCTTTCATGTGCAATCCCCAAGTCATGCATAGGCGAACTATTCATGATTCATGTTTCTTGGTTTCCTAAGCTGTGGATTTAATATCCTTCTGCTCTTGCCAGGGGCAAGTGTCAACATTGCTTGGGCATGAGCGTGTGGAACAGTAGCAATAAGTAAATAAAAGGTAAAAGTAAAAGAAAATGTAACTGGAGATTTAAAAACCCAAAATTTGAGTGGAATATTGTAAACCCTCCCTATGTCTAAACAGAAAAATAAATGTTTGTTTCTTCGTTTAAATGTATTTACTCTTAAAAATTAAGGAAAATGTAAATAAAACAGAATGAATAGAGAAATAAGAGCATGCCAAAGAGTGCTGAAGTCTAATCTTCATTTTAACTTTGCTTTAAAATATATGGTCAATTTTCTCGAACATAGATGGAGGGCATGAACAAGCCCATGAGTCAAATCAGTGGAACTTTACAGGCCATATTTATACGACCAAGATGAATAATTCTAAACCGTTATGCCAAACATAACTGTTTATGTGAAATTTTGATGTTCAGTGTCGAATCAGAATAAGAGATGTTGCCACGATTTGCACGCCAGAAAACTGTCACTTCTGTCTTCTACAATGCGTATTGGGCTATGTTTCTCTTTACATCTGTATCTACGCAATAAGTTCAGCTCTAACATTGGTAGATATGTAGTAGATAATGTTCTTCTTACGTGGAAGCATCACACAGCTTGGCAAGTGATTCACAGAAGGATACACACTTACGTTCAGTAGGACCAGAAGCCAAAACACTTGTTGCGCGCGATACCATGTTCGGTAAACCAATACCATGTTCAGTAAACCAAGTTTTAGGAGAGGTGTTAGTATCCTCTTTCTTTTAAGACTGCAGTTAGACCATACCAGTATATTAGGTGCACAATGAAAAACAGTGATATAACTGACATGGCAGAAAGATCAGCATACATACATAGACTTTAAATGATTAAATAGAAATAAAAAACTGTTATATTATGATAGTTGTCATGTTTATAATCTTGACTTTTAATGTCATGAAGCACAATTCAATTATGAGCTCAAGGTAGCTGTTACCAGACATTCAGACAATGAAGAAAAGACTGCCAAAGTTATATAGGAAAAAACTGTTGTGACCGGCAATGGCCTAGAGGAACTGACAATGCATCTCTCACAAAGCAACGGAGACGTGAAACATGGAAAACCGGTGCACCAATGACCCCGGAGGTAGAGTCAGGCGATAAGCAATGGGTCAATACGGTCGAGCACAGAATATGGCCCATGATAACGAGGTGCGAGCTTGGCCTAGTCCGATCTGAACAAAGAAGTCTGAGTCATTGAGTGTGGGGAGGACGGACACATAGACTAAATCACCCACCTGGAAGGCCCGATCATATCTCTTCTGATCAGCAAGTTGTTTCATACGATTCTGGGCGGTGCGAGATTTTTTTCAGCTGCCCGAAGAACCTCATCCCACGTTTGCAACACAATAGTCAACCTCAGCAACGGAAGGACCTGTGAGGCACATAAAGAGAGCACTGAAGGAGGTGGACGGCCATAGATAACTTCAACGGTGTAAACCCTGTCCAGTGTGTGATAAGCCGTATTATAAGTCCATTCAGGCCCAGGGAAGAAGCTGTAGCCATTTACGAGCTGATCCCCCACAAAATAGCGCAATACTGCTCCACACACCTGTTGACGACCTCCGTTTGGCCATCTGTCTGGGGATGATAAGCCGTGCTCATGGTGAGTTTCGTTCCTTGGATAGTAAAAAACTCACGCTAGAATGTAGGAAATAAAACCTTGTCTCTATCCGAGACGATAGTCTTAGGCATGCCATGCAACCGAACGATTTCTTTGACAAAGATTTCAGCAACCGTCCGGGCTGTAAAAGGATGGCTCAAAGCACAGAAATGAGCATATTTTGAGAGCCGATCCACCGCCACAAGAATGACTGACTTTCCTTGGACCACGGGCAAGGCTTCGACAAAGTCCATAGAGATATCCTCCCATATCTGATATGGAATGGGGAGGGGTTGAAGGAGACCCTGTGGAGAGGTAGTGACAGCCTTAGCGCGCTGGCACGTGTCACAGGCAGCCACATAATTTCGGACATCCTTTCGTAATCCCGGCCACAGAAAACTCTGGCTTACTCGTTTGTAGGTCCGGAAAGCACCCTCATGTCCCGCCGTCAGCGTATCATGAAAATGTGAAAGAACTCGACGACGCAAGTCCCCACTGTTAGGCACCCACAGCTTCCCTTTCCAAAATAAAGTGTCACCGTGCCAAGTGAAGGAAGGATCATCCAATTGATGCTTGTGGAAACGTTCGATCAATTGACTAGTGTCGGGATCCTCCGTGTAGGCGCAATGCAGATCAGGAAGAAAGGGACACGTCGGGCCAGTCATAGCCATACAGGCATGCTCCGTCGAGCGCCTTGATAGGGCGTCGGCGACAGTGTTCTCAGACCCCTTCTTGTATACGATCTCATAGTCATACCCCAGCAGTTTGCTCACCCAGCGCTGTTGGGCTGGTGTAGACACCCGTTGTTCAAGAAAGTACTTCAATGGCTGATGGTCAGAGCGGATGATGAAACGTCGACCCAACAAATAAGGTCGCCACTTGGTGACTGCATGAACAATGGCCAACATCTCTCTCTCGTAGGCCGAGAGTGTCAAGGAGCGGCCTGTGAGAGATTTACTGAAGAAAGCCACCGTCCGTTCCTTCTGCAAGAGGACCGCCCCCATGCCTGTGTCCGATGCATCCGTTTCCACCACAAATGGACGTGTGAAATCTGGCAAGACCAAAACGGGTGCAGTAACCATAGCCTGTTTCAGACGATCAAAAGCCTCTTGCGCTTCACCTGTCCATGCAAAGGCCCCCTTTTTGAGTAATGCGGTCAGTGGGCTGGCAATAATTCTATACTGGCTGATGAATCTTCGATAATATCCTGTCAACCCCAGAAAACCTCGGAGGCCCTTGACACATGTGGGAGCCGGCCACGACAGCATGGCGGATACCTTCGCGGGATCAGTGGAAACTCCCTCGTGTGCAATGATATGGCCCAAGTACTCCACCTGCCTACTACCAAAGGAACACTTCGACCGTTTAAGAAATAAGGAATGAGTCCGTAAAATGGAGAAAACTGACCGCAAATGTTCCAAGTGTGCGTCCCACGATTGGCTATATATGAGGATGTCATCGAAGAAAACCAGGACGAACTTTCTGAGAAAGGGCCGGAACAAGTCATTCATGAGACTTTGGAAAGTAGCAGGAGCATTTGTCAGACCGAAGGGCATGACTAAGAACTCGAAATGACCATCATGTGTCCTGAATGCAGTTTTGTAAACATCTGACGGTTGCATGCGGATTTGATGATATCCTGCGCGCAAGTCAAGTTTGCTAAACACCCTGGCGCCGGCCTGTTCATCCAACAACTCCTCTATAATTGGAATTGGGTACTTGTCTTTGACGGTAATAGCATTCAAGGCACGGTAGTCGACGCAAAATCGCCACGACCCATCCTTCTTGCGAACCAATAGAACCGGTGAGGAGAAGGAGTTGTTGCTAGGCTGAATAATACCGGACTGTAGCATGTCGCGCACCAGGCGCTCAATCTCCGCCTTCTGCACATGAGGGTAGCGGTATGGGCGCACATTGGCTGGTGCGGCATCTGGTAGAATAGGGATGGCTTGGTCATGCGATCGGGCTGGGGGCAGGCCGGTTGGCTCAGAGAATATGTCAGCATGATCGTCGAGCAAAGAGCACAGATCCTCCGGTATGTCAGTTTGCACAACGTCCACCATGGCCCGCTGCTGCAACAATAGCCTCTGTGGCGCGAACTTGAAGAACGACCCCACAGCCTGGGCCGTATGTAAGGCACCTGGTTGGGGCCCTTGGAGTCGAACCCGCTGTCCGTGTACTTCGAAGTCCATAATAAGCTCCTTAAAGTTCCAGACCACATCCCCGAGGTCCTGTAGCCATTGGACCCCTAAGACCACATCCGCCCTCTTCGTCAGTAGAAGGAACAAGTCTGTGATGAAAGTGTGGCCTTGGATAGTAAGGGCAGCCTGGGTGCATACCCCTGAGCTCCTGAGGTGTTTACCGTCCCCAATGAGCACGTCGAAAGGCTTGGCATCGGTCACATAACAACCCAATCGCCGTGCTACCTTATCATTGATAAAATTGTGGGTCGATCCACTGTCAATCAATACCGTGACCTCCTGTCGTTTGAGGAGTCCCTGTACCCGCATAGTGCGTGGGGTGAAGGTTCCTGAGTAGGCGTGCACAGAGATCTCAGGCTGCACGTCGGGGTACTCTGGGGTTACCTCCTCGGCCTGGAATGAAACATCCTCGTCGACTTCTTCTATGAGTAAACTCCCCCGTACTGCACACCGGTGCCCGGGAACAAACTTTTCATTGCACCGGTAACATAGCCCCTTGGCGCGGCACTCCTCCATCTGCGCAGTTGTGAGTGTCCGAACAGGGGGAACAACAGAGCCAGTCGTCATAGGTCGACTGGGATTTGGAGCAGGAGACGGCAGCGGCCCCAGCGCTGGGCCAACAGGGGCCCTTGGTGGAAAACTCCCACGTCCACCCCTCCTTTGTCTGGCCAGCTTCTCCTCTTCGATGCGTGCATGACGCACCACATCTCTCATCGTGTGACAAGGGAAATGCCGCATTTCGTCCGCTATCTCCGATTTCAAGCCGCGCTTGAAAGTGCTAATCAGTGCTGCGACCGGCCAGTCTGGCAAGCGGTTCGCAATCTTCATAAACTCCTAATAGTACGCCCTCACGGTTGTTGTTTGCCGGATGGTGGAGAGCATCTCGTTGAAATCCTGAAATTCGTTCGGCCCAAACTGGCTGCACAACTCATCTGAGAATGACGCCCAAGTAGGGAATCGTACCTCCTTCTCAAAGGCCTGGTACCAGACCGAGGCGTCTCCATCTAAATGAAAAGCGGCCACACGCAGTCGCTCGGCATCTGAAAAAGTCCCTTGATAGGTGAAGAACTTGTCCGCCTTGTATAGCCACTCCACGGGGACCTCTTCACCATTGAATCGTGGAAATTGGAGCCGCGCCAACCTGGGTTCTTCGCTACCCCTCTGGCCTCCACGATAGCCTAGAGACTCCTACCAATCCGCGTCCAACTCACGCTCCTGCGAAATGTCCAGCGTGAGTTGGACGCGGATCTTGTGTCAGTCCTCGAACACCTTAGCCCGCCCTCAAGACCTGAGCTGCCCAGCAGGGCGTAGCGAAGAACCCAGGTTGGATTCCATGTGCGATGGAAGACCCAGTGTGCAGGGCCTGTGTAGAGCCGCCAAACACACTGGACCCCCCTTGTCGAACTGGACCACCAAAAACTCTTGGTGGTGGCGGTGGAGGAGTGATTGTGGCTATCTGGTTGGCTTGGTTCTGCGCCTGGTTCTGGGACTGGATCGTTTCCAAATTCTGCAGTCGAACACCAAGCGCACTGATCATGGCGATCAGTACCTCCTGGTTGGATTCCGTCGTTGGTCGTGGATTAGTCACCTCTTTCGCCGCCTCAGGTTCCTCCCGGATTTCTGGCATACCCAGTGGTTGTTTGAGAGGAGGCATGATTGCTCTCAGATCGGCACCGCTCTGATACCAATGTTGTGACCGGCAATGGTCACAAGGTATCTCAACGGCAAAAGTGAAAAGAAAGAAGAAAAGTAATAACTGAAA
This sequence comes from Houttuynia cordata, assembly GCA_039654745.1. Taxonomy (NCBI): domain Eukaryota; kingdom Viridiplantae; phylum Streptophyta; class Magnoliopsida; order Piperales; family Saururaceae; genus Houttuynia; species Houttuynia cordata. The sequence continues at coordinate 27,785,381 of CM077504.1, forward strand.
TGGTTTTCTATTGCATACCCCCCAACTGAGGAAAACGCCTAACATATAAAGGGAAGAGATGGCGCGCCTGCCTAGGGGCGCGCGCCATCTGGCCAAACTGATGGGCCACTAATTGGCCTAATTATTCTCACTCAGCCCGTTACCTAACAATTAGCCTAAACGGGCCTGATTACAATAAGATACGCAATATTAATCAACTACCCTACTGGCATGATGACTGCTGCAGACGTTGGCCCGCTGACGTATGCATACAGGCCTGGTATGGCGTTCACAACAAAACCATGCAAGTTTATACATTTCCTCAATGCCCCACATAACATTTTCATTTAATACCCAGAACATATGGTATATATTACTATTTATTAATAGCAGATCAAATACATAGCATTTTTCCGATGTGACAAGAGCGAGGTGCATGCAACACACGCTTTCATGCCGTTCACAGTATTATATTGAACCAGGACATAAAACCAGCTAAAGAACAATCTATTCTTGCATACCGATGTATATCATACAGAAGTATTCTACGTATAGAACAGAGTTATTATTCCAGAATTGTATACTTAAATCAGTTGTAGTTTGGCCCAGTTTATATTGGAGAAATGTTACCGATAGGTCTTAAGACAATCCCACAACTCTCTTAATTTTGAGGGTTTCTTTCAGATTTCAATAGCAGTCAGTACCTTGTGGATCAGACTCTCCCACTGGCTCACTGATTCAGGAGTGGCCTGACCTAACCCGACAGTGGACCCAATCTGAACCGGTTCAGATACCAGGCACAAACAATGAGAGCTGTTTGCATTAAAGCACGAGATACCAGAATAGTAGATACTCAAATATAAACTATGGCGCATTCACAATTCCATGTAAACCCACTAAGACGGTTGGAGAAAGAGTTGAGCTTCTGGACATTGTACGTTTAGTCTAGGACATTAAACGCCTGCATCCAAAAATAAAGACCAGTAAGCCACCAGAATCTGCACCGGCAGAGTACGGGCTTCAAATACATAGCCTGTCAGTCACTTTCCATGCACATGCATGTTGGTGATTTTGTGTGTACGATCGCTGCATATTAATGCTTACTCAGATCCAAAACCCAAACAAATATTTTAGAGGGTTGAGAACAACATATGGCCAAGACAAACATAATTGTTTTCTCAAGTTGCCTACTTCCTAATTCATTGGCCTCTTTAATACTTGAATGAGAAGTAACTTCTTCCTATAGATGCCCATTTAGTACAATTAAATGCCTTCTTTTGTCTTCGATGCCACGTTGACTACTTTGATACCCAATTTTGCTTTTAGTCTCCAGACTTGCTGGGCCCAGTTTTGAACTACTCCATCTTTTTCAGTTTCAAGCTCAAGTCCTGGAATTCCTTTTTTTTGTTGTTGTGCTAAATCCTTGAATTCATATATCCAAAAGCGTCAATGAACGTTTTTTCAATGAGAAGCAGTTCATTAAGATGACAGGTGAAACTCCTCTACAAGTAGAGAGAGCTCCTTCACTTTAAGCAGGGAGCAGGACATCTCAAATTCTTCCTAATCCCTCTCCTGCTTTCTCATTTGCTGAGTTTCCCAAACAAGTAGTACTCCAGTTCGTAGCTGACAATTCAAAGTTTGGGCCGATTTCTATACTTCGGCCCAGTCAAAACTCAGTATATCTATGGACCCTGACCAATGTGAGTTCTCAACCACTGCGCCTGGTTCATAAAGTCCAGAACTGGACTTTGGATATATTTGAATCATAAGATGTGTTTATAAAAACTTTTTAGATTATAAAGTGGATAAACAAAATATTAGAAAGTAAAGAAAAACTACTTATTCGTCATGATAGGGTCACTGTGCACATTTCCGAATGTATTTCTTCTCCACCAATTTTCCTAGTTAGTTCATTTGGAAAAACCTTACATTAATAATGACTCTGGACTGAGGGCGTATCTAGTATCTGCCAAATCTTGTCCATGTACTTATTCATACTTTCTCTAGGATGTTAGTCACCACTGACTAACCACTTTGTCACATTGTTTTAAGGTGATTCATGGGGCCATGAAGGAGGAGGCACTGCTTCCCTTTTTCACTAAAGATGACACTAGGAAGTCATTTTTTTTGTTGAAAAAACAAGCCTCAACGCTTACATATCCACCGAGTGAATCTTATCAAAATCATAGGCCAGCTCTAAGAAAGAGGGACATCCAAGCCTCCGGGATTACAATAAATTGTGCATGCCTAGCCAGGCAGTGTGCAACTCCATTAGCCTCCCTCCGAACTTGGATAAACGAGCTGTTTCAAAACTCGCCAGAGTTGCATAAGCTTCCTTAACTAAATGCCCCAGCGGGCTGTTGTTAGTTTCTCTATCACTAAATGCCTCCACCACATTCTTCCACCCTCTATCAACTGCTAGAAATATTGCCTTGACTGCTGCCATAGTCTCCAAGCTTCTGCCCTCAAGCCATGGGTCCCTTCTGTCTGCAGATCTGGGTCTTGCAGAAATGCGCTCAATGCATCTCGTGCAACAAGGGAAGATAAGATTGGACAACCATCATTTTTTTCAGCCATCTTTTAGTACTTCTTATTCTGTGTTCTTTTTTAGATAGAGCCATCCTCTAAATGTTTTCTAGTTGTGCGTTATGACCTCATTCTATTTTTTTCATAGTTATTAAAACAGAATTTCTTTTATTTTCAATATACACCACACAGTCCTAACTCCTAAGGATAGCTATTTCCGCACCTTCTAATCGATCTGAACAACTAAGTATTAGAGTGTGTCACTAAGAACTAAGTAGCAATAAAGGTCAATGTTTTAATTACCCAAAAATAAAATAAAGGTCAATACTTCTGAATAAAAATAAAAATAAATAAAGGTCAATGCTTGGAACGAGAATGCTATATGTAAACTGGCCCTGGTGTGCTTGAGAGAAGTTATTAGCTGCGCGCTGCGCGTGGGAACAGTGTGCTCATCACCAATGGGTGATGAGCATGTCTCCCTGCTCGTGGGTCCCTCATGGCAATCATGACAAGCAGGGGAGATATGCCCATCACCCATTGGTGATGAGCACACTGTTCCCCCTGTGCGGCGCGTAGCCAATAATTTTCCTGTGCGAGAAGTTATTAGCTGCCAGAACATCCTAGAGGTTCTACAGAGGAACCCGGCCATGCGTCTAGGGATGCTGGCCCCATCGGTGCTTACGGGCACAATGGGCGGAGACTGCAGACCTTCCGTAATGTCGTACAGTTTAAAGCGCACGCGTTGCCGTCATCGGCTGAACTACAGAGGTTCATATATAATCTGAGATCTCGCAAGATCTAGCAATGGCTCGTGAGCATACTATGAATCCAACTAAGAGTGTTCATCAGAACTCCTAGTGGAGAATTAGTTTACATAGAACTGAATTCATCTCAAAAAAATTCTCAAACAGAGACCCAGACCAACATCATCAAATAATAGACTCTCAGAGGAGTAACTTTCAAAATCTGACTTACAAAGGAATGACTTTCCATATCTGACTCACAAAAGAGTAACTTTCAATATCTGACTCACAAAAGAGTAACTTTCAATATCTGACTCACAAAAGAGGTAATCAAGGAATTTATGATTTCAATCATCGGATCACTCATAACTGAGACTCATCAAGACACGGAACACTGAAACACACCATCGTACTTAGCCTTAGATATGACAATCCCCTTGAATCAGAATAGAAGGTTCTCATTATTAGAAATTGGTCAACAATAGTGCACAAGGTGTAGATCTGTGATAGAATTTCTTGGACAAAAGGCCGTTCAAGAACTCGGACACAAGGGACAAGTAATTTCGGACAGTAATTTTGATGTTTAATAAATTGTTGACTGGATTATTGTAATAGTGTAGTTTGTTTTATTACTTAAGATTTTTGTATGACATATATTGGTTAAGCATTCTAGAACGGAGTAGAATTGTGATCGAGTATTCGGTCGCGGCCCGGGTTTCAGAATCATGACCTTAATTAAGTTAGTGCTTCCGCGCATTATTTGAGGTTCTGAAATTTGGGGCGTGACATTAACTGTGATTTGTGTTTCTTTTTTTGGGTGGATTACATTTTGGTTTAACTAGGTAAAGTTTAACCAAAATATTATAAAGTTAAAAATATAGTATTAACTTTGGTACAAAGGAATTGGAATTTGTTATCCAATTTGGTCCCGCACGCGCTCCATTGTGCTCAAGATTTTATAAAATGCCGAGACTGGCCTTTCGCACGTAGAACAACGTAACTGCACACCAAACGGCATTATTAACATTGTTTCATTTTTAAAAAAAATGTATTTCCCCAATGTCATTTTAAAAATAAAAAATATTGTATACTTGAGTATTTAAACTCCACAACCCCAGGTTTCCACGTCCCAACCCTAAACCGCGTCCTCCATTTCCATCCCAACTATATCGCAACCCTAAACAGCCTCCTCGCGGTAACCCTCCCTCACTCGTGGCAGTGCTCACTTCTCACAACGGCAACCCTCCCCCACTCGCGGCAGCTGTCTCCCCTCACAGTGTTCCTTTCCCCGCTCACGACAATCCTCTTCGGTGGCACTCCCCACTCACAACATCATACAAACATGACAGGTGCCTAGTGCAATCTTCAATTTTTGAAATAAAAGATTTGGTCTTCCATGATTGTTTGAATGTATAAGGTTTTTTCTTGGTTGTGTTGGGTTACATGTGTTTGTTTTATGATATTTAGCAGGTTGTGATAGCTTTCGATGTGTCTGCATGTTCAATTGCTTTTGATGATTGCGTTTATGATTGTGATGGAAATGTGTAATAGTTGTGTAGAATATGTAATGGCCAAATTTGAAGACTGAGGAGTGTTGATGATGTTGTGATGGTTCTTTTTGTAGAGTTGGGATGTATTGGTTATATAGTAGTTGTGTTGAGCCGGTGTTGTAGTTGTGTTATATTTGCGTGAAGTTGTGTTTATTCTTTAACTGTGTTTGGTTATGCTTCATGTGTGCTTAATACTGCATTATGTTTTGCATATTGGCAGAGTTGAGTGCAGATGCTCAACTTCCAAGGTGTTCAACCTCATTTCCTATTTGAAGGGAGGGGTGCATGAGCAAGTGATCAAGACTTGTTTTAAAGTCTTCTTCCATGTGCCAAACACAATGGTATGCCATCAGCTAATTAGCCACATTTTGCCCAGGAGGGAAAGTGGATTGACTTTCACAATTTGTAGTCGGGTAACGACCCTGAAGCCCATGGATGTGAGTATGGTACTGCTACTGCCACTGCATTACAAATTTGTAGTTACAAGGAAGTCCTCGCAATGCACCAAGGGCCCCACCTTCTAGGAGATGATGTTCCCTAGTGTCAGAGTAAGTAGAATTACCGCAAAGATGATAAAAGAGAAGTTTGAGAACAATAAGCTAAAGGCACATTAGAGGGCAAGATTGGCCTTGCTATACTGCATTGTTGTGTTCCTCCTACCCAAGCCAGGGGATGTGGTAGACGGCAAGTTTTGGGTAATGATGGATGAGTTCAACTTTGCTACCTTTGATGCATATCTATGGGCTAAGGATGTCTACACCGTGTTTTGGAATGGCATTAGTAACGCCTATGAGGACAGAAAGGAGAGGAAAGACCGTTACAACTTGTTTGGCTGTGGAGCCGTCTTACAGGTACGTTATATATTATGTATTATGTTCATCATTATAAGTTATGTTTACTTATATTGTGGTTGTGATGTAGTTACGTATGTGTGATTATTTTTTTCAGTTCAGGTTGTGAATCTATATTTATAGGTTGAGAGGAATGTTGTGATGTCATATTATGATGTTCATTCTAGGTTGTGTTTATGTATGCTGTGATGTAGTTGTGTACATGTGATTATTTCTTGTAGTTCAGGTTATGACTCTTTATTTATATGTTGAGATGTTTATTATGATGCATGTTTATATTCACCATTATAAGTTGTGATTACTTATATATCTGGTTGTGATGTACACTAGCAGTTACTATTACAATTAACTTCAATGTTTTACATTACAACTAACTTCAGTGTTTGTCATGTATATATTTGGTTTTTCGAACTAGTGGAGGCCATGTTCGCAGAATTTGGGTGGTTGATCCGGTTAGATAAGGAGGAGCACCAATCACCCAGGTTGAAGAAGTGGAGTGTTAATATTACTCCAGACACATACGATGATGGTACGACCTTAGATACCCAGGGTCTAGTTGCATAGCTTGTCTTCATTGAGGGTGAACAAGCATTAGACTTGTTCATCATGGGGCAGCATGCACCAGGCGACATTGAAGAAGGATGTAAGTAGGCCGATCAACTACCATGCAAGAGGCAACAAAGAAAAAAGAACAAGGTGAAGAGGGCAGGGGAGGCACAACTGGAGGAAGCTCATAGGAGTTGTGCAGGTTTTAAGGCTCCAAATATGAGGCTTCACAATGCTTCATATGCTGAATTTTAAGACATCCAACGGCCTAACAACAAACCCAGATGAGAAGCCACCAGTGAGTAAGCCAGTGATGCTTATGTCGAAGGTACTTGATTGTGAACCGGTTGTGATTTTTTATTCTTATGTTGTGTTTGATGTATGTGTAGTTGTGATAGAGGCAGTTTGTAGTTGTGACTTTATATCTATCTGTTGTGGTTGATATCAGATATTAAGGTATGATGATATACTTGTAGGTTGTGATATATCTGATCGTTTAAAATTAAAACCCTTGCAAGTGCACAAGGCAATTGTACTACGGTGAGTATTAAAGGGTTGTCGAACCTCAGGGACGGATTAATATTTTACCAAATTCAAAAGAAAGTAGCAATGTTGATTCTAGACTAAGAAAGCATGAGATTTAATCAATATGGAGAAGACCAAGGCTTCGAATCCACCACAATAAACTAGTGTATCGTTTCTCTCTCTCTTTTGAATAAAGATTTCCAATTGGCTAGCATATTCCTCTCGGACATACACTTGTCAACTCAAAATATAGTGCTCTCCTCTCGGATGTAACACATAAAACAATTAAAACATGGAATTGTGATCTATCTCTCTCGAATATAAATCAATGAAAATTTATTGATATATAACACCTCAGTCTACTCACGTTCCTCTCGGATACGCAAGTATTCTTTGGATTGAAACCCACAAGAATTCACTCTTGTCTCTCTCGAGTACAAAGAACAAATCTTTATTGAATTAACGGTGATTACACAATAAAATCCATACACCAACTAGAGTAAAAACATAAGATGAGAGAAAAGAAACTACACAACCAGATTATTGGGCTTCATCTACGCCTTGGAAAGGTGTTTAGCCTCACATCGGAAGAGAAATCATCATTGTGTTCTTCATGTTCTTCATCTCCTTCTCTCCTTTGCTCTAGCCTCCAAGGGTTTCTCCAAGAGTTGAATATGTGGTGCCCAAAACGTTCTCCCATAAGGCCTATTTATAATAGTGAAGAGAAACTACGAAGTCCCCTTCCAAATCTAAGTCGAAATAGGTCTTATTTCGGTTTGCCGTATACGGCGATCGATCGCTCCGTATTGACGATCGTTCGCTGGTCGATCGATCGCAATTCCTTCGTTATTTTCCCCCGATCGATCGCTTTTTCGATCGACGCCGTATGATACTGATCGATCGTAGTTACTGTCTTACACGGATCAAAAATTCCAGTAGATGCGATCGATCGTTTCCTTCAATACACTGCTTTTGCGGCTCTGGCGATCGATCGCATTGATAGCCGATCGATTGTAGTTACTGTTCATAAACTTTAAATGGCTATAACTTTCTGTCCCGAACTCCAAATTGCGCATGGTTGGTGGAGTTGGAAAGCTGACTTCTTGAAATTTAACATGAAACTTGAATCAGTCCAATCCGACCTTTGTACACGAAGTTATGATAATTTAACCATTTAAGTTACTTTTCAACTCATTTCTATGTATTACTCTTGTTTCCTACAAAAATCAAAAACTATATTAAAGTAGCAATAATTCTAATCTAATACTAGCATAATCATAGTTTAGTAGATAATAAAATGCATATTTCATGTATAGATCACACCCCTAAACCTAGATTTTACTAGTCCCTAGCAAAACAAAACAAAAATAAAATCAAACAATCAACTAAAAGAACTAATGCATAAAAGTAAACACCACTTTCGTAGGGAACACGATTGCATTGAGCGCATGCAACAAGCCGTTAAACCTCTAGGTGTCCCTAGTAGGACGAGTTGTGTCTCGTGAGGGTTTGCAGCCATGCTACCCACAAACATGTATTTATTAATCTAATTAACCTAAGTGCAAAAATAAAGCAAAAATTAAAACATTGCAAAACACACAAACTATTATCCTGAAAAATACAAACTACAATGCTTAAGAGAATTAACCACACGTACTTGGTTCATAATCAACAGGAATATAGAAGCCCTCAAGTAAGTGGTTTTATTCCACACTTTCATCTTGGAAATTTCTGCTCAATATAATATAGCATGATAATATAAATAGTAGAAAGTGTAGAACATTGTAGCAATATATTCTAAATTTCTGTTTATACAGATCCAGTGTTACCCATTAACCAAAGAACATCAGAATCTACATAGTCATCGTAATCTTTAGGTTCATGATAGCACAGATCTGCGCGCCTCCTTCGGGTCCAACATTCTAGATTTGAGAGGATAATACACCATAGACTTTTTTTTTCTTTTTTTTTTCGCTAGGACTGTGTAAGGCCTGACTTCAAGATGCTTAGGTTTAGCAATGACTCAGGCCAATGACTCCTAACCAATTTGGCTTAGGGTATTAGGTTTTAAGAGACCGCTTCGGGCCCGAGCATCAGCCTAAGTTAATCCTATAAAGTCAAGCAGCCCCTTTCTTTCATTTTGTTTTCATTTTTTCTCATTTTCATTTTCATCATTCATATTTTCAGCACATCTTTATTTTGTCCAGGCTGTATTATACTCTCAACCTATTTCCGGTTCCAATCCCTTGCCATAGCCAAGTAAATGGTCTATCATGATCTTTTAAGCTCAACAGATAACTACACATCATCCAATGACTATGGCTAAAGACATCCCACTGTAAATTAGCATTCAACAAATCTCTAGATGGTATTACTTTATGTAACTAGTGTGTGTGAGTGAGTTTTCTTAGTTTAAGCACCTGTTCCAAGAGGACTGTAATAGAAAGGTATGCTCAGTTAAGTGTATCTATCCTCCAGTATACTTACTCACACTTCCAATGCAAATTAATCTCTTAAGAATTGTAACATGCATTATTACGGGATAAACTATCAAATCCTAACAAAAATACTAACAAACAACTTAAAACTACTCAAACAAATTGAACTTTTTTTTTTATTTTCCTTTTCTGATTTTACAATGAAGCACATCCTCTCCCCCAAACCTAATATAAGCATTGTCCTCAATGCACAATAAAGACAAAATACAATGATCACAAAAGGTAAAAAGAGAAAGAGGAAGGAAAACACCAGAGGAAGTGGACTAGAAATCCCGATCGTCACCATCACCATCGCCTGAAGGAAAACGCCATGCATGAAGAAAATCGACTATGGAGTCGAGACGTTCCGTAATAGCATGCTGGGAGTCCATAAGCACCTGCTGGGACTGGCGAATCTCCTGCACATGGCCAGTGAGATCGGTGATCTGCTGCTGCATCGTCGCCCATGGTGGTTGACCAGGCTCACCCTTAGGTATCTCCGCATGGTCCTCAAGACGGGGAGCTCGTGGCCACCCGCGTCGTGTATGGCCTATCATATGGTTATACGCATCCACTCCAATGGGCCCCAATCCATGAGATAATCGAGAATGCTCAGGAAAATGCACCCCATGAGTCAGAAATACCCGCTCTAAAATGTATGGATAGGGTAACCTCTCATCTTTTCGGCCCACCATCATTTGCTTCATCCGGCCAAAGACGAATGAAGGCAAGTCAAGATCACGGCGCCGAGTATCATCGCCGAATACATAGAGTAAATTAGCCATGGTTCGGTCGACTTTCTCTTTCCGGGCCGACCATACATCATGCTGTAGAATTAAAAAGGCAAAGCGGAACTCAGCTCGCATGCTGATGGCGGCCAGGTAGGTAGAGGTCCCAGGTCCTACTGCAAACCCCATCAATCGCCCTGTGATATTCCGGTATGGAGGAAACTGATATCCATTAAAATCAGGGTGATGAATCGTACCTCTGTCACACCCCATAGCACTAGCAATATCAGTGACTTGGACTCGGATAGGAACACCACATACTACGCTCTGAATGGTCACCTGTTCTGGATTATCGTTGTCGTCAATGGTGCCATTTGCGTAGAATTCCCGAACTGGGTCCTCGTGGACCATTGCAAATGCATTCTGCCTTTTTGCAGCGATATGGGTAAAATAGTTCACCCAATCCAGCCGGTCCACAATCCACCTCTGAGTCAGAAGATCGGGAATAGATGGGTTCAAGAACACCTACCTCTCATATTGGATGGGCCGTGGCTGTACAGCAGGTTCAGGTGGAGGGGTGGAAGGAACAGGGCGTGATGAAGAAGCTTCACCCCGTGAACGTTTGTGAGCGACGGATTTCTGAGGCATGGTACCTGAAAACCAAAGATAATAGTGAAAATCCAATCAAGGTACAAGAATATGCAGCATGTAATTGCAATACTGAAATATCACAGCAAGCATGTAATAACAGATCCACTTCACAATTTTCGGTTTTTTTTTTGAAAATAATAAAAAATTTCCTAAAAATAATAAAAAAATAAAAATTTTTATGAAAACTTAGAAAATCAAAAGGAATCATCATGCATAACATAAATCACGATCATCAATATAGAAGTATGCATGAAAGGGATTCGAAATCAGATTTCGAAATTTTTTTTTAATAGCAAAACACTGTTCACCGCAAGAACACACATCTAAAAAATTTAAATAAAACACCTAAAATCGAAGAATCAAAAGCTGAAAGTCACGCATAAGTATCGCAATAGTCATTATAAGAGAATGCATAAGAGTAATCACAACAATATCTACCAGAAACCAAGAAAAATCGAGTTTTTAAGTTTCGGCTTACCAGAAGATAAAGGAGTGATTGCGATGAAAGGAGTGGGAAATCACGGAAACAGACAACGGATCTGGATTCTACGTGCAAAAATCCTTCAGAGGCCGGAGTTTCAGCTCAAGCAAGGGTCGGAAACGGCGGCGGCGAGCGGAAATAGATTTCTCTCGCCGCGGCCGTTTGGATTTTAAGCGCGAGGAAGACGACCCGCGATCGATCGCATTTTTAGCCGATCGATCGTTTTATAAATCAAGAAACAGCGCCCGTTAGATTGAAGATGAACGGTGTCGATGTGCCGAATAGCGATCGATCGCAAATATAAGGCGTCGATCGGATAGCGATCGATCGTTTAATTCCGATCGATCGTATCTTCTTCGATTTTTTTTTTAGCATATCCTCTCCCCAAAACCTAGTATGAACATTGTCCTCAATGTGAACAAAATATAGCATGACAATGAGCATATAGCAAAGAAAATCAAAATAAAGGAGAGAATACACCTGAATACGTGGGTTGCCTCCCACCAAGCGCTAAGTTTAACGTCTTCAGCCAGACAAAGCCACGGTCGTTTGCAGGGTTTAGATTATCAAGAATTCAGCCTGGATCAATTAAATGATTTCCCCACACACTCCTATCCTTGTGGCTTATGTATGGAGCATATCGTGGAATAAAAGGATGGAATGGTCGGTGAGGAAACAATGGAGGTATGGGTCCTTGCATTGTCAATGGAAGAAGGTCATCAGAAAATTTTAATATAAAGGGAACCTCCTCCCCCACATCAACCATTTTGGCCTTATTGACCTCTTCTAGTAACCCAATTGGGAAAGCTTCATCAATTAGTGAATCAACTAAACTATCTATGAAACAGTCTAAGTTATGTTCATTAAACAAAGAGTTAGATTGAGCTAGACAAGATATGAATGGTGCTTCAGGAATAGAAGGTTCTGTTAATAGTGTTGTAGACTGCAACTCCTCAGATATAGAAGAAGGTTGAAAATTTGGTTCGATCAACACACTCACTTCTTCTTTAATTTCTACACCCTCTTGATCATTATGTAAAACCCACTCAAGCTCATTGTCAAACCTTTGGGCATTCTGAAGGAATGTAACATCATAGTCAGGGGAAAAATAGATCCCTTCATCAGAAAATTGGCCCTTCGGATATTGGGACTCGACAGGTAAAATGCATTCTTTGTTCATATTCATAGCCTGTGTTAGCTGTTCTAACTGTGTTTCAATGTTGGCAAGAGCCTGTGTGTGGGAATGGACAATCTGGGCATGAGTACTCAGCTCACCTGTCAGCTCTCTATATTTGGTGTCTATCATAGTGTCCATCTTGGCTTCCAGCGCACTGAAAGCTGAGAGGAGAGTGGATTGGGTGGCTAGCATTTGGCTCATTTGATCTTCGAAGGATGGTTTCTTATTAGTTTGGCCATAATGAGGATTAGAGGCTGGTTGGTAAGGTAGTTGTTGGCTTAGGAAATCTTGTCTAAGGGCCTCATGAAGAGTGGGCCCAGGGTTGGGTTGCTCTCAAGGGTTGTTAGGATGATCCTCCCACCTATGAAGACCTTGGGCCTCATTCACATATTTTCTTATAAAATCAGGGTACTCATGGGTCAAAGGGCACTCCACTGGGGTGTGAATGGGACTTAAACAGAGGGCACATGGTTCCGACATATAAGGAGTTGTGTATTGTAGGGAAGATGTGCCACTCCCAAAATTAGAGTGATTATCCCAACCACGGTTGTAAGTATCAGCATATAAGGGACATGGGTGGTAGGGCATTTCATACGGAAGGGGGTTAGGTGTGTGTGAAGAACAATAATCATTAAAGCTCCTATATGGGTTCTCATGGCTAAATCCATAGAAAGGTGAAGACATTTCTTCACCATGCATTCATCAACCGAACCACAATATCACACATCCACAAATAAGATAAACAACCCTAAATAGCCACAACTAACAAACATCAGTCCTAGATAACGACAACTAGCAGTCCTAATAGCCACAACTAGCACAACATGCAGTCACAGAAAGAAAAGAAAAACACCAAGCACACAAATTAATCTAAAAAGAGAAGAATAAGAGAATGCAAACTAGGGGAAGGGGTGGCCCTTCCACGTTGGCGAGAATTCCACGTCTTCTCTTAACCTTGCAAAAAAGAAAGAAAAACACAAATTAAGCTACTGATAAATAATCTAAGTTAAGACTCACTAAACTACTCTAAAACTAACTATGCTAAGAATTTAGTAAACTATTGTGCCGTCCCCGACAGCGGCGCCAAAAATTTGATCGTTTAAAATTAAAACCCTTGCAAGTGAACAAGGCAATTGTACTATGGTGAGTATTAAAGGGTTGTCGAACCTCAGGGACGGATTAATATTTTACCAAATTCAAAAGAAAGTAGCAATGTTGATTCTAGACTAAGAAAGCAATGATCTTTAACTAAACTAAGTGAGATTTAATCAATATGGAGAAGACCAAGGCTTCGAATCCACCACAATAAACTAGTGTATCGTTTCTCTCTCTCTTTTGAATAAAGATTTCCAATTGGCTAGCATATTCCTCTCGGACATACACTTGTCAACTCAAAATATAGTGCTCTCCTCTCGGATGTAACACATAAAACAATTAAAATATGGAATTGTGATCTATCTCTCTCGAGTATAAACCAATGAAACTTTATTGATATATAACACCTCAGTCTACTCACGTTCCTCTCGGATACGCAAGTATTCTTCGGATTGAAACCCACAAGAATTCACTCTTGTCTCTCTCGAGTACAAAGAACAAATCTTTATTGAATTAACGGTGATTACACAATAAAATCCATACACCAACTAGAGTAAAAACATAAGATGAGAGAAAAGAAACTACACAACCAGATTATTGGGCTTCATCTACGCCTTGGAAAGGTGTTTAGCCTCGCATCGGAAGAGAAATCATCATTGTGTTCTTCATGTTCTTCATCTCCTTCTCTCCTTTGCTCTAGCCTCCAAAGGTTTCTCCAAGAGTTGAATATGTGGTGCCCAAAACGTTCCCCCATAAGGCCTATTTATAATAGTGAAGAGAAACTACGAAGTCCCCTTCCAAATCCAAGTCGAAATAGGTCTTATTTCGGTTTGCCGCATACGGCGATCGATCGCTCCGTATTGACGATCGTTCGCTGGCCGATCGATCGCAATTCCTTCGTTATTTTCCCCCGATCAATAGCTTTTCCGATCGACGCCGTATGATACTGATCGATCGTAGTTACTGTCTTGCACGGATCAAAAATTTCAGTAGATACGATCGATCGTTTTGAGGTCCGATCGATCGTTTCCTTCAATACACTGCTTTTGCGGCTCTGGCGATCGATCGCATTGATAGCCGATCGATTGTAGTTACTGTTCATAAACTTTAAATGGCTATAACTTTCTGTCCCAAACTCCGAATTGTGCGTGGTTGGTGGAGTTGGAAAGCTGACTTCTTGAACTTTAACATGAAACTTGAATCAGTCCAATCCGACCTTTGTACACGAAGTTATGATGATTTAACCATTCAAGTTACTTTTTAACTCATTTCTGTGTATTACTCTTGTTTCCTACAAAAATCAAAAACTATATTAAAGTAGTAATAATTCTAATCTAATACTAGCATATTCATAAGCTTAGGAGATAATAAAATGTATATTTCATGTATAGATCAATATCTCATATTGAGTGGTGATGATATCTCTCTAGATTGTGATAATGGTTGTATCCAATATGTGCATACACTGATATGATTGTGGTATAGTTAAAAATATTTTATATGAGCTTGTGGTATAGTTGTGTCCAATGTTTGATCATTGTTGTGATTTATGTTATATTATCTTGATTGTAGAAGTTTGCAGGCTACTGGAGAACAGGCCTGCTAATCTACACATGAAATATGCATTTTATTATCTCCTAAACTTATATTTATACTAGTGTTTGATTAGAATAACTACTACTTTAATATAGTTTTTGGTTTTTGTAGGAAACAAGAGTTACACAGAAATGAGGTGAAAATAGACTTTAATGGCTAAATTATCATAATTTCGTGTACAAATATCTAATTGGACTGATTCAAGCTTAATATTAAAGTTCAATAAGTCAGCTTTCCAACGCCACCACGTGCAATTCGGAGTTCAGAGCAGAAAGTTATAGCCATTTGAATATTGTAAATAGTAACTACGATCGATTGGTCATTCAACGCGATCGATCGCCTGAGCCGCAAAACAGTATTATTGAAGGAAGCGATCGATCGGCCATAAAAACGATCGATCGTATCTACTGGAGTTTTTGATCCGTGCAAGACAGTAAGAGCGATCGATCAGAGTCATACGGCTTCGATCGGCATAACGATCGATCGAAGGAAAATAACGAAGGAATTGTGATCGATCAGGAAGATATCAATCGGCAATACGAAGCGATCGATCGCCGTATGCAGAAAACTGAAATAAGACCTATTTTGACTCGGATTTGGAAAGAGACTTCGTAGTTTCTCTTCAAATATATAAATAGGCCTTATGAGAGAACGTTTTGGGCTACCTTGGAGAATCTAGAGACCACCTTTGAGCTAAATTGGAGGCTAGAGCAAAGGAGAAAAGAAGATGAAGAACATGATGATGGATTCTCTCCCAATACTAGGCTAAACACTTTTCCAAGGCGTAGATGAAGCCCAATAATTTGGTTGTGTAGTTTCTTTTCTCTCATCTTATGTTTTTACTCTAGTTGGTGTATGGATTTTATTGTATAATCACTGTTAATTCATTAAAGGTTTGTTCTTTGTACTTGAGAGAGACAAGAGTGAATTCTTGTGAGTTTCAATCCGAATAATACTTGCGTATCCGAGAGGAACGTAAGTAGACTGAGATGTTATATATCAATAAAGTTTCATTAGTTTATACTCGAGAGAGATAGATCACAACTCCATGTTTTAACCATTTTATGTGTTACGTCCAAGAGGAGAACACTATATTTTGAGTTGACAAGTATATGTTCGAGAGGAATATGCTAGCCAATTGAAAATCTTTATCCAAAAGAGAGAGAGATGATACACTAGTTTATTGTGGTGGATTCGAAGCCTTGGTCTTCTCCATATTGATTAAATCTTAATTAGATTAGCTAAAGTTTATTGCTTTCATTAGAGTAACTAAAAACTACAACTTTTCTCTTGAATTTGGTATAATATTAATCCGTCCCTGAGGTTCGACAACCCTTTCTATACTCACCGTAGTACAATTGCCTTGTGCACTTACAAGGGTTTTATATTTAAACGATCACCTGCCACTCTGGAAAGCTTGTCCAAGCTAGTGAATAGCTTGATGGTGATAAATATGCAAATGTATGAAGGATTTGAATGGATGGAAATCCCACTATTTATATTTTTGACCCCCACTATTGAAAGTCGTGACCCCTAAGGATCACACGGTACCAAATCGACAAAGAAGAAGGAAAAATGGAAAAGATAACTAGAACTTATTTGATTGCATGAAAATCCAAATGAGGAGGACGACCTCCTTTTAAAGAGAGCAGGTGGCGCGGCTTCCCAGGCCTATGTGCCACCTGTCCAATCTGATGGACCACTAATTGGCACTAATTATTCCCTATCAGCCTGTTACCTAACAATTAGCCTAAACGGGTCTGATTACAATAAGATACGGTTCAATCTAATATCCTAATGTCCAGCATGATGGGTTGCTGACGTATACCATGGGTCTGGCCCTGACAACACAACAGAAACTTCCCCAGAGAAAGTGATAGAACCTACTCCTACCAGTCCTGTCTCAGTTAGTCTCCCTCAGCAGCAGGAAGCCCCTACGGAATCCACCATGGAAAAATCCTATATCCCTCGGGCACCTTTTCCCCAATGCCTCAACAAACCCTCCCTGTTTAGCAAGTCTCATCAACGAATGGAGGAGATGCTAGAGGTGTTCAAACAGGTTAAGATAAACCTTCCCCTCTTAGATGTCATCAAACAAGTGCCTGCCTATGCCAAGTTCCTGAAAGACCTGTGTACCCAAAAGAGGAAAGCCAAATTCAATGTCACCCAAAAGGTCTTTCTGACTAACCAAGTGAGTTCATTGTTGACCAGTGAAATGCCACCTAAATATAAGGACCCAGGAGTCCCTGTTATTTCCATTGTAATAGGTGACCATACCATTAGCCGAGCTCTCTTGGATTTAGGAGCTAGTGTCAACCTCATCCCATACTCAGTTTACAAACAACTTGGCCTAGGAGAGTTGTAGCCCACCGCAGTCATCCTTCAGTTAGCAGACTGATCCATTCGTCGACCTAGGGGTATTATAGAAGACGTTCTTGTTGGAGTTGACCGGTTCTACTTCCCTGTTGATTTTGTCATCTTAGACATGGAACCTGTTGCCAACTCCAAATCCCAGATTCCTGTTATCCTTGGCCGCCCTTTCCTAGCCACAACCGATGCCACCATTAACTGTAGGTCAGGGCTCATGAACGTCTCATTTGGAAACATGAAAGTTAAGTTAAATATCTTTAGTGCTTCCCAACAACCCTCTAGTGAAGCTGAGTGCCTTATGGTCGACGACCTAGATGACCTAGTCCAGGAGTACCTTCCCTTTACTGTGCTTAAGGATGCCCTCGAGCACACCCTTTTCTATGACTGGATCGATACATATGAGGGCACACTTGACCTTGAAGAGGTCCATCACCATTTAGTGGCTGCCTTACACCCTGGACATATCCCATGATGACCCCACCCTGACCCTCTTCCTGTGTCCACCGCCCCACCACTAAAACCGTCCATAGAGTCCCCCCTCCACACTTGAACTGAAACCCCTTTCTAGATCTCTGAAGTACGCTTTTCTAGGTCCCAATGATACCCTTCCTGTGATTATCTCCTCGAGCCTATCTAGTGACCAGGAAGCCCAGTTGTTGGAGATCCTTACCACACACCGGCGAGCTATAGGGTGGACAGTGGCTGACCTCCGGGGTATAGAACCCTCTGTGTGCATGCATCGCATAAACCTGGAGGACCAGGCCAAACCTTCTAGGGAGGGGCAGAGACGGTTGAACCCTCACATGAGAGATGTGGTGATGAAAGAGGTAGTGAAACTCTTAGACGCTGGAATCATATATCCTATCTCCGACAGTGAGTGGGTGAGTCCCATCTAGGTTGTACTAAAAAAGTCAGGCTTAACTGTGAAAACAAACTCTGAGGGTGAGCTTATGCCTGTGAGAGAGACTACTGGCTGGCGGGTGTGCATTGATTATAGGAAGCTAAACGCCAACACCCATAAAGACCATTTCCCTCTCTCATTCATTGACCAAATCCTGGAGAAGCTTGCGGGCCAAGAGTTTTATTGCTTTTTAGATGGGTACTCAGGATATAATCAAGTGCCAGTCTTTTCAGGGGATTAGGAGAAGACAACTTTTACATGTCCCTTCGGTACATTTGCATACCGGAGGATGCCTTTTGGTCTTTGCAATGCCCCTGCGATATTTTAGCGATGCATGATGCCCATTTTTTCCGACATGATTGATAAATTTTTTGAAGTTTTCATGGACGATTTTTCGGTGTTTGGTACTTGTTTTGAGGATTGCTTGAATAATTGTCTTTGGTTTTAAAACGTTGCGAGGACACGAACTTAGTGTTAAGTTGGGAAAAGAGCCATTTCATGGTTCAACACGGAATTGTCCTTGGACATGTTATATCAAAAAGGGGTATACAGGTTGACAAGGCCAAGGTTGACCTGATTGCTAATTTACCACCACCTACATCAATTAAGCAAATACGGTCCTTCCTTGGCCATGCAGGGTTTTATCGCCGATTTATCAAAGATTTTAGCAAGATATCACGTCCACTATGTCACCTTTTAGGTCATGACATGCCATTTGAATTTGATGAGTCGTGCAAAGAAGCTTTTACAACACTAAAAACCCTCCTCTCTAGCTCCCCCATCATTAAGCCCCCTGACTATACACTGCCCTTCGAAATAATGTGCGATGCATCTAATTTTGCTGTAGGGGCAGTGTTAGGCCAACGCCTTAACAAAATTCCTCATATTATATACTATGCTAGCAAGACACTCTCTGATGCTCAGTTGAATTATACTACCACAAAAAAAGAGTTGCTTGCTGTTGTATTTGCCTTAGATAAGTTCAGGTCATATCTCCTGGGTAGTAAGATCATCATCTTCTCTGATCATGTTGCCTTGCGGTACCTTCTTTCCAAGAAAGATGCCAAGCTAGGAGCTTTGTCTAAAAGGGATATGATGCCCCTACAACCCATATTGATTGTTGAAATGTTTGATGTATGGGGTATCGATTTCATGGGACTTTTTCCACCATCTTTTGGTCATACATATATTCTTCTTGCTATTGATTATGTGTCTAAGTGGATTGAAGTTGTTGCCACTAGGACCAATGATCATAAAGTTGTGCTAGAATTTCTTAAATCTAACATTTTTAGCAGGTTTGGAACTCCTCGTGCTATCATTAGTGACGGAGGTTCTCATTTTTGTAACAGGTCTTTTGAGGCTCTTCTCAAGAAATACTCTGTCACCCACAAGGTTGCTACACCATATCATCCTCAGACGAGTGGTCAAGTGGAAGTCTCCAATCGCCAAATCAAGCAGATTCTGGAGAAGACGGTTCCCCCCGATAGAAAGGATTGGTCCTTGCGACTGAACGATGCATTATGGGCCTACCGGACAGCTTTCAAGACTCCTATTAGCATGTCTCCTTATAGATTGGTATATGGCAAAGCTTGCCATTTACCTGTTGAGTTGGAACACCGGGCTTATTAGGCTATTAAGGCGTACAACTTCGATATGGATAAAGCCAGCGAGCAGCGAAGACTCCAATTGAGTGAGTTAGAGGGGATGCATTTTGAGGCATATGAGAATGCCAAACTCTACAAAATGAGGACCAAGGCTGTACATGACAAGATGATTTCCAGGAAATCTTTTCAGCCTGAGCAGAAAGTATTACTCTACCATTCTCGGCTACATCTATTCCCTGGGAAACTTCGTTCTCGGTGGCATGGACCTTTTATTGTGAAACATGTCTACTCCCATGGCGTTGTTGAGATTCATAATCCAAAAAATGGGAGTACATTCAAAGTGAATGGCCACCGATTGAAACCTTATATGGAGACTGTTGCAGACATGGATGCAATGGCTGTCTACGTGGATAATCCAGACCTTACATAATGACCCTGGCTCAATCTGGCTGAAGACGTTAAACTTAGCGCTGGTGGGAGGCAACCCACGTATTCAGGTGTATTCTCTCCTTTATCTGATTTTCTGTGTTATATGCTCATTGTCGTGCTATATTTTGTTCACATTGAGGACAATGTTCATAACAGGTTTGGGGGAGGGAATATTACTTTAATAAAAAAAATCAAAAAAAGAAAAAAAAAATTTGATTAGTTTTTAGGTTGTTTGTTAGTACTTTTTATAGTTTTGATAGTTTATCCCGTAATAATGCATGTTACAATTCTTAAGTGATTAATTTACATTGGAAGTGTTAGTAAGTATACTGGAGGATAGATACACTTAACTGAGCATATCTTTATGTTACAGTCCTCTTGGAACAGGTGCTTGAACTAAGAAAACTCACTCACACACATTAGTACATAAAGTAATACCATCTAGAGATTTGTTGAATGCTAATTTACAGTGGGATATCTTTAGTCACAGTCATTAGACCATTTACTTGGCTATGGCAAGGGCTGGAATCGGAAATAGGTTGAGAGTATAATACAACCTGGATAAAATAAAGATGTGTTGAAAAATATATATGCTGAAAATGAAAATGCGAAAGAATGAAAACAAAATGAAAGAAAGGGGCTGCTTGACTTTATAGGATTAACTTAGGCTGATGCTCAGGCCCGAAGCGGTCTACTTAAAACCTAATGCCCTAAGCCAAATTGGTTGGGAGTCATTGGCCTGAGTCATTGCTAAACCTAAGCATCTTGAAGTTAGGCCTTACACAGTCCTATTGAAAAAAAAAAGTCTATGGTGTATTATCCTCTCAAATCTAGAATGTTAGACCCGAATGAGGCGCGCAGATTTGTACTATCATGAACCTAAAGATTACGGTGACTATGTAGATTCTGATGTTCTTTGGTTAATGGGTAACACTGGATCTGTATAAAACAAAAATTTAGAATGTATTGCTACCAATGTTCTACACTTTTTACTATCTATATTATCATGCTATATCATATTGAGCAGAAATTTCCAAGATGAAAGTGTAGAATAAAACCACTTACTTGATATTCATGTTGATTATGAACCAAGTACGTGTGGTTAATTTTCTTAAGCATTGTAGTTTGCATTTGTCGGGATAATAGATTTGTGTGTTTTGCAATGTTTTAATTTGTTTTATTGTGTTTTCACTTAGGTTAATTAGGTTAATCAATACATGTTTGTGGGTAGCATGGCTGCAAACCCTCACGAGACAACACTCGTCCTACTATGGCCACCTAGAGGTTTAACGACTTGTTGCATACGCTCAATGCAATCGTGTTCCGTACGAAAGTGGTGTTTATTTTTATGCATTAGTTCATTTACTTTGTTTGTTTGATTTTGTTTGATTTTGTTTTGCTAGGGACTAGCAAAATCTAGGTTTGGGGGTGTGATTTATACATGAAATATGCATTTTATTATCTCCTAAACTTATATTTATGCTAGTGTTTGATTAGAATAACTACTACTTTAATATAATTTTTGGTTTTTGTAGGAAACAAGCGTAATACACAGAAATGAGGTGAAAATAGACTTCAATGGCTAAATCATCATAACTTTGTATACAAATGTCTGATTGGACTGATTCAAGAAGTCAGCTTTCCAACGCCACCAACCACACGTAATTCGGAGTTCGGAGCAGAAAGTTATAGCATTTGAAGATTGTAAACAGTAACTACGATCGATTGGTCATTCAACGCGATCGATCGCCTGAGCCGCAAAACAGTATTATTGAAGGAAGCGATCGATCAGCCATAAAAACGATCGATCGTATCTACTGGAGTTTTTGATCTATGCAAGACAGTAACAACGATCGATCGGAGCCATATGGCATCGATCAGTAAAACGATCGATCGGAGGAAAATAACGAAGGAATTGTGATCGATCGAGAAGAGATCAATCGGCAATACGGAGCGATCGATCGCCGTATGTGGAAAACTGAAATAAAATCTATTTTGACTCGAATTTGGAAAGAGACTTCGTAGTTTCTCTTCAAACATATAAATAGGCCTTATGGGAGAACGTTTTGGGCTACCTTGGAGAATCTAGAGACCACCTTTGAGCTAAATTGGAGGCTAGAGCAAAGGAGAG
Organism: Houttuynia cordata; assembly: GCA_039654745.1. Classification (NCBI taxonomy): domain Eukaryota; kingdom Viridiplantae; phylum Streptophyta; class Magnoliopsida; order Piperales; family Saururaceae; genus Houttuynia; species Houttuynia cordata. The sequence continues at coordinate 27,807,741 of CM077504.1, forward strand.
AAGAAGATGAAGAACATGAAGAACATGATGATGGATTCTCTTCCAATGCGAGGCTAAACACTTTTCCAAGGCGTAGATGAAGCCCAATAATTTGGTTGTGTAGTTTCTTTTCTCTCATCTTATGTTTTTACTCTAGTTGGTGTATGGATTTTATTGTATAATCACTGTTAATTCATTAAAGGTTTGTTCTTTGTACTTGAGAGAGACAAGAGTGAATTCTTGTGAGTTTCAATCCGAAGAATACTTGCATATCCGAGAGGAACGTAAGTAGACTGAGGTGTTATATATTAATAAAGTTTCATTAGTTTATACTCGAGAGAGATAGATTGCAACTCCATGTTTTAACCGTTTTATGTGTTACGTCCGAGAGGAGAGCACTATATTTTGAGTTGACAAGTGTATGTCCGAGAGGAATATGCTAGCCAATTGAAAATCTTTATCCAAAAGAGAGAGAGAGATGATACACTAGTTTATTGTGGTGGATTCGAAGCCTTGGTCTTCTCCATATTGATTAAATCTTAATTAGATTAGCTAAAGTTTATTGCTTTCATTAGAGTAACTAAAAACTACAACTTTTCTCTTGAATTTGGTAAAATATTAATCCGTCCCTGAGGTTTGACAACCCTTTCTATACTCACCGTAGTACAATTGCCTTGTGCACTTACAAGGGTTTTATATTTAAACGATCACCTGCCACTCTGGAAAGCTTGTCCAAGCTAGTGAATAGCTTGATGGTGATAAATATACAAATGTATGAAGGATTTGAATGGATGGAAATCCCACTATTTATATTTTTGACCCCCATTAGATTGAAAGTTACCTTCATTATTTATCTATATCATTATTATTTGTTGTGAAGCTTACTCTTTATGTTGAGATGTTTGTTGTGATGGTTATTTATGTTCACCATTATAAGTTGTGTTTATTTATATTGTGGTTGTGATTTATAGTTGAGATGTTTGTAGTGATACCTGTTTATGTTCATCATTATATGTTGTGGTGTGGTGTATGGTTGTGTTGTAGTTGTGTAACTGTGATTATTTCTTACAGTTCAGGTTGTGACTCTTTATGTATGAGTTGAGATGATTGTTGTAATGTTGAATTATGATGATCATTCAAGGTTATGCTTAATTATATATATGTTATCGGCATTTGAACTTTCACTACTATGGAGTAATTGACATAATGTCATTCATGCTCTGTTTTTGCGCAACGGAAGACAAGAATATGAGGAGTGGAAGCTTGCACATTCTGATCTAGATGGTGATATTGAATAGTTATACCCTGCGAAAGAGTGGCATTTGGAGGTCAATGTGGGATTTGGAGGGCCTAATGGGCATAATGAATTAAGTTTAAGAAGTAGATGCTTTCAGTGCTCAAGGACAAAAATGGTTTTTATAGAATTTAGGCTTGAGCAAAAGAAAACTTTGGAAAATGAAACAAACTTGTTCTTTCAGGCTATGTGGCGGCATTCGAAATATGTTATACCAGTCAATTTTGATGATGGGCATGAGATAAATGGAAGACGAAAGTGGTAGAGGTTCCCGAGGCACAAGGTAACGGTGATGTTTGTGGGGTTTTTATGTGCTACTACTTGTTGAAGAAAGTGCTCGACGATGAGCTTCAAAGTTTTAACGTCAAAAGGCTTAGAAAGTGGCTGGGGTGGTACGTTGAGGGTTATGTACCCATTATGTGGTAGACTTGATTCGTTTTCACATGACTATGTGGTATTAGTATGACAAGGTTATATTTGATTTTATTTGTGTCAGCATGTAAATAACTTGAGATGGAGTTATGAGGTTGCGTTAGATTATGATTCATGTCGTGAATTTACATTAAGGTTGTAATACATTTTAGGTTTGATGACAAGGGTTGCGTTTGAGTATGTGGTTGAATTGTGATAGGCTAGCTGCTTCCATGTACACTAACTTCCAATAGCTTCTTATTTTGTTGTGATGGAGTTGTGGTAACTAATGCATGCTATGATAGAGGGTTGCGTTGAGACTGTGATTGAATTGTGATAGGCTAGCTGCTGCCGTATTTCTGAAATCCAGTAGCTTCTTATTTTGTTGTGATCGAGTTGTGATGATTGAAGCATGTTGTGGGTTGCATTAAAGCTATGATTGAATTGTGATAGGCTAGATGCTACCATGTTCCCGCAAGTCCAGTAACTTCTTATTTTATTGTGATAGAGTTGTAGTGAATGATGCATGTTGCGATAAAGAGTTGCGATTATGATTGCACCATACAATTTTGTTTGCGTTGATAGTTGTGATTGTGCTGTGATTCAAAGTACGATAATGCAGATAAGGAATTTTTAGTATGAATCATACTACAAACTCAAAGTACTGTAAACATTATAATTGCAAATTATAAAAAATGAAGTTCTAGTGAATGACATTTGTTATTAAGTTCGTTACAGACCATAAATCAAAAAGAAATAAAGTTCATCGGCATTCTCAATCCACGTTGATTGGTTGCATTCACGATGTCCAATTGTGCTCAAGGTCATTGCACCAACCGCATCTAAATTGATATTTCTATTTTAATGGTTGTGACGGATAGGGCTTCACCCTCTTCATCATGGGGTTAAACAAGCAACCAGGAGAACACAAAGTAGGTCACAACTTATATAATAAATTTATCACAACTTAAACAAAGTAACATCAGAGATATCAGTAAGTTTGTATCCAAATGCTTGACTTGTCAGCAAGTGAAGGCGGAACATCAGAGACCAGCAGGATTGTTGCAACCGTTGGAGATTCCACAATGGAAATGAGAACACATTACGATGGATTTCGTAGTGGCTTTACCAAAGACTCAGAAACAGAAGGATGCAATATGGATGATTGTTGACGACTTACAAAGACAGCTCATTTCCTACCGATTAGATGGAAATAGAATCTGGAGAGTCTAGCAAAGTTGTATATCAGAGAGATTGTAAGATTATATGGTACACCCTTATCGATTGTATCTGATCGAGATACGAGGTTTACATCGCAAACATGGAAAAGTATACAAGAGGCTTTGGGCACGAAGTTAAATTTTAGCACAGTTTTTCATCCACAAAGCGACGGGCAATCAGAGAGGATGATTCAGACGTTGGAGGATATGCTCAGAGCTTGTGCGATTGATTGGAAAGGAAATTGGGATGATCATTTACCATTGATCGAGTTTGCTTACAATAACAGTTATCACTCTAGTATTGGGATGGCACCCTTCGAAGCACTATATGGAAGACCGTGCAGATCGCCTACTTGTTGGACGGATGTTGGAGAAAATCAGGTGTTGAAATCATAGTTGGTACAGTATTGTGCAGAGAAAGTAAAACAGATTCGACAAAGGTTGCAGACTGAAAAAAGTTTTGTGGCAAAATAAGCACTTCAAGGAAATGACATGGGAAACCGAAAGTGAGATGAGAAAATCCTATCCGGATCTTTTTGAAGTTTGAATAGCGGCATTTCGAGGACGAAATGTTCTTTTTAGGAGGGGAGGATGTAACACCCGAAAAAAATTGGTATGTTTACTGCCTGTTTTGATTTTTAGGAGGGCACTATTCTAAAATAGGAAAGTTTTGTTGCCTGTTTTGATTTTGGTGATATCTTATAATCTGGTGTGTTGAATTGTTATTTTGATACTTATAAAAGTGTTGAATCGATAAACCAGATTAGGCAGAACATTTCTAAAATGGGTATGGACTGGTTAGCTAAGTTTGGTGCTACGGTAGATTGTAGCAAGAAAATAGTTTATTTTAGAATTCCGAGAAAGAGAGAGTTAATGTTCCAGGGACTTCGATCAAGGAAGGAAAATTGTCTAATTTATGCAATAAAAGTTCAAAAATTAATAGCTAAAGGTAGTAGAGCCTTTTTAGCGACTATGATATCAGTCGAAAAGACTACCCCTAATATAGAGGAAATTGAGGTGGTGAATGAATTCCTAGATGTCTTTCAAAGGAGTTTCCTGGTTTGCCACCAAGACGGGATATTGATTTTACTATAGATTTGATGTCGAGAACTGCACCAATATCGAAGGCACCATATCGGATGGCATCTGCTGAACTGAAAGAATTAAAGGATCAATTACAAGAGTTGTTGGACAAACGACTTATTCGGCCTAGTGTGTCACCATGGGGGGCACCAGTTTTGTTCATGAAAAAAAAGGATGGATCCAGGAGGTTGTGCATTGACTATCGTATGCTGAATCAAGTAACAATAAAGAATAAGTATCCATTACCCAGGATTGATGACTTATTTGACCAGTTGCAATCATCAAAGGTTTTCTCAAGGATTGATTTGAGGTCTGAATATCATCAGCTGAGGATTAAGGAAGAAGATATATCCCAGACAGCATTCAGAACCAGATATGGACACTATGAGTTTCTGGTAATGCCGTTTGGTTTGACGAATGCCCTGCAGCATTCATGGATATGATGAATAGAATTTTTAAAGAATTGTTAGATCAGTTTGTGATTGTGTTTGTAGATGATATTTTGGTTTATTCTACAAGTCAGGAAGCGTACATGAGACACTTGGCTCAAGTATTGCAGATCTTGCGCGACAATCAGTTGTATGCAAAGTTTAGCAAGTGTGAATTCTGGTTAGGCAAGGTGAATTTCTTCGGCCATGTTATCTCTAAAGATGGAGTTTCGGTAGATCCGACGAAGGTGGAAGTTGTTCTTCATTGGGAACAACCAAAGAGTGTAACGGAGATAAGGAGCTTTTTGGGATTGGCATGTTATTATCGAAGATTCATTGAGGGATTTTCTAGATTAGCCTTGCCATTGACCAAACTGACGAGGAAAGGAGTAAAATTCAACTGGGATAAGGCTTGCGAAAGAACTTTCCAGGAGTTGAAAAGAAGACTGACTTCTGCACCAATTCTGAAATTACCATCGGGATCTGGTGGATTTGTCATTTACAGTGATGCGTCGAAAAGTGGATTAAGTTTGTGTGTTGATGCAGAATGGACATGTGGTGGCGTATGCTTCTAGACAGCTGAAAATCCATGAGCAGAATTATCCGACTCATGATTTGGAGCTAACAGCGGTGGTATTCGCCTTGAAGATTTGGAGACATTATCTTTATGGGGAAACTTTTGAAGTGTTTACCGATCACAAGAGTTTGAAGTATATATTCTTCCAGATAGACTTGAATATGAGACAAAGAAGGTGGCTGGAGTATCTGAAAGATTATGATTTTTCTATTCACTATCATCCAGGGAAAGCTAATGTGGTTGCAGATGCATTAAGCAGGAAGACGGGAATAGTAGCGCATATGATGGTGCAAGAATGGAGAATGATGGAAGAATTAGGAGTGTGTAATTTGGAATGGACGACTACACAGAGGACGTCATTTTTGGGAAATATCTCTATAAGATCAGTAATATATGAGAAAATGTTGAAAGCGCAAAAGAATAGCCCTCAGTTGCAGAAACTGTTAGACAAACCAGATTTCAGCAAGGGGACTGATGGAAGTATCCTATTCCAAGGAAGGCTAATTGTGTCGAAGGATGTTGAGTTGAGACAGGAGCTTCTTAGAAAGGAACATCATTTGCAGTATGCTATTCATCTGGGAAGTACAAAGTTGTATCAAGACTTGAAGAGAAACTTCTGGTGGAGTGGAATGAAAAGCGATATCGGTAAGTTTGTATCCAAATGCTTGACTTGTTAGCAAGTGAAGGCGGAACAACAGAGACCAGCAGGATTGTTGCAACCGTTGGAGATTCCACAATGGAAATGGGAACACATTACGATGGATTTCGTAATGGCTTTACCAAAGACTCAGAAACAAAAGGATGCAATATGGGGTTTGATGTAAATTTTAATACAATACTCGCAAGCGCACGAATCTAATGCAGAATAGTGGCTACGAGGTCGATCCCTCAGAGACTTAGTAAGATATTCAACCTAATTCTAGAGTATGTAGCAAGCAACAATGAAATGAAAAGTTTTAATTTTTATTTTCTAATTAAGCAATCAGATTAGAAGGGTTACAGGTAAACGATGCTAAAAGAGGGAGAGGGAGACCTAAGAGAACTTGGATGGAGTTAATAAGAAAGGATTTGACTTTACTATCTCTTACCAAAGAGGTAGCCCAAAACAGGCTGGAATGGAGGAGTAAGATCCGTGTCGCCGACCCCAAATAGTTGGGAAAAGGCGCAAATTGATTATGATTATGATTATGAATTAAGCAATCAGATGTTCAACTAACTTAAAACTCAGAAATTGGATAAATAAAAGATAAAATAATAATAAAAATCCTTTTTGCTGCTTCCAGTCTGTCTGTAATCCCGTTTTGCTTTTCTCTTTCCTCCACCTTCTGCAACAATCTCTCGATTGCACGCCTCAACCGATCTGCTCTTTCTCTCGAATAGAACAGACAGTCCCCTTCTCGCCAAAGCAAAGCAACCCCTTCTGAAATCAGATCAGTCTTCTATATCCTCAGTTTTGGTGTCTACAACTGCTCCGTTCGTCTCGGAATCAAAGCAGTGTTCGACCCACAAATCTATCCCGATTCTCTCTCACAGATCAATTGTATCTCTCCTCCTCTACAGCCAGCCGCCAATCCTTCAAACCGCCAGAACCTCCCTTCCACCACGGCCGATACCACCGTCTGCACAGCACCCCCTTCTCCACAGCCGTCCACAACACAGATCCGACCTCTCTCTGCCTCTCGACAGAACCGCAAAACGAGTCCTCCTCCTGCCCAGCCGGCCACCCAATCCTTCAGAACAGAGCAGCAGACAGCCTTTGTTTTCTCCTCTGTCCCCCCACAGCACCGCGCTGACCACCACAGCACAGCAGCGCCGCTGTTCCGGCCGCAGCACAGCCTTCTCTTCACAGCCTCTGAACTGACAGAACACCCCTCCTAAGCACAGCCAGTACCCCCTTCTTATAGACGATCCCCACCCTCGAACAGCAGCTTTCCAATTTAAGGCCGGCCCAAAAAAAACAATCTTTCCTTACTCTGTTCCTCCTCTTTCCGCCGTCAGACTTCCGTCGCATCCCTTGCCGTCTAATCCAGACCCACCGTCGTCGATTCCGAGCTCTGTCTTTGCCTCAGCCCCATGGCCGCCATCTGATTTCAAACCCAGCCGTCACCGTAGCTTCGCCGTCGACCTCTCCTCCGTTGTCAAACATGACGCCGTCGCCTCATCGTCGATCTTCTCTACCGATGTCAGACCTCTCCGCAGTGACCCATCGCCGCAATCGCCGCCGTATTTCAGCCTCGCCCTCCACCGGTGTTCGAACAGAGCCTCCGATGCTCTATTTTTTCTGTTCCAGGCGCCCGGGCCATCGGGCTCGGGTTGCTCTTTTTTTTTTATTTAACCCGAACCAAATGCTGAACCGCTGACCCGGTTCAATTCTGGGTTTTCTTCTTCTTTTTTTTTTCTTTTTTTCTTTTCATTGGGTTAAAACCCGTCGTACCAACCACGTTCGTCGGATCTTCGATCTCTTCACATGAGCTGATTGACGCGTTTCACATTTGGCGATCTGATTTGGAGCTCTAAAGCCTTTCATAAATAAAAATAAATCGTAATTAGACGCATAATAAAACATAAATCTATTAAAACCAATTAATGCATCTAAATAACTCAATTAAGCACGTTTAATTATTAAACTCCAAATTATCCACTTAACACAGATAAACATTAATTATCCTTACTTTAACTAAAAATACGACTAACATATAGGTAGAAAGGCATATAAAAATGTGTATATTTTGCATATATCAAATACCCCCAAACCTTCATTTTGCTAGTCCTCGAGCAAAACAAAACAAAACAAAACAAAACAAAGAAATCTAACTAATCCACTTTCGCAGGAAATCGCGATTGCATTTAGCGCATGCAACAAGCCTTTTAAACCCCCAGGTGTCCCTGGCTGGACGAGTGAAGTCTCGTGAGGGTTTGCAGCCATGCTACCCACAAACATGTATTTATGAAATCAACCTATTTAATCTAAGTGTTGAAAGAAATAGAAAATCACTACAAAACAAACAATCCTAATATCCCTTCGAATGCAAACTGCAATGTTTAAGAAAATCAACCACATGTACTTGGATTTATAATCAACTGGAATATAGAAGCCCTCAAGTAAGTGGTTTTATTCTACACCTTCATCTTGGAAGTTTCTGCTCAATATGATATAGCATGATACTTTATATAGTAAAAGTGTAGAACATTGTAGCAATACATTCTAAATCTCTGTTTTATACAGATCCAGTGTGACCCATTAACCAAAGAACATCAGAATCAACACAGTCGTCGTAATCTTTAGGTTCATGATAGCACATATTTGCGCACCTCCTTCGGGTCCAACATTCTAGATTTGAGAGGATAATACACCATAGATTTTTTTTTTCCTTTTTTGCTAGGACTGTGTAAGGCCTGACTACAAGATGCTTAGGTTTAGCAATGACTCAGGCCAATGACTCCCAGCCAGTTGGCTTAGGGCATTAGGTTTTAAGTAGACCGCTTCGGGCCAGAGCATCAGCCTAAGTTAATCCTATAAAGTCAAGCAGCCCCTTTCTTTCATTCATTTTGTTTTCATTTTTCTCATTTTTTCTTTTCAGCATTTATATTTCAGCACATCTTTATTTTGTCCAGGCTGTATTATACACTCAACCTATTTCCGGTTCCAATCCCTTGCCATAGCCAAGTAAATGGTCTATCATGATCTTTTAAGCTCAACAGACAACTACACATCATCCAATGACTATGACTAAAGACATCCCACTGTAGATTAGCATTCAACAAATCTCTAGATGGTATTACTTTATGTACTAGTGTATGTGAGTGAGTTTTATTAGCTCAAGCACATGTTCCAAGAGGACTGTAACAGAAAGATATTGCTCAGTTAAGTTCTCTATCCTCCAGTATACTTACTCACACTTCCAATGCAAATTAATCTCTTAAAAATTGAAGTATGCATCATAAAGGGATAAACTATCAAAACCTAAGAAAAATACTAACAAACGACCTAAAACTAAGCAAATTTTTATGGTTTTTTTTTTCAAAATTTTTTTTTTCAATTTTTTTTTAATAATAGAAACCAAAGGAATACTGCTTTTCTTTTCTACACCCCCAAACCTAAACGAAACATTGCCCTCAATGTTTACCAAAATCAATATCACAATGTCGAGTAAAAGAAAAGGAGTGTAAGGAAAGAAATCACCTGAATGGAGATGCCTCATGGTAGATGTAGAGCATTGAAACACACAAACTAAGAATGAGGAGTAAGTACAAAGTATGGAAAAAGAAAATACACCCTATCAAGAACCAAAAATTTGGGTTGCCTCCCAAGAGCGCTAAGTTTTACGTCTTCAGCCAGACGTAACCAAAAATCATGTAAGAGCATTAGGTTCATCCAAATCTAGAACAATCTCCTCTCTTTCAGTAAAACCCTCTAAATATGGTTTCAATCTTTGCCCATTAACTTTGAAAATAGTTCCATCTTTAGGGTTTTGAATGTCAACCACTCCATGGGAAAATACTTTGTGCACAATGAAAGGTCCAGACCATCGGGAACGGAGCTTTCCTGGGAAGAGATGTAACCTGGAGTTATAGAGCAAAACTTTTTGACCGGGCTCAAATGACTTCCTCATGATTGACTGATCATGAAAAACTTTGGTCCTCGCTTTGTAAATCTTCGCATTCTCATAAGCCTCATTACGAATTTCGTCTAATTCATTGAGCGGCAATTTGCGAAGTGTTCCAGCCTTGTCCATATCAAAATTAAAAGTTTTGATGGCCCAATAAGCACGATGTTCTAATTCCATAGGTAAATGACAAGGTTTTCCAAATACAAGTCTATAGGGAGACATTCCAATTGGTGTCTTAAATGCAGTACGGTAAGCCCACAATGCATCATTTAATCTTTCAGACCAATCTTTTCGGTCGGGACGAACCGTTTTCTCAAGAATGCGTTTAATTTCCCTATTTGAAACTTCTACTTGTCCACAAGTCTGCGGATGATATGGAGTTGCAATTTTATGAGTAATGGAGTAATTTTTCAGAAGTGATTCAAAAGCTCTATTGCAAAAATGTGTACCACCATCACTTATAATTGCACGAGGGGTTCCAAAACGAGAAAATATATTTTCTTTCAAGAACCGAACCACTACTTTGTGATCATTTGTTTTGCAGGGAATTGCCTCTACCCATTTGGAAACATAATCTACAGCAACAAGGATATAGAGATAACCAAACGATGGAGGAAATGGGCCCATGAAGTCAATACCCCAAACATCAAAAAGTTCAACAATCAGAATGTTAGTAAGGGGCATCATGGACCTACGTGACAGTGTACCCATACGTTGGCATCTGTCACATTTTGTGCAAAATTCATGAGTATCTTTGAATAAAGTAGGCCAATAAAAACCACTCTGCAAAATTTTTGCAGCAGTCTTTTTTGCACCGAAATGGCCACCACATGCATGAGCATGGCAAAAAGAAATGATACTATCAACTTCATGCTCCGGCACACATCTCCTAATGATTTGATCTGGGCAATACTTGAACAGGTATGGATCATCCCAGAAAAAATGCTTAACCTCGGCGAAGAATTTGGATTTATCTTGTTTTGTCCAATGTTCAGGAAGTTGAGTTGTGACAAGATAATTAACAATATCAGCATACCAAGGCAATTTAGAGATAACAAAAAGTTGTTCATCAGGGAATGACTCATTCAAAGGTAAGTGTTCCTCAGCAGACTCGTCAATAAGTCTAGACAAGTGATCAGCAACAACATTTTTAGAACCTTTCTTGTCTCTTATCTCAATATCAAATTCTTGAAGTAATAGGACCCAACGAATTAAACGAGGTTTAGTGTCTTGCTTTGAAAGAAGATATTTCAAAGCTGCATGATCTGAAAACACTATGACCTTGGATCCTAAGAGATATGATCGGAACTTGTCTAGAGCAAAAACTACAACCAACAACTCTTTTTCTGTAGTAGAATAATTGAGTTGAGCATCATTGAGAGTTCTACTTACATAATAGATGACATGGGGTATCTTATTCACCCGCTGCCCCAAGACAGCTCCAACCGCATAATCGGATGCATCACACATGAGCTCAAAAGGTAAATTCCAGTCCGGTGGTTGGATGATGGGTGCAGATGTGAGAAATTGCTTGAGTTGATCAAACGCTTTAGAATAATCATCATCAAAGACAAAAGGAGTTTCTTTAGCAAGCAAATTGCACAAAGGTCTTGAAATTTTGCTAAAGTCTTTGATGAATCTTTTGTAAAACCCAGCATGGCCAAGAAAAGATCGAACCTCCTTTACTGATTTTGGTGGAGGCAGACTTGAAATTAAGTCAACTTTGGCCTTATCAACTGCAATTCCTTTATTAGAAATAACATGCCCCAGAACTATCCCTTGACGAACCATAAAGTGACATTTCTCCCAATTTAGCACAAGATTTGTTTCTTTACACCTTGCCAAGACAAGAGACAAGTGGTGTAAACATTCATCAAAAGAGGATCCAAACACCGAGAAGTCATCCATGAAAAATTCAAGAAATCGCTCAACCATATCTGAAAATATGCTCATCATGCACCGCTGGAATGTGGCGGGTGCATTACATAACCCAAATGGCATGCGGCGATATGCATATGTTCCAAAAGGACAAGTGAATGTGGTCTTTTCTTGATCCTCTGGAGTAATGGGAATTTGATTGTTGCCTGAATAGCTATCTAAAAAGCAATAGTAGCTATGACCAGCAAGTCTCTCAAGCATCTGATCAATAAATGGCAAAGGAAAGTGATCTTTCCTTGTGACCGAGTTCACTTTTCTGTAGTCAATACAAACCCGCCACCCAGTGGTCATTCGGGTGGGGACTAATTCATTATTATCATTTTTTACTACTGTGATTCCTGACTTCTTAGGAACAACCTGAACTGGGCTGACCCAAGTACTATCTGATATGGGGTAAATGATGCCAACATCTAACAATTTTAGCACCTCGGTTCTGACGACCTCCTTCATATTAGGGTTAAGTCTGCGTTGCATTTCACGGGAAGATTTTGCATGCTCCTCAAGGTAAATGTGATGCATACACAGAGCAGGACTTATACCCTTAATGTCTGCTATTGTCCATCCCAAAGCTGTCTTATGTTCGCGAAGAACATTAAGCAACTTGCCTTCCTGTTCTGAATTAAGGTCTGAAGAGATGATAACAGGCAAGGTATCAGAAGAACCTAAAACGCATATTTCAGTGTAGCAGGTAATGGTTTTAGGTCAAGTTGGGGTGGTTTTTCAATAGATGGGACAAGTTTAGACTCGGGAACTGGAAGAGGTTCCACCCTGGCTGTCCATTTGGTTGGGTCCAATATAGGGGTAGAGTCAAGCAATGCATTGACGTCTCTAATGGACCCTTCGATGTCAAAGTCTAAGCCATAATGAGTTAAACATGTCTGGAGGGGATCATCATTTAAAACAGTTTGCAAAGATTCTTCTACTAAACTTTCAATCATATTCACTGCAAAAAATCATCCGTCTCCGGGGGTTGTTGTCTAACATTAAAGACATTGAGTTTGACCTTTAAATTGCCAAAAGACAACTTCATAACCCCATTTCTACAATTTATTATGGCATTGGATGTGGCTAAAAATGGCCTTCCCAAAATCACAGGAATCTGACTACCAGGATTCTGCACAGGTTGGGTATCTAAGACAATAAAGTCTACTGGGAAGTAAAATTTATCCACCTGAACCAGAACATCCTCAATAACACCGCGGGGGACTTTAACTGATCTATCTGCAAGTTGCAGTGTTATGGTAGTCGGTTTCAACTCTCCTAATCCAAGTTGCTCATAAACAGAGAATGGTAGCAAATTTACACTAGCTCCTAAGTCCAACAATGCCCTCTCCACATTATGGTCTCCTATAACGCATGAAATTGTGGGACATCCTGGATCTTTAAACTTAGGAGGAGTGTTATGCTTAAGAATTGAGCTAACTTGTTCAGTGAGAAACACTTTCTTGTGTGCATTCAATTTTCTTTTTTGGGTGCACATGTCTTTTAAGAATCTTGCATAAGCGGGAACTTGCTTAATAGCATCGAGCAATGGAATATTGATTTGCACTTTCTTAAAAATTTCCATTGTCTCATCAAGTTTGTTCCCTTGAGATGTTTTTGCAAGTCTTTGAGGAAAAGGTGCCTTGGGTATATAGGGTGGCATATGGCTAGACTCTGGACACGAAGAAGCTTCTAGGCTCTTCTTCGATGTATTAGGACTCACGTCTGGTCTAGTGGTGCTCTCTTGGTCCTCACCCTTTCTAGCGATTGTTTCTATGGCAGTCTTAGGTGGTTCAACATTGTTGTCAATCTGTTTTCCACTCCTAAGTGTAGTTATGGCTTTAACTTGCGCTGGAGGTTGGTCTTGACAAGAATTAGATCCCACTTCAAATTGTCCTTTGGGATTAGCTACAGGTTGACTAGGGAACCTACCTTTTTCCCTCTCATTTAATGCAGAAGCCAATTGACCCATTTGAAGTTCCAGCTTCGCAATTGCTTGCGAGTTGGCATGTAAAGAATGTTGGGTATCTTTTTGAAATTGTAGAGAGCTTTGCATGAACAAATTCAAAGTATCCTCAAGAGATGGTTTCTTGGGTTGTGTAGGGAATGTTTGAACTTATTAAGGGTAAGATTGATTGGGAGGGTACCCTGGAGGTCCTCCTTGATGCGGTCCTTTGGACCATGAAAAATTGGGATGCCTTGCCCAACCTGGGTTATAAGTTTCTGAATATGGGTTATTGCCAGGTCGAGGGAAGGCGTTTATAGCATTAGCCTGATCACTATTGTATTCCACTCCAGAGGTGTTAGAGGGACAATTTTGTGTGACATGGGAGGGGTTAGAGCAAATAGCGCACACATTGACATGTGATGGCATTTGGGGCCCACCAGCAGACATCAACGCATCAAAACGTTGTGTCAGGCTGTCTATCTTGGAGATCAAATGTGCATTATTGTCTACCTCATATACGCCTCTTTTCTTTTGAAAAGGAAACGTTCTGTCAACTCTACTTGAGCAATCCCATTGCTGAGAATTCTCGCATAGAGTCTCAATAAAATCCCATGCTTCTTCGGCACTCTTCATCATAACTGACCCACCACTAATGGCATCAACCATTTGACGGTTCTGAGGTGTTAAACCGTCATAGAAGAATTGAACTTGTTGCCACTTTAAAAATCCATGGTGTGGACACTTAAGGAGCAAATTCTTCCATCTTTCCCAACACTCATAAAAGTGTTCACCCTCCTTCTGCATGAAATTTGTAATTTCTCTACGAAGGGCATGAGTTTTATGAACAGGGAAGAATTTGTTCAAAAAATTTTCAGCTAATTGATCCCAACTCCTAATTGTTCCAACTTCTAAAGAATTCAACCATGCTTTCGCTTTTTCTTTCAAAGAAAAGGGAAAGAGGCGCAACCTAACAGATTCATCAGAAAAATTTTGGAATTTAAATGGAGCACAAATGTCAAGGAACTCTTTAACATGATTATAGGGATCTTCTTTATTGGAACCATAGAATGTGGGCAAAAGTTGCATCACCCCTGGTTTCAACTCAAAGTGGTGTGCCGTGGTTAGCGGCAACACTATGCAGGAAGGTGAGTTGAATTGAATGGGGGATGAATAATCTTTTAATGTCTTCCTCACATTCTCATTTTCCATGTTACCTAATTGATTTGTAACATCCATTGTATGTTTGAGTCTTGCTTTAAAAGTTCTTTCAATTTCTAGGTCAAGAGGTGCAAGCTTTTCATCCAGTGACCGACGACCAAGCATACACTAATTAACGGCACTAAAAATTAAATACCTAGAACAAACCTAAAAATCGCAACTAACACAAGCATGCAATCACAGAAAGCAATATAAAAATACCAAGCACCTAGAAAAATTAAAAGAGAAGGAAAAAGAAAGCAAACGAGGGGAAGGGGTGGCCCTTCCAACGTTGGCGAGAATTTCGCGTCTTCTCTTACTCCTACAAAAAGACAAAACACTAATAAGCAACACAAAGTAGACCAACTTAAATTGAAACTAAACTACTCTAAGAATTCGGTAAATTATCCTACGTAGTCCCCGGCAACGGCGCCAAAAACTTGATCGTTTAAAATTAAACCCTTGCAAGTGCACAAGGCAATTGTACTACAGTGAGTATTAAAGGGTTGTCGAACCTCAGGGACGGACTAATATTTTACCAAATTCAAGTGAAAGCAAATTTTGTTTTAATTGATCTAGAGAAAGCAATAAAATTTAACTACTTTAAAATGGATTTTAACTAATATGGAGAAGTGCCAAGGCTTCGAATCCACCACACAATAAACCAGCTTATTGTCTCTCTCTTTTGAATAAATTCTTGATTAGCTAGTATATTCCTCTCGGACATATACTTGTCAATTCAAAATGTAGTGCTCTCCTCTCGGACGTAACACATAAGCAATTCAAAATATGGAACTGTGATCTATCTCTCTCGAGCATAAACCAATGAAATCTTATTCCTTTATAACACATTAGTCTACTTACGTTCCTCTCGGACACGCAAATATTCCTCGGATTTAAATTAACAAGAATTCACTCTAGCCTCTCTCGAGCACATAGAATAAATCTCAATAAATTAACAGTGATTCTATAATAAGATTCATACACCAATCAAGGTAAATTAAGATTAAGATGACAGAAAACGATACAACCAATTTATTCGGGTTTCATCTATGCCTTGGATGCGAATTTAGCTGGCCATCGGACGTGGAGAACGTTGTTGATTCGTTGGAGTCATTTTGCACTATTCACCAGAAAAATACTGTTCACTAGAGCAAAAATCACTGTAGCAACACTGTTCACGCACAGGCACTATTCATCGTCTTCTCCGTTCGGCTGTGCACTGTAGCAACTGGAAAATCCAGTCTTTTCCGGCCAAAAATCCACGCTCCTTCTTCCCTCCTCCGGCCTCCTTCTCTTCCCCCTTCTGTTTTCCGGCCAAAGCCACCGGATTCCGGCGACACCGCACCTCCAAAAACTCTGATTTCTTCTCTGTTTTTCCGGCCGACTTCCGCTGGAAAAACCAGTCCTATGTTCATCCTCTCGCCGCTTCTCCAAAGCTCCGTTTTATAGACTTTCGTCATTTCCTAATCGAAGAAGCAATCCTAATTTGATCCCAAATCGAAGAGCTTCCAAATCGAGCACGCCGGTTTTTTTTTCTTTTCTTCCGTTTCCAATTGGGACACCCACCACCGCCGTCTTCGTCCATCTGCCTCACCATCACCGTCAGGATTGCCGCCGTGAGAGTCCTCCTCCTGCCCAGCCGGCCACCCAATCCTTCAGAACAGAGCAGCAGACAGCCTCTATTTTCTCCTCTGTCCCCCCACAGCACCGCGCTGACCACCACAGCACAGCAGCGCCACTGTTCTGGCCGCAGCACAGCCTTCTCTTCACCGCCTCTGAACTGACAGAACACCCCTCCTAAGCACAGCCAGTACCCCCTTCTTATAGACGATCCCCACCCTCGAACAGCAGCTTTCCAATTTAAGGCCGGCCCAAAAAAAACAATCTTTCCTTACTCTGTTCCTCCTCTTTCCGCCGTCAGACTTCCGTCGCATCCCTTGCCGTCTAATCCAGACCCACCGTCGTCGATTCCGAGCTCTGTCTTTGCCTCAGCCCCATGGCCGCCATCTGATTTCAAACCCAACCGTCACCGTAGCTTCACCGTCGGCCTCTCCTCCGTCGTCAAACATGTCGCCGTCGCCTCATCGTCGATCTTCTCTACCGACGTCAGACCTCTCCGCCGTGACCCATCGCCACAATCGCCGCCGTATTTCAGCCTCGCCCTCCACCGGTGTTCGAACAGAGCCTCCGATGCTCTGTTTTTTCTGTTCCAGGCGCCCGGGCCATCGGGCTCGGGTTGCTCTTTTTGTTTTTTTTTTATTTAACCCGAACCAAATGCTGAACCGCTGACCCGGTTCAATTCCGGGTTTTCTTCTTTTTTTTTTCTTTTTTTCTTTTCATTGGGTTAAAACCCGTCGTACCAACCACGTCCGTCAGATCTTCGATCTCTTCACATGAGCTAATTGACGCGTTTCACATTTGGCGATCTGATTTGGAGCTCTAAAGCCTTTCATAAATAAAAATAAATCGTAATTAGACGCATAATAAAACATAAATCTATTAAAACCAATTAATGCATCTAAATAACTCAATTAAGCACGTTTAATTATTAAACTCCAAATTATCCACTTAACACAGATAAACATTAATTATCCTTACTTTAACTAAAAATACGACTAACATATAGGTAGAAAGGCATATAAAAATGTGTATATTTTGCATATATAAGGTTGATCAATTTACAAAGACAGCTCAATTTCTATCGATTAGATGGAAACAGAATCTGGAAAGTCTAGCAAAGTTGTATATCAGAGAGATTGTACGATTACATGGTACACCCTTATCGATTGTATCTGATCGAGATACGAGGTTTATCGCAAACATGGAAAAGTATACAAGAGGCTTTGGGCACAAAGTTAAATTTTAGCATAGCTTTTCATCCACAAAGCGACGGATAGTCAGAGAGGACGATTCAGACATTGGAGGATATGCTCAGAGCTTGTGCGATCGATTGGGAAGGAAATTGGGATGATCATTTACCATTGATCGAGTTTGCTGACAATAACAGTTATCACTCTAGTATTGGGATGGCACCCTTGGAAGCACTGTATGGAAGACCGTGCAGATCGCCTACTTGTTGGACGGATGTTGGAGAAAGTCATGTATTGAGATCAGAGTTGGTACAGTATTGTGCAGAGAAAGTAAAATAGATTCGACAAAGGTTGCAGACTGCTCAAAGTAGACAAAAGAGCTATGCAGATTGCCGAAGACTGGAATTAGAATTCCAGGAAGGGGATGAGGTGTTTTTGAAAGTGTCGCCATCAAAGGGAGTGATGAGGTTTGGTAAAAAGGGGAAATTGAGTCCGAGATTTGTTGGACCTTTTGAAATTTTAGAACGGGTTGGACCGGTTGCGTATCAGTTAACCTTACCCCCACAGTTGGCGGAAGTGCATAACACATTTCATGTGTCAATGTTGAGAAAGTATGTGCCAAATCCTTCACATCTGTTGGATTACACGACTATGGAGTTGGAAGCCGACTTGTCGTTTCCGATGAAGCCTATGAACATCTTGGATAAGAAAGATCAAGTGCTACAGAAGAAGACAATTCCGTTGGTAAAAATTTTGTGGCAAAATCAGCACTCCGAGGAAATGACATGGGAAACCGAAAGTGAGATGAGAAAATCCTACCCGGATCTTTTTGAAGTTTGAATAGCGGCATTTCGAGGACGAAATGTTCTTTTTAGGAGGGGAGGATGTAACACCCAAAAAAAATTGGTATGTTTATTAAAACTGCTATTTTATGGTACTGTTCTAAAATAAAAAAGTTTTGCTGCCTGTTTTGATTTTGGTGATATCTTATAATCTGGTGTGTTGAATTGTTATTTTGATACTTATAAAAGTGTGGAATCGATAAACCAGATTAGCAAGAACACCAGGGCGCGAGGACTAGCCTTGGCGCTGGGCTCAACCTGGCGCTGAGGCTGGCCTGGCGCCAGGGGCTGTGTGTACCTGACGCCAGGAGTGGGGGTCAGGCGCCAGGGTGTGAGTACTTAGTGTTGTGACTCGTTTGAATATTTTTGATGTATTTAGTTGGACCTTCGTAATATGGGAATCTATTTTTGGTAAGTAATTACACGCGTGCCAGAAGCCGGAGAAGCATTGGACACCAGATTTGTTGGGCGCCAGGGTCACCTGGGCGCCAAAGCAGAGCAAGGTCCCAGAGCCACGTGGACACAGTGCCTAGTGCACTGTGAACGTGGTTGACTTTATATAATTTGGTTAGTGGTGGTGGTGGGGAGAGAGAGAGAGAGAGAGAGAGTAAATCGTAGAGTAATAGGTGAAGATCCCTAATTCAAATCCGTTTGAAATTTGAATTGAATTAGGAAGTTCTAATGGTGGAAAAAGGGAATAATTAAGGAGATCCCTTTAGACGTGTTTGGAAGGTTATTCATGGCATATTCAATATGAAGTGATGGCACCATATGTTAAAGGAGGAGATCGTGGCTTTTGTTTTCAATTGGGAAGTTACTAATCTTGTTTTGGTAACCAACTTAATTGGCCAAATCCCAACCATATGGGAACTTGTAACTGAAATCAAGTCATGGGATGACCACGTCCTTGACTGAGATTTCATTGTGTTTGGCGATCCGTGGCCTTTGGATGGTGGCTTGATCTACGGTGGAGAGTTAATATAGAGAATAGGCTTTTCCTATTTAAATCCAAAAGGGAGAGGCCGGCATTTTGTTTTTGGAGCTTGGAGGTCATGCCAGAGATTTTGTGCCCTCGTGCTCTTCTTCTCCTTTCAGCCAGCAACAACTCGTGGTGGTGTGAGCCTTGGATCGTGAGAATCCGCGAGCAAAGGAAGTGGTGCGAGGAAGAGTCGAAGCGTGTAGAGATTCGATTTTGTCTACAAGGTAGGATGTTTCTTTTCCTACAAATCCCTATTGATAATTGTGATATTGCATGGTGAGTAAGTTATATGTGAATGCTGAGAATTGTTGTTATCGACGTTCTTCAACTTATTTTCGGTGTCTTTCAATTGGATGAAACACCCGTCGATATTAGGCATATACTCATTTGTTATGCTCGACTCTTATGATTCAAAATCTTTCACATGCATGGCTCTATCTAAACATCCATCGTGTTTGCTGACTGGAAAGAATTTATCACTCCTTGCTTTATGCTATACAATTGTCTGTCCATCCAAAGTTGTCTATTTTCCTTCATTCCAATGCTTGAATCTTATTGATGATAACTATGTGACATACCGTATTTCTAATTGCTATCGTTCGAGAAGTCTTAATGCTAAAGTAAGAAGCTTTATGATTAATACTTGCTGATAATCGAAGATCACTGTACTCTGAGTCAGTCTCGGGTTGTTAAATGTCATGTCCAGAAAAAGTTGTTCCTTTTTAAGTATATTAGTCTAAAAAGGTTAATGTGTATAAACAATTTTGCATGAAGGATTCATGAAGGAAAATTTCTAAATGACAGATGCAAAAGGGATCTGGAAAATGCTTAGGAAGGCAAGATAGAAGGTCAGGGTAGTTATTATAAGTATTAAGTCATGTATTAGAAGATATTAATTAAGCTAAAACTGAGCTTAGTACTCTTGGCCAGAATTAGTCCTGCGCCGATAAACTGTAATAGAAAATTTATAACTAATTACATCAAACTCAGAAAATTATGCCGTAAAGGGTTAGAATTTAGAGACATGAGGTTGTCTGTCATAAAAAAATTTAAGACATAATAAATTATGTACAGATCATGGTATGCATGAGAAGGGAGCTGTTGTGCAAGCCACAGTATCTTGTTGTACGGGTTGATACCCTAATGTACAATAATCCCATAAGACTTAATTATTCATGAGAAATAATGAACGTTGAGGCACTGTAAAACAGAGTTAGTAATGTCCATAGCCTTGGCCAATTTAAGAAAGAAAGAGTCATATTGAACCGAGTCATCCTTTGTTGGTATATCGTATTCCAAGTCTGAAATTCCATGAAACCGATTTGAGCATTTAAACTCTCGATAGGGTTTGACTTCTTACACCCTGTTATCATGCCATTTATGACATAAAATCTCAGTGATGTTTGAACTCAAGGATGATCTTAAATAGAGCTATGCACGGTAAAAGGTGTTTGATGTGTTAACTATTTGAGGAGTCTCCGTTTGAGTCATACTATGTCGAACGACTAAGTTCTTCAACTACTCCTATGTGGGTCTATACATATTGAAATGCTGAAATTTCTATCTTACTCATCTATGAGTCAGTTATTGAAAAATCGTAGTATGAGTCTCTAGATGAAAGAACTCCTGTTATTTACAAACTGATTCAGTTCGATGTAAATTGTTTCTCCATTAAGAGTTATTGATGGAAACTCTTAGAGTGGAATTATAGTATGCTCACGAGTCATAGCTAGATTCTCTGTGATCTCAGATTTCTTATTGAACCTCTGTAGTTCAGCCGATGACTGCAACGTGTGCGCTTTTAGACTGTATGATATTACGGAAGGTCTACTGTCTCCGCCCATTATGCCTGTAAGCACCGATGGGGCCAGCATCCCTAAACGCATGACTGGGTTCCTCTGAAGAACCTCTAGGATGTTCTGGTATTGATGTCCATAGGGGAAGTGGACTGAGCTGAGAGCAGAAATTGTTGTCTCCTACACTTTATGTAAGATCCCTCATCTTGAACCGGTTTATTTTAGTGTGTGTATCGGTTATCGAGTGGTTTAAGTGTTTTTCCGACTTAAATTCGGTAGTTTTCAAAATAAATGGGGTTTATAAAGGTTTAATCAAAACCAATTTCACAATCATGAGTTTCAAGTGATTTTGGATCAAACCTGAATTTTTGAGATATTTTGGATTTTTTACCAATTTTTCGAAAATTAGGGTTTGACGGGACCCCTACTGGCCCCGCCGTCGAAAATTAGGTTTTTGTGACCAAAATGTCCCATACATTAAACAAAGTCATTATAAAATTTTTTAGAATTTTCTGGACTTAATTTCGGATTAAAATAGCCAAATTTTTCAATTTTAGCCAAAAACCCTATTTCTACTCCACATTCTACTTAGGTCTACCCCAACTTTTTCTATAAAATGAAAGTGCTGTGCCCTTTCCCAAGTTGGGAATAGGCTTGGCTAAGAGATTAGGAGCCTCATCCCCATTATGCTTGAAAAGGAAAGGATTAGAGGTAATTAACTTAATCTCTTTTTGTTTCTTTAGGTTTTTCTTAAAAACCTTCTTAATCTTGATTTCCCCATTGTTTCAATCCATTTTGAAAGCATAAGAACTACTGTTTTATATCTCTTCTCCAAGCCCTAATCTTCAAAATCTTGTTTTTATGTTTCCAAAGCCCTAGATCTAAGGTTTTCTTTTAGTATTCAAAGCTAAATCAAGATTAGTAGTGTATTAACTTAAAATCGTCTTTTTGGAAGGTGTTGGAGGTGATTGAAGGTTCATTCTAATCAAGTCAAGGTAATGGGTACTTCAATCTCAGCCTTGGATAGATAATGGTTTGTTTTCATGGTTCTTTTTGAATGGTGATGCTTATTAGGGCTCTAATGGTGGGTTTAATAAATGCTAATCTTTTGCTATGGTTTCTTGGGATTTCATCTTAGAATGATATGTGGATATGTTCTAGAATGTTTGATGGCTTTTTGTCAATGTTTGAGGTATTTATTAAGCTTTCAAGATTTATAAATAGAGTCCCGGTTTTTGAAAATTTGAAAATGGAAGAGATGACCCGCGATCATCTTCTCGGTTTTGCTTTGTAGCCCGATTTTCTAATGGTCATAACTTTTTACTCCGAACTCCGAATTGTGCGTAGTTAGTGGCGTTGGAAAGCTGACTTCCTGAAATTTAATATAAATTTTAAATCAATCAAATCAGAGATCTATGCACAAAGTTATGAATATTCAAACATTAGAGTCACTTTTCACCTCATTTATGCGTCTTACTCTTATTTTCCTACAAAAACTAAAAACTATATTAAAATACCACTAATTCTAATCAAACACCAATATAAACATAGGTTAAAGGGCTTATGAAATGTATAATTCATGTGTAGATCATATGGCTTATGAGTAATTGAGGTGATCATGTTATGGTTTATTGTATGGTAAAAGAGCATGCTTGTAGGAGTAAGCCTTCAACTCTACATTGATGGATTTAAGCTTGATGATAGAAATTACTTTAATTTCAGTTTAGAATCGTTATTTTTGAAGGTATTTAAGCATGCAAATATTGCTCAATGAGTTTATGTCGAAGCATGAATCATGTGATTAGAATATGCATGAGTATACACACACATGGGAAGATATTATGAGATTTTAGTTGATTATACTTTGATTATGATGCATGAGGGGATGGATTGGGAGCACGTTCCATGTGTTGGAACACACATAGGTCTTGCTCGCGGATGTACCATGATAGCATGCATCATGTATCGGACTTCATGGATGAAGTTTTACCGCTGTTTAACCGGTATTGATCGATTGTATGCAATGCTTGAGATTACTTGCCGGATTAATCGATCGGTGGATTAATCGAAACTTGGTTAGTCCGAAAGGACATGTTTTCGATTTCATCCCTTCGTGGGACAAGTATACTCCCAGGGTTGAGTTGAGCTGAAATGATGTTACATTGAGATACATGGGGGGCGAGTTGTGTACTTGCCTTGTGGATGAGATTATTGAGATTGTCATCTAGACTTGAGCATCTAGAGTAGTACGCTTCGTGCACCAGCTACCACGTGTTTTAGGGTTCCCTGTGTGGGGATTCGGGCTCTCTCCCACCGCATGAGATATCCCAGGGCGAACACACCTGCTCTAGGTTCTCTGTGTGGGAATCGGACATCCTTGGCCAGGATCGTCCAGGGCGAGCAGACTTAGGGGCCGACAACCCTGACCTTATGTTTCCTATATGGAAACCGGACTATGATACGCCTTCGTGGCCTTGACTGGATTCCGCCTGTGTGGCGATGCCGCCTTCATGGCGATGATTGTATTTACTCCTTGATGGAGGCATTCATTATATGTGACTGAAATATTGTTATGCAGGATTATGTGTTATGAATGCATGAGTGGAAAGTATGTGATTGAGAGTGGAAAGTATGCAAATGAGATATTATTATGCAGGATTATGTGTTATGAATGCATGAGTAGAAAGTATGTGAATGAGACATTATTATGCAGGATTATGTGTTATGAATGCATGAGTGGAAAGTATGCGAATGAGATATTATTATGCAGGATTATGTGTTATGAATGCATGAGTAGAAAGTATGTGAATGAGATAGTGTTATGCAAGAATATGTATTATGAATGCATTACTAGAAAATGGTATAATCATGTCGATTATGGATCTATATTGCTATGTTGTGATGCCAAATGACTTTTGATTATTGTCGATCGTATAAAAACCATTACTAAGTTTTATACTCATCCCTCTTTCCTTGTTTTGTTTTGGGGCTGCGTGGTGTGACACGCAGATGGACAGGATCCTCTGTATGAGGAGCGATCGGAGAGAGCTTGGGATTAGGCGTGGAGGCCTTTAGATGTGACTATCTTTCAGTTGTATTTTGTTTTAGTATGAACCATGGTGCTTGTTGACACTTATTTTAGACTTATGTTTAGATCTATTTTTAGACCCTTTGTTTAGAGCCTTTGTGTAGGCTCAGGATTTAAGCCGTGGGTTTAAGACTTGTGGACAATTATTACTCTTTATACTCTCTTATTTACTCTTGCTTAAAGTAATGCGTAACTTTGTTATTGTGACCTCCCATTGTGGGGCATAAGTCTTCCGCTATATCTTTTTAATGTCGCCCCCGTGCGCCTGTTCGAATCGGGCGGTGCCCGGGGCGTGACACTTTAGATGTTTGGAGCTGTTATTCTTTGGTCTTCTCCATACGCACTGTACGTTTGGAGTTTTGAATTATGATACTATTCTTTTATTGACTGTTGAGAGTCTTTGCTAATGATTCGTGTTCAGGTAAGTAAACTTTGTATTTGTTAATCCTGATATTGATGAACTTGTCTTTACTCTTTATACCATATTGTCATTATTCTTGTAAATTCTTATTTTGTGGGTTTTTCTTAGCATTCTACTGAGTATTTCCTATGGAATACTTATGCATCCTTCGATGCAGGAATCAAGAAGGAAAAGAACTGACCAGATATTCTCAATGGAGATTTGTGGCGGATTGCAGTTTGAGGATGCTCTTTTATTATCCTTTATTTAGTGATCTTTATGAACTTATTGGCCTGTGTGCCAGATTTTCTTTTATGATTTGGATTGGTGAACTTGATGGTTGTAATAGTCTAAGTAAACTTTTGATTTTGTTATTTAAGATTTAAGTACATGGATATTTGTTTAGTCATGATCGATCTTGTATGTGTCCCATATTATGTAAAATGAGAATGAGAATGATCGAGTATTCGGTCGCGTCCTAGATCTCGAACCTCCTGACAGTCTTAGATTGGTTGCTTACACGCTCTAATCGAGGTTTTGAAATTTGGGACGTGACATAAACATCACAACCTTTTTAACAACTCTTAACATAACCTACTCAACCAATCATTGTTGCTTAGACGCTCAAGCAGTAACCAAACAATTTAAATGGTAAGATAAATAGTTAAAAACATTGGCCTTCTTACTTACTTTTGATTTTTCCTCCGTATGGGTTGTGTTAGTATGTCCAACAGCTTCGACTTCACTCTGCATGCTTAAAATGCTGTTAGAGGAGGTGTCGACCACCACTAACATTGTATATGCCAACTCAGGTCAGATGAGCAGGGTGGGATTGGAGTTTTCAAGTGGAGATCTGGACTCGCAGCAAAGGGTTTTCTTGGGTTGGAACTTTAATGGTAAATGATGGACCACCAGATGAAGTATTTGGAGCTCGATTAGGGAGCTCTAATGGCGGACAATTGCTCCAAGTGAGGTGGGAAGAAAGGGATGGTGCAGTCCTAGGATTTCGTGCACCTTGATTGCCCTAACTACTTCGTCCCTCTCATCTAGCAGGAAAGTGACGGGCTGTTAGCCCCTCTGTTATGGGCACTTTGGTCATTGACCATGGGAAGACCCTTCAAAATGTTAAAGTTTAACTATTTTAGTCATTGGGACCAAAGTGGAGAAACTCTAACTTGTTTAGACCAAAGTTTAATTTTTCCTTCTTCTTTTTTTCTATTGGAAACTTTCCATTAAACAATTATTTGTGTTCCCTAGTGAAAAGCATAATAGCAATTTATCTTTGGCTAAAACAATCAAAATTGCAAAGGTTATCTATACAGCCATGACTATTAACAAATTGCAGTTAATTAATTCAATCATTGAAAACTTTCCTTCTTATTTCTTTTTTGGAGATGGTTGAAAGCTTTACAAAGCCAAATGGACAAGCCCAATTTTAGTTCATTTATTACTGACTTTTTCTTTTGGCAAAAGCGTTTGTTAATGACTTGAAAGTCTTTTAGAA
The DNA here is from genome assembly GCA_039654745.1 of Houttuynia cordata. Classification (NCBI taxonomy): domain Eukaryota; kingdom Viridiplantae; phylum Streptophyta; class Magnoliopsida; order Piperales; family Saururaceae; genus Houttuynia; species Houttuynia cordata. The sequence goes on from CM077504.1 coordinate 27,833,830, forward strand.
GTGTATATTTTGTCAAATCAATAATCAGCTATTTGAATTTGGACCCACTCTCTATTGCCCTCATAATGAACCAAGATCACAATTTCTTTTGTTTTTTTTCGAATAATCTAATGTTAAATTTCAATGGCGTGAGTTATCACGCCTTGGCTGAATTTATCACTTCATCCATAAGTACGAAATGTCCTTAATTGATCTAGTTAATACAGTTACTTAAACTAAGGGGAAGATAAGCTTGTTAGTGTAATAGCCGTACGTGCACGAGGATTGGCGGTGGGGTCGTAGGGCCTCCAGTAGGGGAAGATAGTAGGGCGTACGTATTTGGAGACGGCGTACAGGGAAGGCGTATAGAGTTGAGTATCGGGGAGGTCAACAAGAGAGAGAAGCATGTGAAAATAGGCGAGGAGAGGCTGGTAGATGAAAAAATTCCATTCGAGTGATTTCCGTCATCGCTCTCGCTCGCTTCCCTTCCTCCACCTTTGCTAAATTGTCGTACCATAATTGCTACGCTCGATTTTTTGTTGGATCTCTTTCCCTCTCATTCTGCCCAGAAATCCAAAATCGTAAAAACACAAAACCATAATATGTTTCAAAGTGCTTCGTTGCCATCATATCTCTGTTTTGGTTATGCTTATATGGTGTTGATGATGAAACCCTAGAGTTTGTGGGCTGTGGGGGATTGTGATTTGGGGAGGAATTGAATTGGGGGTTGGTGGTGGGGTGGGGAGAGAGGGGAAGGTGGGGTTGGGGAAGCAGGGTCAGCGGCGCTGGATTTAAGGGCGATACTGAGGTTCTTTCCGGTCATGGGGGCCGCGGGTTCGAAACTCGAGAAGGCTCTCGGTGACCAGTTCCCCGAAGGCGAGCGCTACTTCGGCCTTGAAAACTTCGGCAACACCTGCTACTGCAACAGCGTCTTGCAGGTTTCTCTTTTTTCTCGCTTTCTCTCTCTTTTTTTATTGTAGAAAACCATTTTTTTTCCATCGTAGGTGCTCTTCTTGTGGATTATCTTCATATTTCAATAGATTCATTGCAGAATCATTCGTACCTTTTCTTTTCTTATGTTTGTTGTATTATTGTTCTCTTATGGATGGATCACTGAGCTTGTGGGTTAATTTTATATGGTTTAGATGCAGCATGCAGCTATGGAGGTTGGCTGTATTTGGATCATTTGTACTTATTATTTTTTGCTCCTATGTTGTTAGGTTTGTTGTTGTTAGGGCTTTTGCTGAGTTTCCACTGTCAACTAGGAAGTTGTCTTAATTTTTGTACTTTGGTCGGAAGTTGTGGTCTGGTGTTCTGGTTCACTATTGTATCAGCTTCCCTCTGTTTGTGGTTAGGCTCAATTCTGTGAAATTTTCAAACTATCAGCTGCTGGTGACTGCTGGAATAATATATTTGCTTACCAAGTTTAAATTTGGTTCCTGATTGGATCGATGTTGCCTTTTTATGAGTAGTGATAGCCGCGTTCTTGCGTTTTCAAGTTTGGCTTTTGGAAGAATATGTACCAGTTTGTGTGTAAGAAATATCTCAAATAAAGCTGTTAATTATGTAAATTTGAACAGTTAGGTGGTGTTCACCAATATGTAGCTGATTGCCAACTTCTAAAGGTCATTCTTTATGTCATCTATCTATGGATGGGAAGTACCTTTTTGTTGAGTTATATATGTGAATTTTACACTGTAACCATGACAAGTTTATTCTAAAGGGATACTTTGATGTTTCATTTTTCATTAGTATTTGTTTTTTGGAACTATTTACTTTACTCATCCTTCCTTTTTGGTAGGTCATTTTATAAATTACCGTTTATGATTTTACTCTTTATGTTGGGATTTTTGCATATCGTAAACAAACATTAAAGAAACATAAGCCTTGTTTTTAGCCTCATTTATTCAGAAATTCCGTTTATCCACCTGGGAAATATCTTTTATCCTTGTGTATTGATCTACTTAACTCAGTTACACAGCTTTAGTGCTAAGCTGTATTAGGGTGAGCTTCATGGTAGATTATTTGGATTGAATATGACAAGAGTATACTCGGAAATATGAGAACATGTTTCTACAAAACTCAGTTACTCAGCTTGAGGGCTAAGCTATGTGAGGATGAGAGCTTCGTGGTGGATAATTTGGATGGATTACGACAACAGTATATACGAAAATGTGAATTCCAAATTAATCAAAGTGGGGGTCCCAAGCTTTTGTTTGTAGTTGTTTTAAATTTGATTTTGTGCTAGAGAATCCTTTATGCATTTGTTGATATAGTGCATGACCGGAATGCTTTCCAGTTTCTTGTGTACTTTCTTACGACCTATCAAGATTTATGAGAAATTAGAAGATGCCTGCTGTGGAAATTTGTGTAGAGATTTGCAAATTAATTCAGAAGTAGAGTTAATATTGCTCATGGGTGTGTCTATTGTACAAAGAATATTTTTGTCACATTAATCTACTATGTTAATGTTCTAAATATGTTTTGGTCCTGCATGCAGGCTCTATATTTCTGTGTCCCTTTCCGCGAACAGCTGCTGGATTATTATACAAACAACAAGAATGTAGGTGATGCAGAAGAGAACCTTTTGACATGCTTGGCGGATCTTTTCTCTCAGGTAATACCTCTATCTGGTACAGAATTGCTGTATTATGGATGCAGTTCATCAATTTGGGGCTTCAATTTTTGCACCTCCCCTCTGTAACTTGCTAATATTCTTGCTTGAATAACCAAAAGTGAAAAAAAGGAATAGTACTGTTCACAAAATTTATCTGCTTTTATTTGCTGCCATGTGCTTCATGTTTTATTTCGGATGAAGTGATTTATAAAGTAGAAGATTACTACTCCCGGAAGCCCTCGACCCTGAATATGTATAGTTTTGATAAGAAAGGCTTCAAAGCTGGATGTCAATTCCGATTATGCCAGGACTCTGAGCCTATATGTCGTTGCACTTTATGTGAGAGGAGACAGATTGGGAGAAGATAAATTATTTCAGAGAGAGAATCATTTAAATGTTCTTCCCAGTTGATAACTTGATAAAGATACTTTCAAAACTTGTCTATTCGTACTGGGGACTATTTACTAGCTTTAAAGCCATGAATGGATGCAATTTCGACGTGTAACATGTGGAGCTCTGATCCAAAATTTCTTCCTGAGAAAATCCCTAAATGTAAGATATTGATTGCAGATTTTTTTTTTGCAGATAAGCTCGCAAAAGAAAAAAACTGGTGTTATTGCCCCAAAGCGTTTTGTGCAAAGAGTGAAGAAACAAAATGAGCTTTTTCGTAGTTATATGCATCAGGTATGACACAATGACTTGAATTTATGTGCATGCTGATGTTGAAGGCAAAAATGCATGCCAAGATCTCACGTGTCCCATGCCTATCATCCATGTTGTCTAAAGTTTTGGCTACACTGGCTGAACTGCAATTGCATGTCATACGAATCATGTGGTGTACCACTTCTAAGTGCATGAGTTGGAAATGCCTGATTGTTAAAGCTTGTTCTAACCAAACATTAAAAGAGAGAAATTAGAATCAGTGCCTGGAAAAGGTTGTTTAATAATTTTCTTCGTTTTTAGTTTTCGTAGTCTAATTATTGTTAAGATGGAAGATTGGAAAAGATCGCATAGAAGATGAAAGGTGAAGCAAACTTCATTTTGCTTTTCATGGTTCAGTTAATTGTTGTTAGGTTTTTGGGCCTGGAACTTTTTCTCTTCTGTTTAAATAAAGTTCTCACGCGTAGTAGTAGAAGTTCATCAACAGCCAGGAAGAAATCAGGTAATGCAGGCAAGGAATGTTCTGTCTTGGATGTGTGTTCCATGAAAATGTTTACATGGGCTTAGCAATACTATTGTTGAAAATGACGGAGAGAATGATGAGTGAGTAAGTAGACAATGCTAGGAAGCATTTATACAAGCACGAATTACATGTTTTGTTTTAATGGTGATGCCTTTTGTTTTGTAGGATGCTCATGAATTTCTAAATTTTCTACTTAATGAGCTAGTTGATATACTTGAGAAAGAGAACAATGCTGTAAAAAGTTCTCCAGAGTCTTTGTCACCACCTGAAAAGATTGCAAATGGACCACGTCCAGCTCAAGCCAATGGTGTTAAAAAAGAACCTCTAGTTACATGGGTGCACAAAAATTTTCAGGTGATTTAATTTGGTTTTTTTAAATAACTTTAAAATGCTTTTTGCGTGATTTAGGGATGCATGTTAAGTTGCTGTCCAAAGTAACCTCATCTGCTCTGTCACGCAATTAATTACTTCTGACAAACATGTATGTGGTGTTACTGGTTGATTTTGGATTTGCATTGGTTTCACAATTTTATGACTGGTATATAAATTTATGAACTTTAATAATTCTTTTTTTTTGACATTTTTATATTGGAGCAAAGAAGTGTTCTTTTAAAGTTCTAAATTTGAGCCTCCTCTATAAATGATGAGTTATATGACTTTTGAAATGCATCTACACTTTAGAAAAAAAATCTAAATATTTTAAAGCTACCAGCATCAGTTTTATGCGGATATCTGGGTTGAAGTGCGAGAAAGATAGCAGCTTGGAGCAATGGAAAGCACACTTAACAGCCATTCTAAATTGATCCTCCCATTAAAATTGTTACAAATGTCCTTTTTGTGGTTCTCTTTTTTATGACGTCCTTGATAGATATGCCTAACCGAATTGCAGGGCTTACTGACCAACGAAACAAGATGCTTAAGATGTGAGACTGTGACAGCAAGGGATGAGACGTTTTTAGACTTAAGCCTTGACATTGAACAGAACAGTTCAATAACTAGTTGCCTGAAAAATTTTAGCTCCACGGAGACATTGAATGCTGAGGACAAATTCTTCTGTGACAAGTGCTGCAGGTTAATTTTCTTTACTTTTTAGTACATGTTTAAAAAGATGGATTACTTGTTTTTTGAGCAGACATGTTTGAGGCTTGTTTTCCTGTTAAGCATGAAGATAACATTTATTTTCATGTGGGCTTTTTTTTCTTTGGTGGCAGTTTGCAAGAGGCGCAAAAGAGGATGAAGATTAAGAAACCACCTTATATCCTAGTCATTCATTTAAAACGCTTTAAATACATAGAACAGCTGGGTCGGTACAAGAAGCTATCTTATCGTGTTGTGTTCCCTATGGAGCTGAAGCTCAGCAATACTATGGAGGATGCGGAGATGGAGTACTCCCTTTTTGCTGTCGTCGTTCATGTAGGGAGTGGGCCAAACCACGGTCACTATGTTAGTTTGGTGAAGAGCCATAACCACTGGCTCTTCTTTGATGACGAGAATGTTGAGATGATTGATGAGTCTGCAGTGCAGACATTTTTTGGGTCCGCGCAAGAGTATTCTAGCAATACAGACCATGGTTATATTTTGTTTTATGAAAGTACTGGTGGCAAGAGCTGAAAGTGGCGTTTTTTCCTGGGTAATGGAAGCTTCCGTTTACTTTTTTCCCAATTTTCTCTGAAATTAAGAGCTCATACTGTCAGAACATCAGTCATATGAGATGAAATTTTTCAGGTGGTGGTTATGTACAGTGTGGGATGGTGTTGAAGGACACACTGTCCTCTGTTTTCCTTTTTCGGCAATAAATACACTGAGTGTAAATGGTAGTTGGGAGCTTCATAGAGTTTGTATTCTCAAATGTTGTTAAATACTTGCTATATAACATAAAACCCAAACGCCCTGCATATAGCAGTCAAAGCCTTCACCTTTGGTAAATCCTGCTATCTAGATCGGGCGTCTGACTGGGATGATGGTTTACTGGAGATAATGTTTAAGTACTTGTGATATGTTACCAAGAGTTGGGTCTGTATGAGGACTTGGCAAGATCAAAATTAAGGACTGACTAGTTTTGTTCAAAATTTGTAGTTTGAATCCCAGCTGAACATTTCTGAGGCAAGTTGAGAAGATGATACAAACCCAGTTGGAAATTGGAATTGTGGCTTTGGAACTAGTTTTGTCTCAAAGTTTTAACTCTTTTAAGGGTTTCACTATGATTAAAGCAGCTTATGTTCTGCTGTTGGTAAATGTCATGTATTGCGAAATTCTCAGAGTCAGCTCTATGCACTGTATTTTAAAGAAAAAGGATGTCAGACGATGTACTGAAATCGCCCAGGTTACTGCAGTTGCTTCCCTCGTACCCTGATTTTATGAATTATTAAAGCTTTGACTCGGGTATATGTTTGTTTTTCGATATGCTACTCATTCTCGGCTTTGTGATCACGATGGGTCCGAGATGCAAAAGAGATTAAGAACTTTAAGATACATGGACTCATGGAGGTATTTGTACATTTAAAAATATTCACTGTTCTAAAATAGTCATCTGTTCCAAAATATTGTGTATATTTAAAAAAAAATTATTTTTATTAGACCATGAAACCCACAAGGAAGTCATGCACGTGACTTCTTCTCCCTGATATCACGTCCAACTCAAATGCCCGTTCACGAACCAAATTCAAGTCAATCTATCCAAGTCTCTTCTAATTTTGGAACGAGAAAGTCACGTAATTTGGCAAAATGTACACAATAATTTGGAACAATGAATATTTATAAATGTACACAGTATTTTAGAACGGAGGGAGTATGTATTTTATCAAATCACGTGACTTCTTCATTCCAAAATTGGAGCAGACTTGAAAAAATTGACTTATTAATTTGGTTCGTGAATGAGCATACGAGTTGGACGGGATATTAATGAGGAGTCATGTGACTTCTTTGCGGGCTTCATGGTCTAATAAAAATGGGAATTTTTCTAAATGCACACAGTATTTTATAACGGATGGAGTACAATATAAAAGGGATTTGTTAAAAAAAGTCATAAATGTAGTTTTGAGCATTCTAGTTGTTGGAGGTCACAAACGACGCAACCACCCAAAATTCTAATACCAGCCTGAAGTGGTTTTGATTTGTGGAGGAAAATTAGGGGTAAACTGGAGAATGAAGATTGTAGGAACCTATCTTCCTTTGGAATCCTGTTGACTATCCCCTGTTCGACCCGGTCTGTCTGACAACACTCCCACCTTCCCCCGCTCTTTCTGGATTCTGCTCCTCCTCCCACTCACCATCACCCATTCCCTTTCTTCCCCCTTTCCCTCCTCCAAGGTGCCCTTCTCTATCTTCACTAGGGGTGCAACTTTTGCGGGCCAACCTGCAAGCCCGACCCTACCTGGCCTGTAAAACTGCGGGTATGGGCCAGAATTTTAAGGCATAGGGTTGGGCCGGACCACAAAATTTTAAGCCTGCTAAACTTATGGTCAGGTAAGGGCCTAGGTAAAAAAACTGCTTAAGCCCACAAATCCGTAGGCCCAGTAAGAAATAACACTATAGATGGTTAAATTAGTTATTAATTTTTTACTTTCCCTCTCAGATTGCAGTACACTCTGAATGAGATTGACAGAAAGCAAGTGTGGAAAATTGTTCGCCTGGCTCCATGATTATTGCATCCAATCTATGCTTTATAGGTCTCATGTGACCAATATGTCTAAATGTCTTACTTTAATCTGTGATCCTATTAAATTTCGTGTCCATGGGAAAGTTTGTAAAAGCAGAGGCTGGATTGGATTATTTGGCAGCAGGAAATGTATATGACTGGTGTTTTTATCATAATAGGACCAGGTGGCATATTATCTTTTTTTTTTGAAAAAATTCTCCATATTTAGTTTTTGTATTTGCAAATAAGTTAATTCATTTGAATGACATTCTGTAATAGCATCATAGTGATGTATTGTAGATTTCTGTTGTAATATAATCACAATATGAAGATTAGGTCACAAAAATATTATGGCAATTGAAAGGCCTGAAAACTCGCAACCCGACCCTAAGTCCGCTTAAGGATAAGGCCAGGCCGAATTTTTAGAATTGACTTCGAGCTAGGGTCAGGCTAGGGCCGAGGTTCTAGCTGTTAAGGCTCAGGTAGGGCCAGTCTCCGGCATGCAATAGCCCAACCCGCTTGCACCCCTAGTCTTCGCACCAGTTGGTGATTATGGAGAAACCAAAGAAAAGCTCTGTCTAGATTTATTACCTCCTCAATTAGTTTATTTTTTAACTAGCTAAGGAGATAATAAATCTGGCCCCAGGGAGTAGTAAGCTTGGTTAAGGAGAATTGCTTTGTACTCCGTTCGGTCACTTTTAATTGACACTGTCTCATAATTGGTCAATTTTATTGAGATGGGGGTCCATAGTAAAAGCTTAGGTTTTTTGGAGTTAGAGAGTCACCTTTCATCGCGGAGGCTTTTTGACCTCAACCTGACACAGAGTTGCTGTGATGACGGCTGGCCGGTTGGAGAACAATAAGGGAATGATATTATCTCATTTTGGTAAGTATATTTTACTACTTGTCTCAACTAAAAGTGACAGGAAAGAAAGGGGGATAATTCATTGATGAAAGTCAAGATCCGAAACTGAGTAGCCTGAAGGATCTGTAGTATGCAGTGTGGTGCCAACTGTTTGGCGATACTTCATCGTTCAATTTAACCACAAGAATGATGAGAAACAAAACATAAGATCCGAAAAGTATAAAGAAGAAAGATACCCTAATCATAAATCTGTCATCCAATATACGAGTACAATTATACATCTATCTTTCTTTTTGAAAAGAAAAATGAAAAAGAAAAAAGGTCAGTTTTGGAATTTGCGGTAGAAGCCACTTCTCCGAAACCCCAGAAACTGCAGTTGGGGCGTCAAAACCCTCGTCTTGGAGCCTCCGTCCGCCGGAATCCAACACTCTCCCTGAGATCCGACGGAAGGAAGAGAAGCGCAAGCTACGAGAGAGATGAGGCTTCTAACCCACAACATGCTTTCCAGCAACATAAAGGGCGTCTCCAACGGCTTCCCGCTCCGCCTCGAGGTCGCCGGCTTCGTCGAAAAGAAGGTCGATCTCAACCCCGACTTCCTCACCTCCATCTTCTCCAAGATCGAATGGCGTGCCCTCGTCGACGCCTCCCGGGCCCTGGGCTATGCCGAGCTCCCCGACGAGGCCGACGCCTCCTTGCTCGAGTCCGACGACTTCCTCCACAAGTTCCACCACGCCCTGCTCGAGCTCCACGTCGAGGAAGGCGCCCTCGTCTGCCCCGAGACCGGAAGGAAGTTCCCCATCAGTAAGGGCATCCCCAACATGCTTCTTCACGAAGATGAGGTGTAATCGATCACTGTAATTTTCCCTTATGCTGTTCTTAATATTTGTGCTACTAAATTGTTTTGATAAGTGTTTATTGTGTCAGTAATCTGGTAGTTCCTCCGTCCAAATTGATAGATACATTTGGTTTTTGGAAATGAAGTATATCTTTTTTTTATCAATCGCTGATATTGGTGACTGAGGAGCTGGAGGAATTAGGATTTGGAAGTGGTTATTAAAGGGGACTTTCAATGGCCTGATATAGTGTGATTTCTAGGGCTAATTTGAGTAAGGAAGATTAGGAACTCGGCGTGTTAGTTTTCAATTCTTCCATTATTTGTCAATAAGTTTCCTGATATTTTGGTAATTGGGTTCTTATCTTACTGTAAGAAGAATATGTTCTTCTCTAAAATAGAATATTTAAATATTAGTGGTCGATTGTAATTGCTTAGGAACAGTTGACAAATGGAATTTAATTCCTCCATTATTCGTCTATAAAATATTTCCTATTTTTGCGTTATTCGTTTATACTCAACTTTTTTTATGGGCACATATGAATGTATATGCAATTGTGTTAAAACTGAAACGAAAAAACTTCTATGCGCGTTTGGGCAACCAAAGCTGCATCATATACAGCCATTTTCCCTTTAAAAACGTCCTATCATGCTTTGTTTACAGCATTTCTCACTTTCCACCCAACCCTCCTGGGGAGATTCGGGCTGAAAGCGGCTGCAAATGAAGCACTTTGGTTGCCCAAGCGCGCCTTATTCTGTGGAATGGTAGGATTTGGCAAATCTCATTTGAAGGCATGAGACACAGAAACAGTAGCCTCGCTCTCATGCCTTTCAGAGCAAGGTGAAGTATTACTAGGCTAGACTAGCTTCACCCATGACTGACTATTACTAGATATAGCTATGCACTGACTATTACTAGATTCAGCTCGCAGAAGTTATGAAGGCTGCATTCGGAATGCAATTGGGAGTAGTTCTTGAACTACTTGGTTGTCTGCTTTTTTGTGTGTATGGTATTACAGGTACAATAATGAATCTTTGTATTGGCTGAAAAGTTTGAAGGTAATTTTGGTATTGCAATTTGTTCATCACTGTCATTTTTTCTTTTTGTTTTAACTCTGTCAAGAGTCAAGGAATAGTGGCTGTACATAAAGCTTACAGGCTCAGCTTGGTTATTAGTTTAACTCCGAAAGAGTTAAGTGGCTTTTTGCCAGTCAGGTGGATAGTTCTTTTCCGAAATCAGAAGAATTAAAATGTGGAGAATTTTGTCACAGTGAAAAATACATTTAAGCTTTTGTGCGACAGCAGAAAGGTGACTTTTCAAGCAGTGCAAACACGACCAAATCACTAGAGTAATCTTTTTTTTAATCGTTATAAAAAAAATATCTTCTCGGCCATAAAATGATGTGTGGATAAAATAAGTAATTTTCAAGGTATTAAGTTGCTTCAAATGGCAAGAATGATATTTCTTGAATATTCTTTATAACGGTATTTCTTGAATAATTACGATTATGCATAAGAATTGCTTGTAAATCATCGCCTTTCTAACAATTATAGTTTGAGAATTGTAATCACACTCTCTAACACCACCTAAATAGCACATGCGACAGGCGCACATCTGTCTCTAACACAACATTTTTAAGAAAAGATGATTTCTACAGCGAGGCAAGGAACTAATAGCCTTTTATCCGAAAATAATGGAATGCACAGGTATCATGGTGCGGACACGGGGCCTATACGGGTTTACACTCGCCGGAATAGGACCCGTGCCCATTAGATTGCTTATTTTCCTGTTTACATATTTAGTAATTTCTATTTTCAGCATTTGAATTAAATTTGGAATTTTTTTCTTTGATTAGAGAAGCTTGATTCCCGTTCCTAATTTGGGCAAATTTGTTGCTTGATTTAGACTCTTGTAATGCCTATTTAATGGCTACTCCTCTATGAAATAAAGTACTTCAGTTTTATGCAAAAAAATCTCGTTTTGATACCTCTGTGAAGGAGAACTCCCGTCGGTGCCGAAGCCGGAAAACACTGGTGCCGAATCCAGTGGTGGGTCTTGGTGCCGAATCCAAACCCCAAACGTTGCGCTTTCGTCGTCATCGCCGTGGTCGTCGCAGCCGCTCGATTTCCCACCACCGGTCTTCCTGATCCTCGATTTCGGAGAGTCGCCGCCGCCGTAACCTTCGCCAGTTCCCAGTGGTGCACTCCGGCGGGGTTTGGCCGTCCAAAGTCGCCGCCTTTCGTTCAGGACTTGCCGTCAGTTCCGAAGCCCTCTTCTGTCAAGCGGAGCTCAGGCCACCATCGCCTTGCCGTCGTTGTCGCCGTCCTCTTTGGTCGCCGCCTCGTCACGGTCGCCGCTACCCAGTCGAGCAGGCCGCCAGCCCCTCTGATCTTCTCCTCCGGCCGCCATTTGTCGTCTCTAGCTACCACTGCTCATCTGCAGCTTTATCGCCACCGCCATCTGTTCTGCCAAAGGGTACCGGATCATCGCCGGCTCTTCGCGCTGAACCCTTGCCGGGGTCAGACCTCTGCCGACTGCCGGACCATCCCTCTCGGCCGCCTGCGCTTCTGGTCGTCACTCGAGCAGACGAGATCCCATCTGTCGAGTCTGGTTGGACCCGGTTCGGACTTATTTTGTGTCATTCGGTTCGGGTTTCAGTTTGGACGACTCAAATCACTTCGGGTTCGGGTTTGGTTCACTCCATACGGACAAGTAAGTGTTATCGTCACCTTTGTGGTTTTAGTTGTCCATCTAAATTATCATATTTGATCTGAAGTGCAAGTGCGTGGTAAACATTAATTCGTACGTCAAGCCTTTTAGTCCTAGCCTAAAACAGTTTCTCAACTGTTGCTGCCCTTCAACCCCTTTTGAAATTAAATCTGAATTATTCGTAGCCATTTATATTAAATTCTTTATCTTGCCTGAGTAGGATTGCTAAAATTTAGAGTTTTCTTTACTTGTTTAACTTTTATCGGATCTCAGTTAGTTGTCCTGCATCATATCACCTCTATTGCATTCTGCTCTCTCCTCTCAACATTTTATGAGTTTTACAAACTCTCGTGTCCCTGTCATTGTTCCCATGTAAAAGCATATTGGTTTTTATTGTAACCAGTTTTGTGATGGAAGATGGCTATATTAATGTTTTATGTGCAACCATCGTGTCATGAAGCCAATCCATATATTTGGAAAGGTGTATGATGAATATGATGATGTTGAATCTTATTATCATTGCTCCCTCTTCGGAGGGTTGCGTCAGGAAGGGCATCCGGCATAAAAACTTGCCACTATGTTTCTTTGTATGGATTTTGTACCATTTTGATTCCAATAAGAGTTAAATGCGGTATATAATCCATGCCGCCGACCTCAGATAGCTGGGATAAGACGTATGATGATGAAACTCTCATGTCCACTTGAGTTAATTGTTAGCTGTTACTTGTTGGATAGAGTATTAAAAATATTATTCCAGTACCAAGAATCATTGATCTACATATTAGTGTAAAGCTATCAGTCTTTCATTATATTCTTTTTCTTTATGGAAAGGCAGATTGCAAAAATTATTACAGGGTGCAAAATTTGAAGATCAACTTTGTATGTAATATATACACCCTATGGCCGGAATTATTATTAACATAAGGTTTTTCAAAATGACTAAATCTTGAAAAACCTTATGTTATGTTAATGATAATACCGGACGGAGGCAGTATAGGATTACTGATTTCAATGTCCAATACCGTTCCCGTGTATTCCTAACCGGTTGGTGTTCCTGTTAGTCGAATAGTTGTGACTCTGCATTTGCTTCGGATTACTTCCATCACAAGGAGTCGACGAACAGGTGACTTGGTAGGTATTTGTTGGGCAATGTAAAAGTGGACCATGTGAGACCCACTTTGACACTTTTTCACTGTCCAACAGACACCCGCCATGTCACCGATGCATGTCTACACCGGTGTAACAAGGGATAAGACAAACCACGTGCCCTATAACCCGTGCTTAACAGACGCTCAATTCTGACAAACTGTAGCCGTTTAAATCTATCATGAGCATTACTTCGTTGACATTATCATGTTAACTTGTGCATGAATACTCCGTAAAGAAGCTCCCACGCATTACAAAATCTCAATGGGGCCCTTTCAAAAAACAGTCTCTCTCCCTCTTCCTATCTTACGTTGAACCCATCTAGTTTCAAATCCAGATGGTCCTTTCAATGAATAGAGGACTACTTGTGCAAGGAACATTCGCTGCAATGCACAGGCCCCAAGCATAGACCCGGATGCTTTGCTTTTATCATGGGTCAAGCGTGAACTGTCGGAACATTTTCAAACATGTTTTGCAAAGACTTACTTGACACTAACACAGATACTTGACATCGTAACCTATCCGAAATCTCCATGACCATAATGCTTTCTGTCATTCCCAGCAACAAATCATAGTTCATGCAAAAAAGTGTATATTTACATGCTAGATTCAATCCAATTGCTTATCAGTTACACATAATTAGCTCTCAGATTGCATAATCAATTTCCAAACTATCAGCACTAATTATCATTTAACAGTTACAATGATGACGCACAACTTGGACTACAGGTTACCAAATAAATCAGGAGGAAACTGCATGCCATAGATATACACTGAATGTACCTAGTGCCACCTCTCGACAGCAATCATATGCAAGTAGGATCCAGTCAGAGCATAAGGTAGTTAATTGATATGGACAACGTATAGAAAAACCTAGTTATGCATACAGCAGATGCACATGTGGCTATCAAGTCGCTGTTGGCATGAAGGTATCATCTTCAAGAAGGGCTTCCAGGTCAAACATGTCATCGTTCATGGTTGCTTCTGATGATTCGTTTGAGAGCACCTGTTTCAAGTATAAAACACCAATCAGGCGGTTAAGTAGATTAACTAAGCTGCCAATTAAATTATATTCCTGCTCCAACTGTTTCCCACACCCGAACACAAGTTTAATGTATTGAGGAAACCACAAGACAACTACACTAGGACGTTTCTGGTTCTTTTGACATCAGTGAGCTGATGCAACTGATAAATTTTTTTTTCCTCCTTGATAATTTCATTTCAATTGATCAATTTTCTTTGAACTATGAGACTTTTTTGTATATGTAAAAAAAGGCAATGCTCCTGGTCAAAGACAATACAGTACCTTTCTCTCTTGAATTTCAGAGACAACAGTCAGAAGCCTTCGGTATTGATCCCTTGCTTCTGGATATTGAACCATAGACTTTACACGAGCAAGTGCCTTGTCCAATCTTGCTTCTGTCTGCTTTCTTCCTTCTCGCAAGAAATCATACTCATCCTCATTAGATGACTCAGTGTCCATGGAGGGGCCTTCATTGAGCGCTTCTGATCGAAATCCACGTAACCCACTCCCTTTCCGCCTCCAGCGCAGAATTACCTTTTCCACTATTCCTACAGACCATATGATGTTTTTGTACTTCTTTCTAACCTGGTGGCCTCTAACAAGGGCCTATATCAAAACAGAAGAAAATCCAGGTGCATAGCATAAGAAACTTTTGTAACCAATCAGAAAGTTGCCAATTGTCATACTAGGAGAGCAAATCTCAATGTGCATGCTAACAGAAGAATATCTACAACAGCCCTTCAAAACCTAATATCTAAACCTTACCAGATTAGAAGAGCGGTCTTTCAAGTTTCAATAGAGAAAAATCTAAAATCAAGAGGCCCAAACGACCCATAAATGAAGAGAAACGAAGTAACCATCAAGTAATTGAATGGCAGCTGACCTGGATCTTGACAATCCTCCGCCTAATTATCAAAAAGTCCTTCCTTCCTTTCCAACCACGAAATTTGTTTTGTATTCTGATTGCAGCACTATGTGGAGGCAAATCATTCTGCCCTGGTCTGTTTGACTTGACAGCTATCATTGAAAGGGCCTGCTCATTTGAATTATCAAATTTACCATCTCCATACTCAACTATCTGCTTTCGCTGGAAAGACTGGACTCGAAATACTTCATGAATTCGAGCTGCAGCTTGAGTGGCATTACAAACAGCATCTAGAGAGTCTTTCAAAGAGAGCCTCTCTGGCACATCACCAACACCATATGCTGAAGCACTCCTTTCTGCAACAGTTTGGACAGCATTTGCTCCACATGATTCCAGTTGGTTCCCATCCTTCAAACCCTCCTTCAAAGTGAGAGATGAGAGATGGGTTGTCAAAGCAGACTCAGCAAGATAACCACTAATTCCTTTATGGCCATTGCTGGAAGCAAGATCTGCTGGTGTTCTCCCAGAAGGAAATTGAGGAGTTGGATCTGTCAAAGCTCCAGGAGCACCATCCAGTGACACAAGAGTAACAACTGTGCGCTCTCTGACAATAAGTTCAAGCAAGACATAATAATTCACGTAAGTTTGAGAACATTAGTTTGCAACTCATACCCAAATTTCAATAAGATCTACCAAATTCAATTAGGAAATTTTGCAGTAAAAAAGGGCCTCTCAGCCTAAACTAGGACTGGAGTTTAATTAGCATAATACCTAAACGCTGACTCTTATGAGTTCCCAGCCACATAGTAGCCTGCTACAAGGATTATTCATACTAGTGGCTATATGTTTTATAATTCACAACTGGCTATGGTATTTTAGGTTATTGTATCAAGCTCAATCCATCTTAATTACGTTAAAAAAATGGTTGTACGCTAGAATATTTACCTGCCAAAAGATGCAGCCCAGTGAAGGGCAGTCCATCCATGCACATCGCGGAAATTAACATTAACACCTGCAGCAATTATTGGCTCTATGGCCCAATCATAACCAAGGGCAGCTACTAAATGAAGCACGCTTTGACCTTCCTTATCTAGGATATTCGGACCTTTACCATCTTCAGACATCTTCTGGAGGAGCCATGTATACAGCCTCTCTTTAAAGAAGTTTTGGAGGAATTGTTCCTTAACCTCATCTAGAGTAAAATCGCCATCTGACATGAGCTTCATCATGTGGACCCACTCATCTGCATTTTCTTCAAGTAGTGAACTGATTCTATTTTTTTCCTGATATTTACCAAAGCAGCCAGATACAGTTTTTGTGCTGCCAATAGAACCCAGAGATAAGAATTTTCCAAGCCTTAGACGAAGAGAAAATTCATCAGGGCTGACATCTAAAGTATCCATTGGCCTGGCTTGGTACACACGGTATTCAAATTCTCGAACTTCACTACATGCCAACCTGTTGGAGCAAGCTACATAAAATGGGACCCGTCCAGCCTTGTGTACAGGTGCATGGCAACGAAGAACACCATCTGCCACAACTTCCGCTGGAACCTCAAGTTCCCCAAACATACAAGACCACTTGTAGTTTTCTGTCTCATTCTTACTCTTCAAAAATGTTCCCATAATCAGAACCTGTTTTACCACAGATTACATTATAATGAGTTACATCGTGAAGGAAAAATATAAAGTACAGTAGTGTAACTCAATTTGAATTTTATGATACCTTAGTTTCCACGTCTGTGTATGCCCAGTTTGGTGAAAAGTCATGAATACTGAAGAGCTGGTCTTGGGAAACTGAGGGGCTTAATAAATACTCATCCAAGTGATCTTGTGATGAAAGTGTTGAAACTTCAAGTGCATCTCCACTTTCAACAGTCGTCCATATGTCTGCAGAAGCTGACTGTACATGCACCTCATCAACCTCCCCGAGTTCTTTACTCATCCACCGAGAGAAACTGTCAAACTTCTTTAAGCCCTCATCTTCCAACAAAGGCCGCTTTACTTCCATAAAGCGGTTGTTATTTTCTTCGTTATCTGTTTTAAGAAGCGAACCAACTTCTGAGTTTGAAACAGCGGTCTGGAATTCATTTGGCAAAGGAGACCAGTTCTGATGATTAGACATAATGGAAAAGGTTTCAGCAGAACTAGGAAAACTGGTGTTGGAGACTTGTTGCTCTTCAAACTTAGCATGTTCACGACAGGCTGAATCTGATTGCATCTTCTGGTCAATAGACCACATAGGTAGGATGGAGCTATCTTGAATATCAACCTGATTGCACCAGTTTGCTTTAAAATCCAAACTATGTAATGTAATCTCGAAAAGGACTTTAAAGAACCAAAACATAGATTATAATTATTAAAAGAAAGTATTCGCTGGTAGAAATTCTTGAACTTTAGTGTTTCCATAAAAGTGATGCGTCTGAAGAAGGAATCTGATTAGGGGAAAGGTGTATGATGAATATGATGATGTTGTCTTATCATCGTCCCCTCTTCAGAGGATTACGTCAGGAAGGGAATCCGGCATAAAAACTTGCCACTATGTTTCTTTGCATGGATTTGGTTCCATTTTGATTCTGGTAAGAGTCAAACTTGGTATATAATCCATGTCGCCGACCCCAGATAGCTGGGATAAGGCGTATGATGATGATCTGGTGGTTTCCATATCTTGTATTACCAACATTACTCTTCCTTATGGTGAAATCAATGGTCATCCACCTACTTCTTTAAAATAGGAGAGCCCAAAGATACATTTCATTAACATAATTAATATACTTGTCTCATAAAGAGTAATATAACGCTTATGTTTGGAACCAGAAAATATGAAAACTACCTCAGCTCATTGATAAATATCAAAATATTGCATTAATAGGTATTATCTTTTCCTCTCACCTGCCATTTTGGATGATTCTGCAAGTCTTCACGATTCTGTTTTTTGACACCAAGCTCATCTGCATAGAGTTGACCAAGCATCATAGCTTCTGGTTTCAGAGTGGCGCTCGTGCTGATTGCTTGAGTAGACGTGTAATGTGCATGTTGAGACCCAAGAGAATATTGTTCAAGAACATCTTCCCACGGTGATGTCACATCTATTTGTTTCCTGGGTTGACTGAAAGTTAACCCAAACCCAACATCACTGATTTCTTTAGACACATTCCTCTGAGGTACTGAGATATAATTGACTCCTAAAACATTTGATTGCTCTCCCTGATATTCACCTGTAAATTCACCAAATTTCAGAAAAACTGTTTACTATACATACATATGTCCATATACATATATTCCAAGTCATAGACAAAAACGTGCCCAAAATGCCTATGAAGGAATATACTATGCTTTTTTCCTGAGTACTAGGAGATACACAGCAAATCCAGCAGAAATAGTTCACATATCTCCAGTACTTAAGACCACCATTTAGTTGACATGTCCACTTATTTCCTGCTTTCATTATTAGCAATTGATTAGTGGCTTAGATAAACTGATAAGCTAGTTGTGGGCCGATAATGAGGGCAGACTTCATAAGGATGTACGCCCCTCTATTTTGATTATGGAATGATTATTGCAGCCCTAGTGCTCTTTTCCTTCCCCTCTGTTGTCTTCTTCCCAATCCACCTTCTTCCCTCACAGTTTGCATTTCTGGTGCTTGCTGGAAGGTCTTCATTGCCCCCAATTATCCTATTTTCTCCGCAAGATTATCTTGTGTGCCACAACAACGCACAACAGTATGCTTCTGTGCATTCAAAAAAACAGATTAAGGCACCATCTAAAGTGCATTTTGGAGACTTTTTGGGCATAAAAAGTTGCATCTTTTATATGAGTTTTGAGATTTGCTCTCCTAGTAACAGGATCATAACATAAGTTTGAACTTGCTACTTGCTAGTAGAGACCGTACGAACTAACTTTGTCAGATCTTGTTCTTCGGTATTTTTAGTATGAAACAGTTCGATTCATAGTATTGCTGTTCATATTACAAGGTTGACAGACAACAGCTCTCTACTACAGAAGGCCTCTAAATAATTAATGGCATAACTATAGTGGGTTCATTATAAGTTCAGATTCTTGATTGATGATAAATCTAATTAGTATTTTTCTCATCTCCTCTCTCCAATGATTGAAGACTCTTCTAGTTATTGGTCCTTCCCCTCTTGTTACTCACTACTTGGGTTTTTAAACCAACCAATTGTGTCAAACCTAGGATTTACTTCGTCTTCAAGTTTACCCCATAGGAGACTTGGTTTTTCTGAATCCGCTAACCCATAAGCTACCCATCAACTCTTTACTTACCTTTAATTTCGTCATACTGTTTATGCATTAAACACTATCCAGCTAGAAAAGCACCATCAGAAATTTCCTTTCATTTTAAGACTTAAGCATTCCTTGTCAATGTGATAAAGATACATATATCTGACGATCATATAGCTAGTGTGGGTTATACCTGAAGAGGGTTCTCGGAGATAAGGGTTCAAGAGACCCACATCTATCTGAGACGTCATAGGTCTATCCCCATACTGCTGCAACTCAGTGTAAGAGTGGTATCTGGAACTTGCTTGATGGTTATCTGCTGCACCGAATTTCTCTTTAGTTGCACTGGAAGATAGGGATTCATAATCTAAAATTAGATTCACACCTTTTTTAGTAGGAAAAGAACAATTGATACTGGTGTTGTGAGCTTTACCAGACTCAGGATCATCATATTCAGACATGAGTGTGCTGGTGAGGCTTGATGTATCAGTAGTTGGAGAGTGTGATTGATCAGAGCTAGCAAGAAAGTTGGAAATCACAGGACTGCTCCCCACAGAGGGGCTGTTTAAATTTTCTTCTGATTCCCGTCCACGACCAGAGCTTGTTCTATTTCCCTACCAAACGAAAAAAAAGATGCCTTCAGTAACAGATAACAGCATTAAATGTTGAATAATTTGATTAGATCACCTTTGTAGACTAAACCTCAAGTAAAAGGCAGAAACTTATATTATAAAAGAACTTAACAAAAAACATTATTTCTTGTGAATAATTAGCTGAAGGAAAACATTGTTTTTCCAACAAATGATAGAATCCGTCCACTACCAAATATGTGTATGTAACACCTATTATTCATCTGTTACCACTTTCTAATCCAAATAATGGAAACATCCGTATAATACCTTATATCTTAAATTGTAGTACTCGGATAGAGAGTAAGAATATTTCATATAACGACATTTGAATGCCTACAACATTGTATAAGGCTACATGTTTCGAATGAAACTGCGATCATCTTCGCATCTTTTAAGTGCAAAGGAACCAAGGTACAAAGTGAGAACATGTTTGGCTTTTGCTCGGGTTTCAATTGAACAATATGGGAACCCACATTTTAGTAGTTATGTGCTTTCTCATGTGGTTTTCGCTCGCACTTCAGGAATTTGACAAAAACTTAGTATGTTTTGTTTGTTAAGTAGACATTATCCAGCCAACTCCAGACCTTATATATATACCAGTATGTTAACTTTTAAATTAATGACTAATTTGTGTCATCCTGTCCAACAAGTGAGATAACAATCTAATTCAGTTTTTATATTCTTCAACCACCTTGGAGATAAAATTTTAGGAGGTCTAAATGCCAGATCATACTTATAGCTGATCACAGGTCTGGTGAGAAAAGTAAAGTAGAAGTAGCTAATTGTATCAACCGTCGCCACATATATCTTCTACCATTTGTTATCCATCTTATGTAAGGACCTTTCTGAGCTTGTAGTATATAATTCCCCATCTTTTTGGAAGTTATTATATAACCCCTATTAATGCAACATATTTTTCATTGCATACCCAAATAATGAAGATAATGCCATATTCATATCTGTGCTCTTCTTCAAGTTTTGTAAAGCCCACATTATTGCAAAGAGCATTATACTTTAACGGATTGACATAATATTCATGCACATAAAACCGGAGAGTCGGTGGAGAGATAAGACATGTATTCTAACCTTTACTTCACGGTAGTGAACAAGGACTATGTGCATAAGTTCCCTGCAGCAACATATAATGAGATACGAAACTCAATCAAAATTTATATCAAGCAGCAATCCAATCTAATCACAAAAAAAGCACTCCAATCCAGTGTGTCTATGAGTTATTTCCGATGTAAATTGTTAGTCCATTTTCCATCAGCTTAGGTTTTGGGGATACTAATCTACCATTACATGAGACAGGAGGCAGAAAGAAATCAGGCAACAGTTTTCATTAGACAATACTCGTGAGTGTGTTCTCTTGTACAGCCTCATTGAGGCTGGAAGAGCAGGGGAGTTTTGATGTACATTTTTACTCCATCACCCTTAACTCAAGCTTTCAAGGTCAAACGATTATCAAAATGTTGATCATGGGAGGTTCCATCAAAGCTAATTTACAGATCTCGAAATCTGCACCTACAATCAGCATAAATCTATAGCATATGAATGAAAGAATTTGGAGAGTGTGAAGCCTGATCATTTCCATATGTTTCCAATTCTACCCTGTGTCGACGTGAAGAGATTTCAGCAACGATTGGTTTGTGCTAAATGGTACACATTGCATGGCTCAGCAAAAGGGAAGAGCCAGCCCCAGAAAACTCAATTATGGAAATAAGCATTTGTACCTAACATCTACAAGAAAATAAATCTAAAAGAGAATTCTTTTCCATACTCACTCCTCTAGCATCCAATAACTGCGTCTTTGGAAATTTTCATTCTCTTCTCCATGAGCATAGTAGCAATGAAGAACATCAATACTTCCAGCCTAGAAGCACAAAAAGTTAAAAGATACATGGCATTTCAAACAAAGTTGAGAATGATATTCTAAGGCCATGTACATCAATCACAAAAGGCTAAAATATACAAAATCCAATTAGACAAAACATAGTGTAACTTTCCCTACTCTCACCTTTAGCCTCTCATGAGCTTCCTTTACTGTCTTTCCATCTTTTTTCTTCCTCCAGTTGTGGCCATCTTTTCGGAAGTACCTTAATTGCTTTCGATCAAAAAGAAAAAGCGAACCATCTAATAAGAAAATTAGACAAAGCCATTAGTTCTTTAAACAAGTTGATGCCTTAAAAATTTATCCAAAGATAACGCACGAATTTAGCTAAACCATTAACATTGTTCATCACTTACGCACACACTGAGCACAGTTATGCTTGCATATGATTTTTGGTAAAAGAATTCAATCTCGCTTTTTCTCTCCGGATTTACAGATGAGTTAAAGGCTACAATAGACATCTGTGGGTGTGACATTATTGTCGTGAACCAGACAAGACAGGACAGTTTGAACCATCAGCAGTTTAATTGTTCCCAGAAACGGATCCTACTTCAAGCACCAGGTTGAATGCCTGAATTGAACATAGCAGGTCCAAAAATACCCGCTTCATTTTAGAGAAAAACTCATGTCAGCCCAATTGGGTACCTAGATGCAGTTTCATAGACTCGGTTAACGACCAAATATTGTCAGAAGTTACAGCTTGCATCAGGATTTGATCTCACAACTTCACCACCAACATAAGCACTCTTACTCATTTTTTGGACAGCATGTTGATGCTAACATGTTAACTTATAAGGTTTCAACTGGGTGGGTAAAAACATAGACATACAGCAAATCAAATATTATTGTTTTGCGGTGTACTTACCACATCATCAAAGTGAAAACAAAGACTAACAATCTTCGTAAGCAAGAAGTATGTATGCAGGTACAAGTCATAAGAAAAATCTCAAACTGTACAAAATGACCAAAGCTCCTGACAGATACAATATTGATATACGGCTACTCAGGCAACATAGAAGCATGAGGTCATTGTCTACGCAAAGCTCTAAAGACCAAACATTTAGCTGGCTTCCTCCATACCACTTCAGTGCAAATTTGAAGTGTGTGTGTTGTGGGAGGGGGGGTGGGGTGGGGGGGAGGGGAATGGAAATAAAAAATTACTGAGTCATCTAAAAAAAGGAACAAATAAGAAGAATCGATCCCAGGATCTTAGAAACCACCTCCATCCACTCACACTCTAATCTCATGCTGGCATGTTAGGAAATCACATCTCTAACCACTCAACAACCACAAGATGAGGCTTTTCTAATCAACCCAAAACAAAAACTTTCAGCATTTGCTCCTTCAAGAGACCTTATAAAGTAAGAATTTAATTGTTGAGAAAAGTTTAAATCAAGTGATATGGTAGGCACTAACAGTAGTAAGATGTTTTCTAATATTCAAGGCCTCTTACTAACCTGACTTAATACCTCTGACCACATCTAAATATACCGTAATCTATTATATCAGACAACAAATCTAAAGACTTACATAAAGATTTATATATATAAACGAGTAGCAGAAAAGCAATTACAGTAAACATCGCAAATTGACAATTCTACGAAAGAAAAAACATACTAGGAGGCCTGTTTGGAGGTTCTGGAGCAATACGGAATTTGTGATAGTTACGGAGAATTTCACAAATTTCAACTGGGCGTAACCATCTGCTTTGCGCTTCCAAAAGTATCTGCTCGATATCTGAATACAGAGCAGAGTGAAACCAAGTTAACATAAAGAAAGCAATTGACAGAATGCACAGCCAATCATTTCATATCATATATATTTCAAAAGACAAAATGCAAAGGGCACATCTCAATTAATAATTTGAGATTGCAGATGATAGTCTTTGCTAATCGACTGAACAATTAACCCACCTCAATAGACGATGTCCTAAGTAATGGTAAAACAGAAACTAACTCGCTCACCTTCAATCCCCTTAGCCTCACAAGCTTCTGACATGCAAAAAGTCACTAATACTGTGTAAATCATACGGCTAAAGCAATGAAATAAACACAATATTTGCGCACATCATTCACCCTTCTCAACGGAAATCTTGGTTACGGCAGCCACCAGAGTCAAACTTGGTCTGCCAACAAGCTTTATCAATAAAACTCGAAAGCAAACCTAATATCAGATTAATTACACATAATGTTCCACGTGAATTACGTGCATCAATTATTACTCGTTTGTATAGTTATTTTCTTCCTGTAACAGCTTATCAAGAAACATATACTCCCTCGCCATGTTTTAATAACTCTGTCGAGAAAAATATGGATGCACCACTGAGGTCAATTTAAGTGAATTCTGAGCCTTTTCTCCTCCAGACAATGTCTCATAGCTGTGGTTTCCACCATTCAATAAAAATCAACAATTTTCAGGATAGGGCTATTAAAACAGGACGAAGGGAGTATTCACAGGACGGAGGGAGTATTCATTTCATGCTCATCTTGGGCACTTTTATGCTATTTCTTTTAAGAACCCACTTTTATGAAAACATTCATTCAATCGCGCCCGCTTTTCTTTTGTAGCCTATCGAAAATAGATATAATGTCCCAAACAAATAATTTCATTTACATAAGATGACGAATAAAACTCAAAATCATGCTCAATGAAACAAACACAAAATATCCGCGAGCAAAACAAACAGCTTTATCAAGCAATTACCAATCGGATATACCAAAACTCGCCTTTCATCAACTAAAGACAGATCAGACCAGACTTTCCAAGCAAATCTAGCTAATTCTCAGCCAAATTAAAACAAACAGTGATAATACTGAAACATGTTGAAATAAACACAAGCAGCTGACTGGAAGCAATATAAGCTGGAAAATCAAGAGTACCAAGCGAAGCAGTTGGACCGTATCGTCGACTCTCAGCCATGGTCGAATCTCCTCAGCTCGATCGCTACGATCCGAATCTCCGAAAGCTTCAGATCCAACCTTAATCCAGAAACCCTTGCTGCTCCAGCAGCCACCAGCTATTGCATCAGACTCCAAGTCAACTACGCCAGGCCGGCAGTGGGATGGACGAGCCAACCCCCGATCGAGCAGCAAAAATCGACCTTCGATTTTCCGAGTTTTGCGGCGAGGGAGGGGACAGAAGGAAGTCGGCGATTGGTCGGAAGCAGAGAGAGAGAGAGCGCGCTGGTCGCCGCCTTTTTAGAATTGTGGTCAGGAAAAAAGGAGGATGTGAACACGACGACTCCTGAGAAGTGAGGAGGACTGAGGACGTGTGGAGGAAGCTTCCTGCTTACTAGTGGGCAGTTATACCCCTGAGAGAGTTGTTTAATTACGAGATTGTACCTCGCGTGTCGACTCGCGGCGAAATGTGTGAGGTGTTTCAACTGTGAAAAATTCGAAAATAAATAGCGAAAGGGAAATGATATTTGTACTTAGATTTTCTACACATTTTCATACTCAGCTGTGTATGAAAATTAGTGGGTAAACTGATGTGACAAAATGTGTAAAAATCTGATGCAGGGTTATCACTGCCCATAGTGAAAGTAGATTTTTTACTGGATGTTTTAAATTTTTTAAAATCCCAACGGCCGCTTGAATTTATTGTAATATAGCACTTCTGAATCTATTAAAGTAGCTTGAAGAAAAAACGAATAAGTAAATATGCACCACAGCTCATGCACGTGGGAGTTCGGTTGGTGCGCTACATGCTGTTGGATCCAGATTTGATGGTGAGCGTTAAACCAGGGGTGGGCAGATGATTCCACTGCCTGTACGTTTATGCAATTCGAGAAAAAACTAAGGAATACTGCAACTAAAACATACTAAATGTGTGCTCATTTCGGACAAAAGTTTGTCATTCTATATCGCTGTTTTAAGACCCGGTTCGGCCCGGTCGGTTGAACCCAGTTGGACCGGACCCGGCCAATTTTTCGGGACGGAACGGCCGGGCCAACCGGGTCAGTTGAGAGGGGGGGAGAAAACAGAGAGTTACAGAGAAGAAGAGAGGGGGAGGGGAGGAGGGGATTATCGCCGGGGCCAGGGCAGGGAGAGGGGTCGCCGGGGGGGGGGGAGAGGGGGGTCGTCGCCGGGGCGCCGGTGTAAGAACCTTCACCTTAAAAACCGGTTTATTTTTTTTAAACATGGATTATCGTGTGGTTTAAGCACTTTCAGATTAAATTCAGTTGATTTCGAAAATAAAAATGGTTTTCAAATGTTTCAATCAAAAACAACTTCACATAAATGAGTTTTAAGTGATTTAGAATCAAATCTTAATTTTTGGAATTTTTTTTTCTGATTTTTACCTATTTTCCCGAAAATTAGGGTTTGACGGGACCCCCGGCGGGCCCCGCCGACGAAATTAGGTTTTTATGACCAAAAAGCCTTAGACATTAAACAAAGTCGTTATAAAAATTTTCAGAATTTTCTGAGCTTAATTTGGTATTAAAATCGCTAAATTACCCATTTTTAGTCAAAATTGCTCATTTTACCCCAGTTTTTACCTAGGTCTACCCCCAAAACTTTCTATAAAAGGAAAGGGTTGCGCCCTCCCCATTTTGGGAAAGGGTTTTGACTTGGAGCAGCAGCCTCTTTCCCCATTTCCAAAAGAGGAAAGGAGTTAAGGTATGCTAATCTATGCTTAATCTTTCATTTTCATTTGATTTTTCAATAATCTTTACTCAAAACCTTGATTTTCCAAATGATTTCAAAGCATTTGAAGGATAAAAATCTCTGTTTTAATATGTATCTTCAAACCCTAAGCTTCAAATTTCGTTTTTATATGATTAAAAGCCCTAAATTTAAGGTCTATTTTGGGTTTTCAAGCTTAGTCGCGATTAGTAGAGTATTAACAATGGATTTATATTTTCTTCAAGGTGATTAAGGTGTTGGACTTCGTGGTCATCCAAATCAAGGTAATGGGTTCTTTAATCTCAGCTTGGGTAGTGTAAATCTTGTTTTAATGAATGTATTTTGAAGGGGTTTATTCATTTTTAGGTCTCTAATGGTAAGATTAGTTTTCCTTAATCTCATGCTTTCTTTTCTTTGGGTTTTGATTTGTGATGGTCTAAATAGGATTTCTGAAAAGTTTGGTGTAATTTGGATATTGTTTGATGCTTCGATTTGATGTTTGAAATTATGAAAATGGTGTTTCGGTTTAATTCTCGAAATGAGGATATACTGAGTGTTTTGGAATTATTGAACTTTACTGAGGTATATGGAATTGTTCTTTACTGTTCGCAATTACATATAACTTAGTAACTTTCAAAAAATTCCAATAAACACAGTAATGTTCAAAAATTTACAGTTAAATGGGTTTTTGGAAATTTTGCATTTTTTTCTATGATTTACTTCACTTAATGACATGAGAAGTATATTATGAGTTAATGAGGCCACGTGATATGTAGAAATGATGATATAATACTTTATGTATGTTGGATTATAGAAAATAAATGTGAGTATGCTTGTAGGAATGTTGTCGAGTTCATGCAAGTAAAGTTATGTTTTTACAGTGGTTTTCACCATGATTTTGGGATTGTGACCTGTACTTAAACGAGTTTTAAACATATGAATATGACACTATGAGTTATGATAGGTATGAATCATGTGATTAGGATATGCATGACTACACACACGCATGGGGATTTACCATGAGATTGTAATTATACCTTGATTATGATGCATGTGGGAATGGGTTGAGAGCATGTTTCATGTGTTGGCACCCACGTAGGATTTGCTCACGTATGTATCCTGAGAGCATGCATCATGAATCGGACTTCATGAATGAGATTTTACAGTGTCTTCATCGGTGTTGATCGATTGTATGCGATGGATGTAATTGCGTGCCGGATTAATCGATCGGAGAATTATCGAACTTGGTTGGTCCGAAAGGACACGTTTTCGATTTGGTCCTTCGTGGATCACGGACACTCCCCGGGTTGAGTTTGATGGATGATATGGGGGGCGTGTTTCGTACTCGCCTTGCGGTTGATACTATTGAGATTAGTCGTACGGGACATGAGTATTCCCGGTGGTAGGCTTGTGCACCCCCTACCACATGTGTTCTAGGGTCCCGCGTAACCGGAATTCGGGCTCTCCCCCACCGCAGGAGACTACCCAGGGCGAACACACCTGTTCTAGTTTCGTTGTGTACGATTCGGGCACCCTTGGCCAGGGCTGTCCAGGGCGAACAGACTTTGGGGTACACGACACCCCCTTGTTTCCAGCGAGGAAACCAGACCATGATACGCCTTCTTAGGCTTGATTGTGTCCCAAAGATATTGTGCTTACTTCTTGATGGAGGCATTCACCATTGTATTGATGCATTATTATGAATGCTATGAATGATTGTGTATCCTGTAGATTCCACGTGTATCGTGAAGGGTGAGTGTATGTTCATATAAATGCATGATTATGTACCATGTAGATGCTCCACATGTGACGTGATGGATGGATGGATCATGTTATATATGTATGATTGTGTACCAGGTTGTATGAGATTCATACCACAGGAATGCATGTTTAGACAGTTTGTGGTTGAGATATTATTATGTATCGTCTTATGACGGGTATGCATGTTCAGTAGGTATGTTGATAAAATTCCATGGTATGTGATGTTGTGAGATGGACGTAAGATTTAGACGGTATTATCACGTGGATTACGTATATTATTTGATGAACTTTCATGCTTTGATGTTTCTTGTGGATTTTCGATGTGTCTTGAAAACCATTACTGAGTTTTATACTCACCCCTCTTCCTTGTTTTGTTTTGGGGCTGCGTGGTGCGACACGCAGACGCGCAGGATCCTCTCTTCGAGGAGCGACCAGAAGGAGTATGGGATTAGTTTGAGCATGATGATTAATGTTGTGTTATCGTACTCTCTATTGTCATGAGATTACAGTAAATGTCGTGTTATATTTCAGACTGTTTAGACTTGTTATCCGAGCCGCGTGTATGGCTCCGGAGTCTATCTAATTGTGGGTGTAAGACTTGTTGATATTCTAGACTTTATACCTCGTTGAATTCTTACTTGTTTACTCTTACACAAAGCGGCGCGAAACTCCGAAATTATGTTATCGCCCGTATATGGGTGTAAGTCTTTCGCTTTGTCCGATGTAACGTCGCCCCCACACATCATTCGGCCCATAAACCGGGTTCGGGTCGGGTCGGGCGGTGCGCGGGGCGTGACAGCCGGGGTGCCGGGAGGGAGAAAAACCGACCGCGGAGGGCGGGGGGAGGGGGGAAACAGAGGGCGGAGAGGGAGGGAGGAGGGGGGAGAGGGAGGGAGAGGGGGTCATCGCCGGGGCTAGGGGGAGGGAGAGTGGTTGCCTGGGGGGAGAGGGGGTCGTCGCCGGGGCACCGGGGGGAGAGGGGGCCGTCGCCGGGGCGTCGGGGTGCCGGGAGGGAGAAAAACCGACGCGGGGGGGGGGGAGAAAACAGAGGGGGGAGAGAAAGGAGGGAGGGGGAGGGGGCTTACCGCCGGGGCCAGGGGGAGGGAGAGGGGGGAGGGAGAGGGGTCGCCGGAGGGGGGAGAGGGGGCCGTCACTGAGGCGCCGGGGTGCTGGGAGGGAGAAAACCGACGGGGGGGAGGAACAGAGGGGAGAGAAGGAGAGAGGGGGAGGGCTTGTCGTTGAGGCCATGGGGAGGGAGAGGGGTCGCTGAGGGGAGAAGAGGTCATCGCCGGAGCGCCGGGAGGGAGAGGGGGCCATCGCCGGGGCGTCGGAGGGGGAAAAAACATAGTGGGGAGAGGGGAGGAGGGGAAGAAAACAGGGGGGAGAGGGGGGAGCCGGGTCGACCCACCGGGTCAAACCGGTTAGCCCGACCCGGTCATCTAACCGGGTCAATGGCCGAACCGGGTCTTAAAACACTGTTCTATATGAAGGATGAGGAGTTCACCCCATTGTTTGGCCATCCCACACCAACCGATCGTGCAATGGGGTGGACCGGCCAAACGGTAGGGTCATCATTTATTCTGATACAATCATTTAGACAAATCAAAAGGGGTTGTTTGACAACCGCTTCATGGAGAGCCTCCAAATATATGAATTGCAATGATGACAAAACATGATGACAAAAATTGAGCAAAAAATCACAATGTCTCCTCATGACTCATGAGGAGGTTCTTTTGATTTTAAAGCTGATTTAAGACTTTTGAACGTAGTAGTAATTTGGGGTACTGTATTAGGACTAGAAGGGAGGATTTGTGGAAAGCTCCAAATCTCTACCATCAAAGCACGACTTTTAGGGGCATCCACTTTTGGGATTATCCACTAACCAGACTAGATAATCCCAAATGGGAGTGAATTTTTGGAATTTTTCACGATCCAAACGTCCCCTTAAAAAATTTCCCAATTTTGTATTAAGGCCGTTTGGGGCATGAAAAATCAGTTTCATCTAATCCCCAAAATCTACCTTGTTAGTGGATTTTTGGGATAATCCACTAACTAGCTAAAACACCTCATGATGATTATCCCAAAAATTAGTTGGTTAGTGGATTATCCCAAAAATCCTAACCAGCTTGATTTTTTTCAGTTGGATGGTGCTGATTTTCTATGCCCCAAACTGCCCCTAAGTGTGCAAATTATATTCACATCTTCACAACGAGGTTGTGGGCAACTATGTAAAAAACCTGTTTGTCTCTTTACAAGCCCATCTAAGAAAAAATCTGAAAACGGCCAAAACAACAAAAAGGAAGGGTATCTTCCGTTGGAAAAGACTTTGGGGCCGTTTGGATCGTGAAAAATTAGTTTCATCCACTCCCAAAAATCCAACTGGTTAGTGGATTATCCCAAAAATCTACTAACCAAGTGGATTTTTCAATGTGGATGTTCCTAATTTTTTGATCCAAACGGCCCTGTTACAAAATCACTTATGTGCTGGCGGGGAGAGTGAGTGTAGCGACCGTAAATTTTATATTAATAAAGTGGAATTTTATTGCTCAAATGGAGTAATTTTGACTTCTAGAAAACTCATTAAAAATTGAATTTATAAGTTTTTCCGTCAGACCGATTGATCGCTTTTGTATGGCATCGATCGGGAGACGATCGATCACTTTTGTATGGCATCAATCGCAGGATGATCGATCACGTATACGGACCGGTCGATCGCCGTTCATTTTACGATTTTCGAGGCAATCCGTTGGGGAACCTCTTGGGCTGATTTTGGGGGATCTTTGGAGGACGTGTCTTACCTAATTAGTCCTAATCAACTGATTTAAATCTTGGTAAACATTTTAAATTTGAAAACCCTATTTAATAGCTAATTGACAATCTATTTAAATAGAGAATTAGTTATGGTAAAGAATGAGATTTTTTTTGGGAGATTATGAATGTGATTGGGATGAGATTATGGCCCTTTCCATGTGAATGAAGGATGCAATATGTTAAGGAAATAAATTGGAATAATTGTTTTCAATTAAGATATTTACTTGAAATCGGTTTGGTAACTAAGTGATTTAGTCAAAGATACTTACCAACCAAGGTATGTAGCTGTTGGGATGGATTGATCACGTCCCTAACTAAGAGATTCACCCTTATTTCTTGTGGATCGTGGCCCTTGGATGAGTGTTTGATCAACGGTGGAGGTTTGCCCTAGAGATTTAAGCTTTTCCTATTTAAACCCTCCATGAGAGAGACCGGCACCCTTTTTGGTGAGCTTTGGAGAACGTGCCAGCAAGAGGGAAGAACAACCAGCCTCCTCCTTTGTTCGTCCAAGGTGGTGGTGTGTCCGTTGGTGGTTTTCGTGGTGCTTGCGCGAAGAAGAAGAGTCTCAAGATTGAGTAGAAACTGATTTACGATTTTTGGGTATCAGTTTCCACAAGGTAGGATAATCTTTTACCACAATTTGTTGTCTCTAATTTTGTATGATCATGAGTATATGATGTTGCTGATTTTATATCCTACAACATGTTCTATTTACATGTCATACTATTGTTGTTAATGCGATGAAAGTTATATGCTTCGGTTTGCATGTTCTACCGTATTTGATCGTACGTATGTTTCAATTCTTCTCGTCTTATGCCTAGATGACATCCCCACTTCACTCGACATGAAAAGATTTGTTCTTTATGCTCTTTGAGTTGTATTGGATGTCTGTCCAGAATTAGTTGTCCCTTTTCCTTGATGGTTGTGTATCATGTTGTTTGTAAACGTGACCGATTGCCTAAATTCGGAGTGATCCTTTGTCGTACATCTTTCAAATGTGAACAAAGTACCTATCCAAGTCTCTAATGTTGAAAAGTTGTGATCTTTAAGTCAGAGTCCAACATGATAGAGTGTTGTATGTCTAAGTTTAGGTGTCCTAATTATGATTACATAAGACTATCATACTAGTATGCTTGTTAGCAAATCGAGTAATGTATCTAAGTACATATCATGCTAAATAATGAATTAATTAGTACAAAATTTATAAGAGTCTCTCTGCCATACCGAATGGGGTCTGACATCATGTCAGTATGTCCCTGTTCACTGATCATTTAAAATTAAAACCCTTGCAAGTGCACAAGGCAATTGTACTACGGCGAGTATCAAAGGGTTGTCGAACCTCAGGGACGGATTAATCTTTTACCAAATTCAAGAGAAGAAAGTTGCAGTTTTTGTTTAATCTAAGTAAAGCTATGAACTTTAACTACTAAGCTGAGATTTAATCAATATGGAGAAATAAAAAGGCAGAGAATCCACCACTAGACATGCAATTACTACTCTTAATTATTATTAAGCATTCATTGACATGATATGGTAATTCGTGTTCTTGATCGGACACACGAATTACTAATGAATTCACTAACGTTCTTGATCGGACACGAAAGTTCATCCACTATTATGTAATCAATCCTATCCTTGATCGGGCATAAAATCAATCACAATATCTAATTTTATTCATAATCAATCAAGTCTATGATCAAGCACTCAAAAGAAACTCATGAAATCGCATTAAGCATGAATCATAATCAACTTTATAGAATTAAACTATCAAGAGTAGCAATACACATCTAGGGCTTCATCAAGCCTTGACAAGGAATTTAGTTACACATAGAAAAAGAGAAAAGAAAAGCCTGTTTATGTAGATTCATCATCATGAATCCTTCTTCTTTGCTCCAAAAGACTCCTTCTCTTCCTCCTCTCTAGCCTCCAATAAAGCTCTGGTTCTCCAAGGTTGAATGCCCAAAACGTTCTCCCATAAGGCCTATTTATAAGAATGAAGAGAAACCACGAAGTCCCCTTCCAAATCCAAGTCGAAATAGGTCTTATTTCAGTTTTCCGCAGACGGCGATCGTTCGCTGGACGATCGATCGCTTTGCCGATCGATGCCGTATGATACCAATCGATCGTAGTTACTATCTTCGGCGATTGAAAAATTCTAGTAGATACGATCGATCGTTTTTATTCCGATCGATCGTTTCCTTCAATTCTCTGCTTTTACGGCTCTAGCGATCGATCGCATTGATAGCCGATCGATCGTAGTTACTATTTATAAAATTCAAATGGCTATAACTTTCTGTCCCGAACTCTGAATTGCACGTGGTTGGTGGCGTTAGAAAGCTAACTTCTTGAACTTTAACATGAGACTTGAATCAGTCCAATCCAATATTTGTACACGAAGTTATAATAATTTTACCATTCGAGTTACTTTTTACCTCATTTCTGTGTATTACTCTTGTTTCCTACAAAAACCAAAAACTATATTAAAGTAGTAGTTATTCTAATCAAACACTAGCATAAATATAAGTTTAGGAGATAATAAAACGCATATTTCATGAGTAGATCACACCCCCAAACCTAGATTTTGCTAGTCCCTAGCAAAACAAAACAAAACAAAATGAAATAATTAAACTAAGGAACTAATGCATAAAAGTAAACACCACTTTCGTAGGGAACACGATTGCATTGAGCGTATGCAACAAGCCGTTAAACCTCTAGGTGTCCCTAGTAGGACGAGTGTTGTCTCGTGAGGGTTTGCAGCCATGCTACCCACAAACATGTATTTATGAAACTAATTAACCTAAGTGCAAAAATAAAGCAAAAATTAAAACATTGCAAAACAAAGAACCTATTATCCCGACAAATACATATTACAATGCTTAAGAGAATTAACCACACGTACTTGGTTCATAATCAACAGGAATATAGAAGCTCTCAAGTAAGTGGTTTTATTCCACATTTTCATCTTGGAAATTTCTGCTCAAATATAATATAGCATGATAATGTAAATAGTAAAAGTGTAGAACATTGTAGTAATACATTCTAAATTTCTGTTTTATACAGATCCAGTGTTACCCATTAACCAAAGAACATTAGAATCTACATAGTCATCGTAATCTTTAGGTTCATGATAGCACAGATCTGCGCACCTCCTTCGGGTCCAACATTCTAGATTTGAGAGGATAATACACCATAGACTTTTTTTTTCACTAGGACTGTGTAAGGCCTGACTTCAAGATGCTTAGGTTTAGCAATGACTCAGGACAATGACTCCCAGTCAGTTTGGCTTAGGGCATTAGGTTTTAAGAGACCGCTTCGGGCCCGAGCATCAGCCTAAGTTAATCCTATAAAGTCAAGCAGCCCCTTTCTTTCATTTTGTTTTCATTTTTTTCGCATTTTCATTTTCAGCACATATATTTTCAGCACATCTTTATCTTGTCCAGGCTGTATTATACTCTCAACCTATTTCCGGTTCCAATCCCTTGCCATAGCCAAGTAAATGGTCTATCATGATCTTTTAAGCTCAACAGACAACTACACATCATCCAATGACTATGACTAAAGACATCCCACTATAAATTAGCATTCAATAAATCTCTAGATGGTATTACTTTATATACTAGTGTGTGTAAGTGAGTTTTCGTAGTTCAAGCACTTGTTCCAAGAGGACTGTGACAAAAAGATATGCTCAGTTAAGTGTATCTATCCTCCAGTATACTTACTCACACTTCCAATGCAAATTAATCTCCTAAGAATTATAACATGCACAATTACGGGATAAACTATCAAAACCTATGAAAAACTACTAACAAACAACTTAAAACTACTCAAACAAATTTAACTTTTTTTTTTATTTTCCTTTTCTGATTTTACAATGAAGCACATCCTCTCCCCCAAACCTAATATAAGCATTGTCCTCAATGCACAATGAAAGGCAAAATACAATGATCATAAAAAGGGAAAAGAGAAAGAGGAAGGAAAACACCAGAGGAAGTGGACTAGAAATCCCGATCATCGCCATCACCATCGCCTGGAGGAAAATGCCATGCATGAAGAAAATCGACTATGGAGTTGAGGCGTTCCGTAATAGCATGCTGGGAGTCCATAAGCACCTGCTGTGACTGGCGAATCTCCTGCACATGGCCAGTGAGATCGTTGATCTGCTGCTGCATCGTCGCCCATGGTGGTTGAGCAGGCTCACCCTCAGGTATCTCTGCATGTTCCTCAAGACGGGGAGCTCGTGGCCACCCGCGTCGTGTATGGCCCATCATACGGTTATACGCATCCACTCCAATGGGCCCCAGTCCATGAGATACTCGAGAATGCTCAGGAAAATGCACTCCATGAGTCAGAAATACCCGCTCTAAAATGTATGGGTACGGTAACCTCTCATCTTTTCGGCCCACCATCATTTGCTTCATCCGGCCAAAGACGAAGGAAGGTAAGTCAAGATCACGGCGCGGAGTATCGTCGCCGAATACATAGAGTAAATCAGTCATGGTTCGGTCGACTTTCTCCTTCCGGGCCGACCATACATCATGCTGTAGAATTAAAAAGGCAAAGCGAAACTCCGATCGCATGCTAATGGCGGCAAGGTACGTAGAGGTCCCTGGTCCTACTGCAGACCCCATCAATCGCCCTGTGATATTCCGGTACGGAGGAAACTGATATCCATTAAAATCAGGGTAATGAATCGTACCTCTGTCACACCCCATAGCACTAGCAATATCGGCGACTCGGACCCGGATGGGTTTACCACATACAACGCTATGAATAGTCACCTGCTCTGGATTATCGTTGTCGTCAATGGTGTCATTGGCATAGAATTCCCGAACCGGGTCCTCGTGGACCATCACAAATGCATTCTGCCCTTTTGCAGCGATATGGGTGAAATAGTTCACCCAATCCGCCCAGTCCTCGATCCATCTCTGAGTTGGAAGATCGGGAATAGACGGGTTCAGGGCCACCTGCCTCTCATATTGTATGGGCCGTGGCTGTGCAGCAGGTTCAGGTGGAGGGGTGGAAGGAACAGGGCGGGATGAAGAAGCTTCACCCCTTGAACGTTTGTGAGCGACAGATTTCTGAGGCATTGTACCTGAAAACCAAAGATAATAGTGAAAATCTAATCAAGGTACAAGAACATGCAGCATGTAATTACAATACTTAAATATCACAGGAAGCATGAAATAACAGATCCACTTCACAATTTTCGTTTTTTTTTTTAAAATAATAATAAATTTCCTAAAAATAAAAAAAATAAAAATTTTATGAAAATTTAGGAAATTGAAAGGGATCATCATGCATAACAAAAATCTCAATCATCAATATAGAAGTATGCATATAGGTCCCCGAAATCAGATTTCGAAATTTTTTTTTTTTAAATAGCAAAACACTGTTCACCGCAAGAACACACATCCAAAAAATTTAAATAAAACACCTAAAATCGAAGAATCAAAGGCTGAAAGTCATGCATAAGCATCGTAATAGTCATTATAAGAGAATGCATAAGAGTAATCACAACAATATCTACCAGAAACCAAGAAAAATCGAGTTTTTATGTTTCGGCTTACCGGAAGAAAAAGGAGTGATTGCGATGAAAGGAGTGGGAAATCATGGAAACAGACACCGGATCTGGATTCTACGTGCAAAAATCCTTCGGGGGCCGGAGTTTCAGCACAAACAATGGTCAGAAATGGTGGCGGCGAGCGGAAATAGATTTATCTCGCCGCGGCCGTTTGGATTTTAAGCGCGAGGAAGATGACCCGCGATCGATCGCTTTTTTATCTGATCGATCGTTATGTAAATAGAGAAACAGCACCCGTTAGATTGAAGATGAACGATGTTGATGTACCGCATAGCGATCGATCGCAAAGCTAAGGCGTCGATCGGATAGAGATCGATCGTATATGTACGATCGATCGTATCTTCTGTTCTTCGATTTTTTTTTTTGTTAAACATATCCTCTCCCCTAAACCTAGTATGAACATTGTCCTCAATGTGAACAAAATATAGTATGACAATGAGTATGTAGCAAAGAAAATCAAAATAAAGGAGAGAATACACCTGAATACGTGGGTTGCCTCCCACCAAGCGCTAAGTTTAACGTCTTCAGCCAGACTGGGCCAGGATCATTCTGTTTGGTCTGGATCATCCATGTAGACAGCCACTGCATCCATGTCGGCAACAGTCTCTAGATAAGGTTTCAATCGGTGGCCATTTACTTTGAATGTACTCCCATTTTTTGGATTGTGAATCTCCACAGCGCCATGAGGGTAGACATTTTTCACAATAAAAGGTCCATACCACCGAGAACGAAGTTTCCCAGGAAATAGATGTAGCCGTGAATGGTAAAGTAATACTTTCTGCTCAGGCTGAAAAGATTTCCTAGAAATCATCTTGTCATGTACAGCCTTGGTCCTCATTTTGTAGAGTTTCGCATTCTCATATGCCTCAAAGCGCATCTCCTCTAACTCACTCAATTGGAGTCTTCGCTGCTCACCAGCTTTATCCATATTAAAGTTGTACGCCTTAATAGCCCAATAAGCCCGGTGTTCCAACTCAACAGGTAAATGGCAAGCTTTGCCATATACCAATCTATAAGGAGGCATGCCAATAGGGGTCTTGAAAGCTGTCCAATAGGCCCATAATGCATCATTCAGTCTCAAGGACCAATCCTTCCTATCGGGGCGAACCGTCTTCTCCAGAATCTGCTTGATTTGGCGATTGGAGACCTCCACTTGGCCACTTGTCTGAGGATGATACGGTGTTGCAACCTTGTGGGTGACAGAGTATTTCTTGAGAAGAGCCTCAAAAGACCTGTTACAAAAATGAGAACCTCCGTCACTAATGATAGCTCGAGGAGTTCCAAACCTGCTAAAAATGTTAGCTTTCAAAAATTCCAGCACAACTTTATGATCATTGGTCCTAGTGGCAATAGCTTCAATCCACTTAGACACATAATCCACAGCAACAAGAATATAAGTATGACCAAAAAATGGTGGAAAAGGTCCCATGAAATCGATACCCCATACATCAAACATTTCAACAATCAATATGGGTTGTAGGGGCATCATATTCCTTTTAGACAAGGCTCCCAATTTTTGACACATATCGCAAGATTGACAATAAGCATGAGCGTCTTTAAATAGAGTTGGCCAATAAAAACCGCTTTGAAGTACTTTGGCCGCAGTTTTCTTACCACCGAAGTGTCCACCACAGGCCTGAGAGTGACAAAAAGATAAGATGCTATGAAACTCACTCTCAGGGACACATCGTCTTATGACCTAGTCAGCACATATCTTAAATAGGTCAGGGTCATCCCAATAGTAATGTTTGACTCGAGAGAAAAATAAGTCTTTATCATGTTTAGACCAAAAGGTTGGGATTTGACCCACAGCAAGATAATTCACAATATGTGCAAACCAAGGTGGAGATGTAGTAGAGACAGCAAAGAGCTGCTCATCAGGGAAAGCATCTCTTAGAGGGTCATGGCTATGCAGATCAGGAATAGGAATTTTGGATAGATGATCAGCCACAACATTCTCAGAACCCTTTTTATCTTTAATTTTAAAGTCAAATTCCTGGAGGAGTAAAATCCAACGGATCAGCCTTGGCTTGGCATCCTTCTTGGAAAGAAGGTACCTCAAGGCTGCATGATCAGAGAAGATGATGATCTTACTACCCAGGAGATATGACCTGAACTTATCTAACACAACAGCAAGCAACTCTTTTTCTGTGGTAGTATAATTCAATTGAGCATCAGTGAGTGTCTTGCTAGCATAGTATATAACATGAGGAATTTTGTTGATGCGTTGGCCTAACACTGCCCCTACAGCAAAATTCGATGCATCACACATTATCTCGAAGGGCAGTGTATAGTCAGGGGGCTTAATGATGGGGGAGCTAGAGAGGAGGGTTTTTAATGTGATAAAAGCTTCTTTGCACGACTCATCAAATTCAAATTGCACATCCTGACCGAGAAGGTGACATAATGGACGTGATATCTTGCTAAAATCTTTGATGAATCGACGATAAAACCCTGCATGGCCAAGGAAAGACCGTATTTGCTTAACTGATGTAGGTGACGGTAAATTAGCAATCAGGTCAACCTTGGCCTTGTCAACCTCTATACCCCTTTTTGATATAACATGTCCAAGCACAATCCCCTGTTGAACCATGAAATGGCTCTTTTCCCAACTTAACACTAAATTTGTTTCCTCACAGCATTTTAAAACTAAAGCAAGGTTGTGCAAGCATTCATCAAAACAAGCGCCAAACACCGAAAAATCATCCATGAAAACTTCCAAAAATTTATCAATCATGTCGGAAAAGATGGACATCATGCATCGCTGAAATGTAGCAGGGGCATTACAAAGACCAAAAGGCATTCTTTGATACGCAAATGTACCGAAGGGGCATGTAAAAGTCGTCTTTTCCTGATCCCCTGGAAAAACTGGCACTTGATTATAGCCGGAGTACCCATCTAAAAAGCAATAAAACTCTTGGCCCGCTAATTTCTCTAGGATTTGGTCAATGAATGGGAGAGGGAAATGGTCCTTACGGGTGTTAGAGTTCAACTTCCTATAGTCAATGCACACCCGCCAGCCCGTGGTCTCTCTTATTGGCACAAGTTCACCCTCTGAGTTTGGTTTCACCATGATGCCCGATTTCTTAGGGACAACTTGGATAGGACTCACCCACTCGCTGTCAGAGATAAGGTATATGATACCTGCGTCTAGAAGTTTCACTATCTCTTTCATCACCACCTCTCTCATGTGAGGGTTCAACCGTCGCTGCCCCTCCCTAGAAGGTTTGGCTTGGTTCTCCAGGTTTATGCGATGCATGCACACAGAGGGGTCTATACCCCGGAGGTCAGCCACTGTCCATCCTATAGCTCGCCGGTGTGTGGTAAGGATCTTCAACAACTGGGCTTCCTGGTCAATAGATAGGCTAGATGAGATAATTACAGGAAGGGTGTTGTTGGGTCCTAGGAAGACGTATTTGAGGGAGCTAGGAAGGGTTTTGAGGTCAAGTGTGGGTGGGAATTCTATGGAGGGTTTAAGTGGTGGGCCGGTCGACACATGGAGAGGGTCGGGGTGGGGTCGCCGTGGGATATGTCCAGGGTATAGGGCAGTCACTAAATGGTGATGGACCTCCTCAAGGTCAGGTGTGCCCTCATATTGATCGATCCAGTCATAGAAAAGGGTGTGCTCGAGGGCATCCTTAAGCACAGCAAAGGGAAGGTACTCCTGGACGAGGTCATCGAGGTCGTCAACCATAAGGCACTCAGCTTCACTCGAGGGTTGTTGGGAAACACTAAAAATGTTTAATTTAACTTTCATGTTCCCAAATGAGATGTTCATGAGCCCTGACCTACAGTTAATGGTGGCATCGGCTGTGGCTAGGAAAGGGCGGCCAAGGATAATAGGAATTTGGGATTTGGAGTTGGCAACTAGTTCCATGTCTAAGACGACAAAATCAACAAGAAAATAGAACCGGTCAACTCCAACGAGAACGTCTTCTATAACACCTCTAGGTCTGCGAATGGATCGGTCTACTAATTGAAGAGTGACTCAGGTGGGCTGCAGCACTCCGAGGCCAAGTTGTTCATACACGGAGTAAGGGAGGAGGTTGACACTGGCCCCTAAGTCCAAGAGAGCTCGGCTAATGGTATGGTCACCTATGACAATGGATATAACAGGGACACCTGGGTCCTTAAATTTAGGTGGCATATCACTGGTCAGTAAAGAGCTTACTTGGTTGGTCAAAAAGACTTTTTGGGTGACATGAGATTTGGTTTTCCTCTTTTGGGTACACAGGTCTTTCAGAAACTTGGCATATGCAGGTACTTGTTTGATGGCATCTAAGAGGGGAAGGTTGATCTTAACCTGCTTGAAAACTCGTTGGTGGGACTTACTAAACGGGGAGGGTTGGTTGAGGCATTGAGGGAAAGGAGCCCTAGGGATATAGGATTTTTCATTGGTAGGCGCAGTTGGGACATCCTTCTGTGGTGGGAGACTAACAGGATCAGGCATGGTAGGATTAGAGGATTGGTTTTGTTTCTCAAGGGGAGTGTCCTCACTTGCAATGGTTGGGTCCCTAACCTGATTGTCAATTTGTTTTCCATTTCTTAGGGTAGTAATGGCTTGCACCTGCTCATTTGGATAATGGGAACCTTCAACGGCGAACTGGCCTCTAGGGTTCTGCTGTGGTTGGCTGGGCAAGGTTCCTACTTCCCTACGATTCATTGATTGGGCCAGCTGTCCTAATTGGGTTTCTATTTTAGCAATGGATTGTGTATGAGAATGAACAAGCTGGACTTGGGTTCTTAGCTCACCTTTCAGCTCCTTGTGTTTGGATTCTATCTCAGTCTTTATATCAGCTTTTATTTCAGTTTTCATCTCAGTTAATGCGGCTAGCATTTGACTCATTTGGTCTTCTAGGGATGGTTTCCTGTTGGCTTGGCCAAATGGGGGAACTGTGGCTGGCTGGTAAGGCTGAGCATGGTTTTGAAATTCCTGTCTTGGGGCCTGGTTAAAAGCGGGCCCCTGGTTAGGTTGTTTCCAGGCAAAATTTGGATGATTTCGCCACCCCGGATTATAGGTATTTGAGTAGGGGTTATTGGCTCGAGGATACCCTTGTGCATAGTTGGCATGCTCCTGTACAAGATCTAGATATTGGGAGGCAGAGGGGCAGTCAACTATAGTGTGCATAGGGCTGGCACAGATGGCACAGGCATCTTGAGAGTTTGGGATATAAGGTGGAGTCTGAGAGAAAAACCTGTCAAACCTCTCAGTAAGGGATGCCACTTGGTGTTCTAGGTTTGTGGTAGCTTTAACATCATACATGCCTCCCCTTGAGGCACTCCT
The DNA here is from genome assembly GCA_039654745.1 of Houttuynia cordata. NCBI lineage: Eukaryota > Viridiplantae > Streptophyta > Magnoliopsida > Piperales > Saururaceae > Houttuynia > Houttuynia cordata. The sequence continues at coordinate 27,875,514 of CM077504.1, forward strand.
GCCAGGCATATGGCCTTCAGATCTATAGAGGGTGGCACTGTGTAAAGAGTTTTCGTTCAGGTCCTCTAATAGATCCCAAGCATCATCCGGGGTTTTCTTCATGAATGTGCCTCCACAAGAGGCATCTATTAGGGTCTTATGCTGATCGCACACACCCTCATGAAATCTCTGTACTAATTGCCATTTGGGCACATCATGGTGGGGACAGGACCAGAGTAAAGATTTCATCCTCTCCCAGCTTTCATGGAATTGTTCATTAGGTATCTGGGTAAAAGTGATGATTTCATAGCGGATCTTATTGGTCCGCCCCACAGGAAAGTATTTCTTGAGGAATTCGGCCTGAAGTTCCTCCCAAGTAGAAATAGAATTATGCTCAAGGGAGTATAGCCATTCCTTGGCCCTATCTTTTAAGGTGAAGGGGAACAACCTAAGGCGCACCTGGTCATCAGATAGTGTAAGTTTAAAGGTTGTGTTAACCTCCAGGAAGTTTTGTAGGTGCCTATAGGGGTTCTCATTCAATTGGCCATGGTATGTGGGCAGCATCTGGATGATGTTTGGATTAATTTCAAAATTAGCCACAGTTGCAGGAAGTAGGATACATGAAGGGGAGGTGTAGGCAGTGGGACGGTAGTAGTCTTGCAGGGTACGGGCATGAGGCATTAGTGGATTCTGGTTTAGGCCATTCCCACCCCCAAGGTTCATGTTGTCCGCCATTGGATGAATTTCAGGGATTGATCTGCTAGGAGTTCTACAGATTCTATATAGCGCTCAGGATCAGGATCAAAGGCAAGGTCGGGGTTCAGGGAGCGACGACCATGCATGCACAATAAAAATCAAACAAAACCTGTGCAATCCTAATAGCGACAACTAGCAAGCATCAGTCCTAGATAGCGACAACTAACAACCTAATAACGACAACTAGCACGTCATGCAATCCCACAAAGAAAATTGAAAACACCAAGCACCCAAAGTTACTCTAAAAGAAGGTTAATAGAGTGCAAACAGTGGGAAGGGATGGCCCTTCTAACGATGATGAAAATCAGCGTCCTCTCTTAATCCTGCAAAAGAAGAAGAAGGCAATTAAACTACTAAAAAGAAATCTAACTTAAACTAAACTACTCTAAAACTAACTATGCTAAGAATTTAGTAAACTATTGTGCCGTCCCCGGCAACGGCACCAAAAACTTGATCGTTTAAAATTAAAACCCTTGCAAGTGCACAAGGCAATTGTACTACGGCGAGTATCAAAGGGTTGTCGAACCTCAGGGACGGATTAATCTTTTACCAAATTCAAGAGAAGAAAGTTGCAGTTTTTGTTTAATCTAAGTAAAGCTATGAACTTTAACTACTAAGCTGAGATTTAATCAATATGGAGAAATATCAAGGCAGAGAATCCACCACTAGACATGCAATTACTACTCTCGATTATTATTAAGCATTCATTGACATGATATGGTAATTCGTGTTCTTGATCGGACACACGAATTACTAATGAATTCACTAACGTTCTTGATCGGGCATAAAATCAATCACAATATCTAATTTCATTCATAATCAATTAAGTCTATGATCAAGCACTCAAAAGAAACTCATGAAATCGCATTAAACATGAATCATAATCAACTTTATAGAATTAAACTATCAAGAGTAGCAATACACATCTAGGGCTTCATCAAGCCTTGACAAGGAATTTAGTTATACATAGAAAAAGAGAAAAGAAAAGCCTGTTTATGTAGATCCATCGTCATGAATCCTTCTTCTTTGCTCCAAAAGACTCCTTCTCTTCCTCCTCTCTAGCCTCCAATAAAGCTCTGGTTCTCCAAGGTTGAATGCCGAAAACATTCTCCCATAAGGCCTATTTATAAGAATGAAGAGAAACCACGAAGTCCCCTTCCAAATCCAAGTCGAAATAGGTCTTATTTCGGTTTTCCGCAAACGGCGATCGATCGCTCCGTATTGACGATCGTTCGCTGGACGATCGATCGCTTTGCCGATCGTTATTTTACCCCGATCGATCGCTTTACCTATCGACGCCGTATGATACCGATCGATCGTAGTTACTGTCTTCGGCGATTGAAAAATTTCAGTAGATACGATCAATCATTTTTATTCCGATCGATCGTTTCCTTCAATACTCTGCTTTTACGGCTCTAGCGATCGATCGCATTGATAGCCGATCGATCGTAGTTACTGTTTATAAACTTTAAATGGCTATAACTTTCTGTCCCAAACTCCGAATTGCGCGTGGTTGGTGGCGTTGGAAAGCTGACTTCTTGAAATTTAACATGAGACTTGAATCAGTCCAATCCGACATTTGTACACGAAGTTATGATGATTTAACCATTCGAGTTATTTTTTACCTCATTTATGTGTATTACTCTTTTTTCCAACAAAAACTAAAAACTATATTAAAGTAGTAGTTATTCTAATCAAACACTAGCATAAATATAAGTTTAGGAGATCATTCACAACAGTGTCCAGGAATACATGGCACATTTGGTATGATGTGAGCAATGGATTAAGTGGAGAAAATCACTAATCAGGTTGTGAAATCGTAGTAGAAAATAAATGAAATCAATGAATTTCAGAACCATTTGGGTTCTGTAAAAGTTGTTAAGAAGGGTAAGGTAATGTCAGAAAAGGTCATTAAGGAATTAATCAAGTTTGTAACATCAGTTAATTAGTATAACCTAAGTTAATTGTTCTCAGCCAGGACTAGTCTTACACCGACGAACCCTAATCGGAAAATAATAACTAATTGTACAAAAATCTAAAAATTATGCCGTCTATCAGGTTGTAAACTAGACTCCCAGGGCTATCTGTAATAAAAATTTTAGAGGTCGATTTGCTCTGTACAAGAAGTGGTGATCATTTGAAGTGGACTATTCTATTTGGGACAGAATACTATTTTTGGTTCTAAAAACCCTAAACCGTAATATTACTATTAATTATGGATTAAAGCAGTAATTAAAACACTAATTAAAGGTGATAAGACCTCTAGGGCCTTTGTAACAATAACCATAAAAATTTACTTTTGGTCTTAGAGCTGAGAACATTTGTCCGTAATTAATCGTCTTTTGTGTCTCTTATCTTGAACAATGCTTTGTTCAAGAGGCCTCATTGCTTGACTTGTATTTAATGCCTATGATATGATCTATTATGGGCATGTCATTCAATCGTTTCTGTGTCGGGGATTGTCAACTCTAGGGCTAGGTACGGTGAAGATAGCAAAACGTGATCTTTGGCGAATCTTGTGGTGTCTCGTTGATGAGTCATTTTTTCGGGTCTCAGTTGAGTTCCCAGACTCCATAGTTTCGAGATATTGAACACTCCTTTATGATTCAATTCGAGTTTTGTCCGAACATGGTCTTGCACTCCTACGAAGAGTCGAATTTAGAATGTCATATTTCAAGCCTCTTAATGAGATGGCTCAGATATATTCAGTGTCACTCGGTTGAAATATTTGTTCTCCGCTAAGAGTCATTTATGAGAACTCTTAGTTTGAATCATAGTATGCTCACAAGCCATAGCTAGACCCATGGTGGTCTCAGATTTATTGAACCTCTGTAGTTCCGCCGAGGACGGCAATCGCGTGCACTTTAGATTGTATGATATTATGGAAGGTCTACAATCTCCGCCCATTGTGCCCGTAAGCACCGATGGGGCCAGCATCCCTAGACACATGGCCGGGTTCCTCTGTAGAACCTATAGGATGTTCTGGTATTTATGTCCATAGGGGAAGTGGACAGAGCTGAGAGCAGAAATTGTTATCTCCAACCCTTTGGATGTTTGGAGCAGATACTCTTGTGACATCTCCTTACTCTCTGTAAGTTTGGAATTATATATATTGAATTTATCCTCCCTTGACCTTTGAGAGTCTCAGATGATGATTGGTTCATGATAAGCGAAATGCATAATTGCTGATCCTGAGTCTATTTGTACTTATTTTCAATCTTTGAATCTTTTGGCATTTGAATTATTTACCATTATGGGTTTTCTTGTATCCTACTGGGTATTTCCTATGGAATACTCATGCATCATCTGATGCAGGGATTAAGCTTGATCGACTTTTGCTTTTGGTGATGTTGGGCGTTGAAGTCAGAAGATGAGTTATTGTTTTAATTTATTATTTATGTTGATGTTTGTGGAACTTATGGCCTGTGTGCCATCTTATTTGTTAATTGTAGAGACTTGTCGAATAATGTAATAATTAAATTAGACTTCTTTTTGTTATTCTATATCATGTGCGTGGATATAGTTTAAGTCTTATCAATCCAGTATGACCCAAGCATGTAATTGGGTATGTGATGATTCGAGTATTCGGTCCGTCCCAGATTCCTACCCTTATAACCTTAATTGGATTATCGCTTCTGCGCATATTGAGGTTGTGGAATTTGGGGCGTGACAGTGAGTAGCTAAGTGTAGGCCCTCCCGTCACTTTTCATATGGTTTATCATAGGGAGGGTATCTTTGATTTGTATGGTTCCTAGTTTTTATGATATTCCCTCTGTTCCAAAATACTGTGTACATTTAAAAAAAATATTATTTTTATTAAACCATGAGCCCCGCAAGGAAGTCATGTGAGACATAGGAAGGTAAATGAAGTATTTCAGTAAATGATAGTGAAACATGCATAGGTTGTTTTGTCAAATAGCAACCCGATATACGTGGGTATATCACCGAGTCAGCATGTTGCACAGATATGAAAGGTATGTGTTTCATATTTGCGGTATTGTGTACTCGAGGGCAAAGACGATGCAGACGAAGACTCCATTGGCGTCGGCGACAACAAAAATCAGAGCTTCAGCTAGCTCTTTCCTTTATCCTCTGCGCCGATGCGTCGACTGCTTCATCACCGGGCTCGCAGCTGACCGGCTTTGTTTCTCCCATAATCTGGCTGAGCCTAGGTCCTCCACTCCACTCGCTTGGCTCTTCTTCTGCATAAACGTTTTGATTCTTAGTAAAGTTAGTTTCTTTCTTACCATTAATCGTTGGCTCTTCTTACTTGCCCATGATAGCATTTTCAAGAGCTTTATTTTGGCTTCATATTTGCATTTCATTTTTGGCAACGAAAACAATAAATTTTACATTTGAAAGTGCTAGGAGTTGTGCAGGTATATGTAGTTTTACTTAGTCACCCACCTCCAGTGCGTGCCTCTTCTCCTCCTCCTTGCCCCCTTCAACCACGACGCCATCACCATCGCCTCCTGATTCAACTGTCACTGTCCACTTCTTCCCCGTTCTCGGTGGCATACAGGACCCACTGTCCGTCCTCCCCCCAAAACCCTGCCTCGAGTTCCTCAATGCCAAGCCCCCTCCTAACTACATTGCCGGCCTCGCCCGTGGTGCCACCAACTTTACTACCCGTCGGGCCTGAGGGTTGGACGGCCCCTCCTACACCTGTGATATCGGGTTGCCATTTGACAACGCAACCCACGCATGTTTCACTATGTTATCTCGAGCATATGTTTTACTTGTCTTCGCCGTTGAGTACACAGTACCAAAATATGTTTTACCACAATTTCACCTAGGGATGCCATCGGGGCCGGGTTTTTACCCGACCCGGCCTTATTGGGCCGGTTCTGGGAAGCCTTACATAGTACCGGTTCCGGTTCCGGGTTTGAAAGAGGAACCAATGCACCGAGTTGGGGCGGGTTTGGGTATTATATTAAAACCCGACCCGACCCGATATATATAGGTACCCAACTCAAGTTAGGGCTCTCTTCATGTTTTGCATTGAACAATTTTAAATTTTTCTTGTATTTATTTTTATCTTTGTCAATTTATTTTTTATCATTTTTTATTTGAGGCTAATTTGATTTTGATGGTATCTTAAAACACCATGCTGTTGAAGTTGGCAATTAAAGTGATGTCCACCAATTAAAGTTTGTATTGAAAATCTTCTCTTCGTTTTTTTCTTTTGGTGCCTTTTTTAAGCCTGAAAGAGTGAAAAATAATCAAAATTTAATATGCGAGTTTGAAAAAGAATAAAAATAGATAGAATAATTTTGATTTGGTACCGGGGCAGGGCGGGGCGGGGCGGTTCCGAGTTTGGTACCGGGGCGGTTCTGGGTCCAAAAACTGGACCCGTGGTGAGTCTGGGGTGGTTCCGGGTTTGAAGAATTACAATGGTTCCGGGGCCGGGTTTGCCAAGAACCGACCCAAACCCGCCCCGGTGGCATCCCTAATTTCACCAAGAGGCTAAGGAAGCCACGTGATTAGCCAAAATATACACAGTATTTTAGGACAAGTGAAATTTTCTAAATGTATATATTATTTTCCGTTTGTTTCCCATTATAATATGTATTTTTATATATATTTTAAAATCTATACTTTGTCTAAATTAGTATAACTTATTTTAGAAGTTAGATTGTAAAAAAATATGGTAAAAATTAGTTTTTGACCATCAATATTTTTTTTACACAATATCTCTTATATATCTATAATATTTCGTCTCTTTGATCGATCGATATTTTACCGATATCCGATACGGCATTCCATGATATACGACCCATGCGCTAGTGTGTGCGCCATTGATTTGGGTGGCCATTAAAACATCATCGGCCACACTAGTGAAACTCATCAGTCAATGCTTAAATCTTATTTTTCAGCTTATCGAGGGTTTACAAAACTTAATGGCCTTAACCCTACCAATTGGAAAAGCCATTTCCACCTAAACAAAATTCGAAAAAATGCACCGAAGTCGCCTCATGGCGAAAAAAAACATCCGAATTATTTTGTGAAAATCCGCCAGTTTGGTTCGGCCCAGTCATTTTTTTATCGTCCTGGTTTTGGGCGGGGATCAGGGAAGAGGTTTTGGGCTGGTTTATTGGATTGGGGTTTAGGAACTAGGGCATCGCGATTGCACTTCCTCGTCCCCGGCATTGGTGGTCCATCAGGTCGAGGGGCCTCCGACCGTCGTCCTCTCCTCCGACGTCGGCCGGATGACGGGCCTTTTCCGCTGAGCACCTCCTTCCCTTTGCTCCTATCTGATCCCTCAGTCTCTGCTCCTCCTTCGACCTCCTCTCGGTTCCACCCCACCCGATATCCTCTCCCAATCTCCCTTTGCTTCTCTCTGATATCAGCTCCGCTGCCCGTGGAGCCAAGGACGTCTGCCAGCCCCATCGCCACTAGCTCAAGGTGCCTTCCAAAGATTTGATTTTTAGAAAATATGAAGTATTCAATTTGTTCACTTCTAGTTTGTTAAATTTGTTTGTCAATATGAGCCATAATAATGAGAAAAATTAGGTAATTTGTAGTCATAGAATCATTATGTGAGCTCGATGTTGTACACTTGTATGTATGTTAACCTCCATTTTGTGTGCGTGTTAGTGTTTTCACATGATTTGGTTATTTTCAATTATAAGTTGCAATCTAGACGCCTTTTACGATTGTTTTCTATGATGCCGAAAATCTTCACGATTTTTCCTGAATTTTCTCTAACCGAGCCGAAGTTACTGCCGGCCGAATTGGAGCGGAATCCCAAACTTGTGACTGTGGTTGGGCCTCTCTTTGTCACCTCCGTCCCTGCCATAGGGGGCCCTTATTTTATTAAATTATCATTTTCAATAGTCATTATTCACCTTTTGCCAGAATTCAAATTTGCTTTTCATCGTGTAGAATGTAAGCCTTGATTTGTTCTACTTGTTTCGTACTTTGACAATTTGAATTGGGCTAGTGAAAAGATGGCAGTGGCGGCGCCCGGGCAGCTCAATCTAGACGAGTCACCATCATGGGGGTCTAGGAGTGTTGATTGTTTTGAGAAACTTGAACAGATTGGAGAGGGAACCTACGGGTATGTGGATTGTTATATGCAAATTCCATTTTTTATGCTTTGCACTTGCTTTCTGGATCTTGTGACCTATGTTATCAACGTATCATAACTACTTATTTGGCTTTGATTTGTTAACTTGTTAGGTTTCTTAACTGTTTGGCTTGTCATTTATCATCAATTTATCTCATATTGTTTGGCAACCTTGTAATCAGGTTTTTAGATTATGTTCTATTTTCGTTTTATGTGCAAGAGTCGTAAATTTTCCTGTGTTTTACTAGTAAATTAAATTTCCTTCATAACAAGGGTATAATCAATAGTGGGTTTAAAAAATTTTCTGGGAAGCTAGTTACTCTAGAAATAATCATCAATATCCGAGGAAATATCGCGATTCTTTTATGTCATGCATGTCATGAATGACGTTAAACATATTCTAACTGAGGATATGGTTATATAAGAGCTCAGTGGCAAGGTTTACATTGAATGCCTTTCTTGATGCAAATCTCTAACACGGGAATAATCAGATGAAGATTTACCATAAACTCATCATTTCTAGTACCTTTATAAATTATCTTTGGTCGAGTTAATGTGCTGTTGGTTGCAGGAGAACCAATACGCTTATCTGTATGCAGAAATTTGATGTTACACTAACAGTTTAATACACTAAAAAATGGCGTGTCATTATCCCAAAATATCTATATGGAAATGTTACTGATGAATAGTGAAGAGCTTATCGCTCATTTAACAATACACATGATAGCTGAAACTTTGTGGATATTAATGTTCTGTCAAGTTATGTCGATAATGACCACTGCATTATTTTGACAAAAAGGAATAAATTTGCATCTTGCACATTGCAAGCTTTTGACTGGACTGAGCAATATCAATTAAATTGCCTATTTGATCTGGTGTTTTTCCTAAGATGGTAATTATTTAGTGTGTGGATTTGTCGTAGTGATTTGGTGAAATTGTGAATTAGTTGTTGTGGTATTGCATTGTTTATTTAACTTTTTTCTTGAACGTTGCAGCATGGTTTATATGGCCAAAGAAATTAAAACGGGGGAAATTGTAGCATTAAAGAAGATACGCATGGATAATGAGAAAGAAGGAGTAAGACTTCTTTTCTCTATTTATGTTTTCGGTATGTGGGGTTCATGCTTTTTTTTTCTTCTGATGAAATGTGGGGTTCATGTTTTTGATCTTACGCAAGCATATAAGTTTGTTATTTTGGATAAATCAAGCAAGATCTTATTGAGCTGCTTCTTCACCAAACGTTATATCTTTTTTTTTGGATAGTTACCAATTGATACTACTATGTTTTTGGATATAGATTGTTCTTTTGTCATTTTACTACAAAAATTTGGAGGAATGAAAGGTGTGGTTTAGTGAAACAAGCAACAGTCTTGCATAGTTTTGCACGTGATATGATCAAAAGAAATAGTACTTGTTCTGTCAACTTCAGAGGTTCTGATTGGTGTAAAAAGAACCAAAAAGTGATAATAATTAGAGGTTAAGTGGTTGTTGAACCTTGGAAGTACTGGAAGCATTAGCTTTATAGAGTGAAAAATCAGGAAAATTTCTAGGGTTGAGAATTATTTCATGATGCTATACCCTATTGGTACGAGGGATCTGTAGGTTTTACAAGTACAGAACCTTTTGATATAGCAGAAATGAACTTTTTTCTTGGAGTTCCTATGCTGTAGACACTTTCATGAAGTCAACAGGTTAAAAGGAACGGATTATTGCTCTTTCTATTTTGCTGTTTACTGTTAAGTTGTCCTCTTTACCAGGCTAAATTTGTATGAACTCAAGCTAACAAATTCCCAATTTATGTTTAGTGTGTAGCAATGATCATTTCTTGGACTCTCTTGTACTACTCAATGTTTAAAGGGGCTTACACTTTGTTGGTGATCTGGGGGCTAAGATTGTGGTCTGTAGTGGAAGATAGGCAATGTTGGAATTCTCTTTTACTCCATCCGTCTGGTTTTATTAAGACCCAAAGTAAAAATCACGGACTATTCCACCCAGCTGCCTGCGGATAAAAAGGAGAGTTTTCCGCTGAGAGATCATTATGTGACTTCTATCATATCTGTGGAGAATCTCGAGGCAAAAAGTACATTCCAGTCTTTAAAATGAAATTGGGGATATCAGAAGCTAGTTCGACGCTCTCATTGGGCACAATTTTGGGTCTCGACTTGGGTGATACATTTTTCGAACCTTGCTTTGGGTCATAATAAAGCCGGATGGAGGGAGTATATGAATAGCGAAAAGATGTTGTTACTTGGGAGGCTTTGTTGCAGATATGTATGATATATAGTTGTTGATAAGTGGCACATTAAGCTACTAGGTGCAATTAGCATCCCTAACTTATGTGAACCTCCTAAGGTCCCACAGGGGGTATAAGCTGGTATGGTGATACGACAATTTTCAAAAAGTGCCGATGCGATACGTCGGGGATATGTTTGTTAAAAAAATATTTTTTATATTTTTTAAAACATATTTTTGGTTGGTCCTAGTATAAAAAACAATCAATAAACATAATGAAGAAAAAAGATTTCATATAAAAGTGTCTACCATTTCACAAGTTGTACTTCGACTCAAAGATAAAAACTTAAAGCACCATTATACACATGTTAAAATCAAATTAAGAGTGCAAAGTAGCTCAAGATTCAATTCTAAAATCACTACAAATACATTGATACCAAGTTTTGGAGTCTAAAATTCTTCAACAAAATTAAAGAACACCTACATAACACCGTCAAAGAGCATCAATGTTAGCCTCCATATCAATGTCTTTATCTTCAAATGTAGCCGTCTCCAAGACCGGCTCATCTAGTGAAAGATTTGCTATCTCAAGCACCCCGACACCTCCAAATGGCTCATCCCAAGTATTTGTGGCAATGTCCCACATCATGGTTGCTCCTTTCTTGATAAAAGTCGAAGATTAGTATGTATAAATATTAAATCTTCCGCACGTGTTGGAGTTATTTTGTTCCTCTTTAAAGAATGAATAAACTCCAATTCCTCTCACAACAAGATGATGAGCAAGGTTGCGCAAGAAGTTTAAAGGCAAGACTTTGGAGCAATGGCAAAGAAGATCCATGTGTGCCACCAACCTTTTGGCTCTAACCTCCATCTATTTTCTAGGCAATCATATTGTCAAAATATATCCATGCACCCGCATCGGGAAAGTAGCATACTCCACATTCACCTTTGTTCTTTCTCCGACATCGTTAAAATATTTTTTCAAGCATTTGTTCCTTTCCACACAAATTTCATCATCTTTGTGTGGACCTGACTGATTTGGAACGTCATTGATCCATTGCTCACTATAAAACCTATATATGAACCAAAATGTTATTGTAAAAACAATAAAAAATGAGATCAAACAATAATATTTTACATTGATATGTCAAACTTACCTAGGATTCAATGCATGAGCCATGCAATGGAGTGGTGTAGAACTTTTGGTCCATCGATTGATTAGAACATCATGTATCACATTGTAAAAGGTTGATGTTTCATTCTCCCCCTTGCCCTCGTGCCTAAATATTGCTATCTTCACGTTCTCAATCATGGTATCCCACATCTCATAGACTAAGTGAAGCATAGGCTTATCCGTATCCGTTTGCCTAAGCATTTCATAAATAGGCCCCGTGCAGGAGAGAATGTAATCCACTTTATCCCACCAAAGATCATTCAAAATGAGATCTTTAACCGCCTGAGCTTTCCCAACGTCATCTTCCCTCTGTACGAAGCCCATTCATCACTTATTACCATGGCTTGAAGAACTCTCTTCACAAGCTTCAACCTTTTGAGTATGACCACATTTGAAGCAAATCGAGTCTCGGCTACCGCAAGTAATTTCAAAGGGCTAAATAGGTTAAACATGGCTATCCTCATTGAGTGATTTGTGGCGAATGAGTGTGGATATGAAGAATGTAATTGGATTATGCAAGTCGCAGAGGATGCCTCTTTCGTATTTTCATTGTTAATCACTCAATGAGGCTAGCCATGTTTAACCTATTTAGCCCTTTGAAATTACTTGTGGTAGCCGAGACTCGATTTGCTTCAAATGTGGTCATGCTCAAAGGGTTGAAGCTTGTGAAGAGGGTTCTTCAAGCCATGGTGACAAGTGATGAATGAGCTTCATATAGGGAGGATGACGTTGGGAAAGCTCAAGCGGTTGAAGATCTCATTTTGAATGATCTTTGGTGGGATAAAGTGGATTACATTCTCTCCTTCACGGGGCCTATTTATGAAATGCTTAGGCAAACGGATACGGATAAGCCTATGCTTCACTTCGTCTATGAGATGTGGGATACCATGATTGAGAACGCGAAGAGAGCAATATTTAGGCACGAGGGCAAGGGGGAGAATGAAACATCAACCTTTTACAATGTGATACATGATGTTCTAATCGATCGATGGACCAAAAGTTCTACACCACTCCATTGCATGGCTCATGCATTGAATCTTGGGTAAGTTTGACATATCAATGTAAAGTATTATTGTTTGATCTCATTTTTTATTATTTTTACAATAACATTTTGGTTCATATATAGGTTTTATAGTGAGCAATGGATCAATGAGGTTCCAAATCAGTCAGGTCCACACAAAGATGATGAAATTTGTGTGGAAAGGAACAAATGCTTGAAAAAATATTTTAACGATGTTGGAGAAAGAACAAAGGTGACTCTGGAGTATGCTAGATTTTTCGGGTGCATGGATATATTTTGAGAATATGATTGCTTAGAAAATAGATGGAGGTTAGAGCCAAAAGTTTGGTGGCACACACATGGATCTTCTTTGCCATTGTTCCAAAGTCTTGCCTTTAAACTTCTTGGGCAACCTTGCTCATCATCTTGTTGTGAGAGGAATTGGAGTTTATTCATTCTTTAAAGAGGAACAAACTAACTCCAACATGTGCGGAAGATTTAATATTTATACATACTAATCTTCGACTTTTATGAAGAAAGTATGATTGACTACAAGAAGGGAGCAACCATGATGTGGGACATTGCTGCAGACACTTGGGATGAGCCATTTGGAGGTGTCGGGGTGCTTGAGATAGCAAGTCTTTCACTAGATGAGCCGGTCTTGGATACGGTTACATTTGAGGATAAAGACATTATATGGAGGCTAACATTGATGTTCTTTGACGGTGTTATTTAGGTGTTCTTTAATTTTATTGAAGAATTTTAGACTCTAAAACTTGGTATCAATGTGTTTGTAGTGATTTTAGAATAGAATCTTGAGCTATTTCACACTCTTAATTTGATTTTTACATGTGTGTAATGGTGCTTTAAGTTTTTGTCTTTGAATCGAAGTACAACTTGTGAAATGGTAGACACTTTTAAATGAAATCTTTTTTCTTCATTATGTTTATTGATTGTTTTTGACACTATAGGGCCAACCTAAAATATGTTTTAAAAATATAAAAAATATTTTTTTAACAAACTTATCCTCGATATATCGTGTTGGGACCTTTTGAAAATTGCCTTATCGCCGTACCCGTATCGTATCAGTATCGCTAGATCCGTATCGGTGGTTCCTAGCTTATACCCCTTGTGGGACCTTAGGGGGTTCACGTTAGGGATGCTAATTGCACCTAGTAGCTTAATGTGCCACTTATCAACAACTATATATCATACATATCTGCAACAAAGCCTCCCAACTAACAAAATATTTTCGCTATTCATATACTCCCTCCATCTGGCTTTGTTGGGTACCAAAGAGAAGTCATATAGATAAGTTGAATGTAGCCGAAATTTAAAGTGGATGAGTGGGATAACTAAGAGAGAGAGAGGATTAAAAATGAATATATTTGTGGGAGTTTATGGGTGGCTCTTAGGGGAGAAACTGAAGGAATGTTGGTTGCGTTGGTATGGGAATATGCAAAGAAGACCAATAGATGGTGTGAGAAGATTAGAATCGATGTATGTAAATGATGCCAAAAGACGGAGACGGTGACTTAAGAGAACTTGGATGGAGTTAATAAAAAAAGATATGATTTTGCTATCTCTTATAAAAGAGTTGGCACAAAGCAGGCCCGAATGGAGGTGTAAGATCAATGTCGGCGACTCCAAATAGTTGGAAAAAGGCGCTACTTGATTATGATTATGATTATGATTATGTTAGTCAGCCATTTTGCAAAAATAGAATGTCCATTTTTCCGTTTTTTAATTTGAGAGATTTTGGGATGAGATAGCCATTGATTGCGCCTCAAAATTTGAGGAGCTCAAAATGCTTCTTTCTGGCTAAAATGTTCACCTGAGGACATTTTATCCAAAATGGATTTTAGGCCGTTTACAGCACCATAGCATAAAGAAGATTCACTGTCTGTATCTCTGGTAGTAAATCCATATTTAAAAGTTCTGAATAAATGTTTAATTATGCTTGACCTTGAAATTCTGTCCTGCAGTTCCCAATAACAGCCATACGAGAAATTAAAATATTAAAGAAGCTGCATCATGAGAATGTGATCCAGTTGAAAGAGATTGTGACATCTCCGGGTGAGTTTAGTATCTAGTTTCTCATTTTTCTTTGTTTTGAGGATTATTTTTATATTTAGGAATGTAATATCCTTTGTACCTAAATTGGTGCTTGGTTTTCTCAGGTCCTGAAAAAGATGAGCATGGACGGCCAGGTTCGAGACTGGTTTTGCTAGTTATTGAGTTTAATTTTCCATATTTTAGTAGTAATATAAATTTGTAGAGACTGTTGTCACTTGTCAGCCTGTAAGTCTTATATGTTCAGTAAGAAAAAAGAGGAAAATAAAGTTGAGTAAATCAAGGAAAAGGGAAAATTGATTTTTTGGTTCAGATGGCAGAAAATAAGGTGAGCTTCTTAAATGAGGGAGAAAGTGAAAATGGAATAATTGAAAAGGCATAATTTCTATTGACAGCTCATTGCAGATGTTTCATGCCAAAGGGGTCAACAATTGTCTTTTTGCTACAAGATTAATAGAGATTAGAGAAGTTTAGCCATAGGAGACAAACCTCTATATGACCTCTATGGATTTAGAGAAAGCATGTGATAAGACTGCCTAGAGGGCTTGAGTGCAATGGCTTGAAGAAGGAGCCAATCAAGCCAGTGTGCTGAATGGGAGGGAAAGGTCTTAGGTTAAAGTCTCGAGCCCGTGGCACCTTTATTTTTGTTTTTTTAGTGGAGGGGCAAATCTTTCATGGATGATGTAAGATAACCAAGCTTCCCAAAAGCTCAAGCTGTTAGGAAACATAAATCTTTATCCGTTTATTGTATATTCTAACATCCCCCCACGTGCAAGCGTTCACCAAGCACAACATTTGGAACACAATTGGGGTATTAATGCCTCCCTGAGACTAGAACCCAGGACTTCCCATAACCTAAAACCATTTAAGATATCCAAATTTTCTAAAAGATCGAGCTGTTTGGAAACAGAAATCTTTATTCATTTATTGTATATTCTAACAGATGAAAAAGAAGAAGAAAGGTGTTTTAATAGGGTCGATAGACATTAGAAAAAATATATGTAATGGGGTTCTGATAAGTGTATGGACAATTGAGCAAAACCAAGGATTCCCTGTCATGATAGGTCTAAGTAGTAGTCACCTTTATCTTTTTGCTTTTGTTGTGGATGAACTCACTATACATATCCAATACCTTGATGCACGCTTTTTGGGGGTGATGTAGTTTTAGTTAATGAGACTAAGTAGTGGAGCTCTAGCATCGATATGTATTCAAACAAATAGGTCAAGGACGGAGTAAATAACTTTAAGGAAGGTAGATTTATAGGTGGAGCCCTAGTTTAAATAGTTGGGCAAGAAGTGCCAAGATGTGAGCAATTGTGCTATTTAGGCTACTTTATTTACAAAGAGGGATAATTGATAGTGATCTGGTATATATATAGGATAAATGTGGGGTGGGCAAAGTGGAGAGCTACATCAGATTACTCTGTGACAGGCGCGTACCAAATAGGCTTAAAGCGAGTGTAGGTTGCGGTGGTGGGCGTACACAAAGAAGACCAATAAATCCCTCTGTAAGAACTAAGAAGGTTGGAAGGGATTCAAATAACTGGTGCCAAAAGAGGGAAAGGAAGACCTAAGAGAAGTTGGACAGAGTTAATGGGAAAGGATATGACAATGCTATCTCTTAGAAAATACTTGGTTATATGTATGAGTTGGTTGTATTCCTCTCTTGGATTGTTTTCTTGTTGCTGTAATATTGGCCTGCTACCGTGTCAACCTTTTTTATATTGTGATCTTGGCTGACTCTCTTTATCTTACAAAGTAGTTTTGTGTTATCTAGATGGAAACAAATACAAAGGTAGTATTTACATGGTATTTGAATACATGGATCATGATTTGACGGGTCTTTCAGATAGACCGGGGATGCGATTTACAGTTCCACAAATAAAGGTGTGAGTTTATGCACACATGGAGTTGATTCCCAGGCGAGGTCATTTGATAATACTCTAACCATTCTTGTCTACAACAGTGCTACATGAGGCAGCTTTTGACTGGACTTCACTACTGCCATATAAATCAAGTTCTTCACCGTGATATTAAAGGTTATTACTTAACATTGCTTTGCATCTTCACTCCTTGATTTACGACTGCTATTGTTTCTTACAATTTGTTTTCCCACTCAATTGTTTGCTTGCAGGATCTAATCTTCTAATTGACAATGATGGGAATTTAAAGTTAGCAGACTTTGGTCTTGCTCGATCTTTTTCCAATGATCACAATGGAAACCTTACAAACCGTGTTATTACACTTTGGTATAGGTATTTGAAAATGGGGTCCTTGTTCACTTTTGTTTTTTTAGTTCTTACTTTTTGAACTGTCCTTGTTTGGTTTCTTATAACTTATTTTGCTCATCTTGTTTTGACCAGACCACCTGAGTTGCTGTTAGGTGCTACGAAGTATGGTCCAGCTGTTGACATGTGGTCTGTTGGTTGCATCTTCGCGGAGCTACTACATGGAAAACCTATCTTACCAGGAAAAAATGAGGTAAGCATGTTTTTCTGGAGTGTTTAATGTCTACGTGCTTGTTTCCATGTGTTTTCTTCTACAAGCTGACGAATAGAAGCTATAAAAATCCATGAACACGTTAGGTTGCATATATGGTGGCGTTTCATTTCCTTTGTTTTTTGAAATGGGACATGTTGTTCTTTCATTTCTAGTAGCTGACATAAAGAGTTTTCACATTGACACGTTTATTCCCAGTATTAAAAAACTTAATGCTTTAATATTTCATCCGTGTTATATATATTCTTATGCAGTTCCTTGTTTTCTTATTAATATATGATGGATAAAATATATTCTGATATAAAATGCTATATTTATCTCTTTTCAGAATTTTGGAATGGCTTTTGCTGATTTCTGCAGTAAAAACGTTTCCCTGTTAGGAGCATTTTAAGACTAGTGCTCTTTTCTTGCTCACAGCCGGAGCAAATCAACAAAATTTTTGAGCTGTGTGGATCTCCTGATGAATCCAATTGGCCTGGGGTTTCTAAGATTCCCTGGTATAATAATTTCAAGCCATCGAGACCAATGAAGAGACGTGTGAGGGAAGTTTTTAAACAGTAAGTATCATGTTACCTATTTCAAACTTGGTTTTGTTCCTTATTTTACACTACAATGTTTGCAAAGTGTTTTGTAATTCTCTTGTGTTTCTCTTTCAGAGTAAATTTAATCTGGAATATCTGCAGCATAATTAAATTGCTGAGATTTACTTTTGTCATTGTGCTTTGACTTACTTTTGCTTGCGTGTTGGCAGTTTTGATCGGCATGCTTTGGAGCTGCTTGAGAAGATGCTTACTCTAGATCCATCTCAGGTATTATTTTCCTTAAAATTTGTGGAACTTATGTTGATGGTTGCATCTCTGAGCGTTACATGAGACTTGTAAGATGCTCATAGATCATGGGAATCTTATGCTTGATATTGATTGAAGATTGATTGTCCACTGTTAATCCCCACAGAGAATATCTGCCAAGGATGCGCTCGATGCTGAGTACTTTTGGACAGATCCTTTACCTTGTGATCCCAAGAGGTTTGGTTTCTGTGAAGAGATTCTAAATAATGATATGCTTTAGCTCCAAGTTTTTCTTTACTAGTTACCAAAGGTTAATGATTCCTGATTTCTAGTGAATTCTTTGGCTCTGCAGTCTACCTAAATATGAGTCATCCCATGAGTTCCAGACAAAAAAGAAGCGACAACAGCAACGCCAGCATGAAGAAAATGCTAAAAGGCAGAAGCTGCAGCATCCACCACCACATCAGCGCCTCCCACCCATCCAACAGGCAGGGCAGGCCCATCCGCAGCTTAGACCTGGTCCCAATCAACCGATGCATCCATCCCAGCCTCCAGTTGTTGCAGGGCCCAGCCATCATTATGGAAAGCCTCGTGGAACATCTGGAGGGCCAAACAGATACCTTCAAGGTGGAAACCCTACTGGCGGTTTCAATCCAAACCGTGGAGGTCAGGGTGGAGGTTACAGTGGAGGGCCATATGCCACCCCCTCAAGGGCGTGGACCTCCTTATGCAGGAAGTGGCATGCCCGGTGCTGGTCCCAGAGGTGGGGGCTATGGGGTTGGCAATCCCAATTATCCACAACAGGCCCCATATGGTGGTGCTTCAGGTGGTGGAAGAGGCCACAATATGATGGGTGGTAATCGGAATCCTCAATATGGATGGTCCCAGTAAAAGTGGTCGTAAAATTGGGAGACAATATTTTTATTGGACGATGACTACAGGACTTCTTATAGCAAAGACTTAAAAGGCTGTAGTGCAAATACTGGCCTAAGCATACCATTGGTTTGTAAGTGTGCGTAGGATTGAGATGTGGTGAGGTTACTGTCTACGATTCATGGTTCCTTTCGAAAGAAAGTTGGGAGATTTTTATAAAAAAAGAAGACGAAAGTTGGAGGTTGATGATATTGATCTTTATGGATCCTTTAGCGGTGTTGTGTTGAATTGATAGAGGGTACACTCGTAATGCAGTTTTAGTTTCAGTGCGTGCTTCTTCATATGCTGGTTATTCTACATGTAACAGCATATATACAGCTCAGAGACAAGCAGATCTGTTTGGCCTGACATGTGTCTTGATGATTACTCTATTTAAATTGGATCCCACTTTAGTAGCAGGGATTCTTATAAAGCATACAGTTCAAGATCAGCTTTGAAAGCTCGATCAATTAAATAAGTTTTTGTGCCATCGTTGTCTATTTTCCATGAAGTTTTTTGCATATTAATTCCTGGACATAAACCTCCTTGTACTGCAAAAAGAGTATTACCTGTGTCACATATTGATTGTTCTACTTTCCACCTTGAAAAACCAGACGGCCCACCACAATTGAAGTTCAATTTTTGGATCTGGCCGCACTGCCAAAACCAAGTTTTCCATACCAAAAGACCTCTGACGTTTTTGGAGAGGCCAAATCGATGACTCTCGCACGCTCTCAAGTTTAGAAATTGGCTTTTGCAGTCCAAAACCAGTTGAAAGGTCGCGAATGCGAAGAGACAACAAAACAGAAAGTTCGTTCAAAACACTGGACAAGGAAACTCCGAGATTTCAGGCGCCCGCAATTGGACAATATAGCCATAATCGCCTCAATAATTTGCGAGGAGAAAGCCGAAAGTGAGAAACGATAGCATCGTCGAAATCAGTAGAACCGTCTCCGCCATGCTGAAGAACCTAAACTGCTTGCAGTTGAGGCGCTCTCGAACCAGCTGCCCCCTCAGATCTTCCACCAACATCTTCAGCCTCTCCACCTCCTGCATCCAAATCTGAGTTTGAATCTCGCTCGTTACAAAGGGAAAATCATACCAAAACATACTGAAAAGAGAGAACAAAATTGCCATCAGGTTTCACCTCCATCTGCTTCTCAATCTGACGCGACTTGAGAGAGGAGAGGAGAAACAGAGCCTTCGCGCATGACAATCCAGAGCGGAAACCAGCAGCAGAAGGGAGCGAAATCGGAGTCGCGGACTCCCATTTTTCCGGCCGGGATGATCCGACGACACTAGGAGGCGACGCACAGGACATCCCGTAACGGAAACCAGCAGCAGCAGGAGTAGCCGCGGACTCCGATTTCTCCGGCCGGGATGATCCGACACCGTGTGCCGGCGATCTGGCACCCGCGCCCACCACTTCTCCGGTCGCCTCCTCCTCCTCCTCCTCCCTCTCCATTCTCCTCCGCCCCTCCCTACTACTGGACGATTTTCGTGTACGAAATGGAAAGCGAGGGAAATCGCCGAATTTATAAAAAGGTTTTAATGGCAAAAGAGGGGGTTCCAATTTGGGTAGTCCACGAGCTTCTGTAAGCTTCGGCGCCACGTCAGCACTACTCCCTCCGTGTAAAACTACCTGTCTGGATTAAAAGAGGAAAATGCACTGTTTTTAGTTCATTTTGACTTTCTAATCCAGACAGGTACTTTTTAAACAGAGTACTATACGACGAGGTTTAAATCGGTCAGACCTTGGAGTGGGGACCACCTCAAAGCGTATCTAAGCAGAAAGTGGGACCCACTTGTGGTGTAAGAGGTGGGTGCGGGCCCAGCGCGGAGTGGGTCCCCAGTCAGGTCCAGAAAAACAGGGAAATCACCCAGTAGCTCGCTCGATGTTGGAGAGTGGCCCTCCACCTTTTTATTACAAAAACAAAATCTCCGCCATTTTCTCAACGAATCATTTTCCCTCTTCGATCGAAGAAGTCGGAAGGACAGCTTGCTTATAAAAAGGGCGTAAACCAAGCCAAAGGGCAAAGATCCATCGCCATCTTCCCTCATCAATGCCATTAAACCTCACAAAACCCCCTGCGGTGGCGATCATGAGCTCCGCCCGGCCGGAAACCTCTGCAAAACCCTAGACCTCCGTGTTCGTCGCTCGCGTCGGATTCGCTTTCCCCGAAGTCGATCCTGTGATTTGATGGCTTTGGACTCCTTGCTGTCTCTGTTTGTTTGTGTTCGACTTCAAAGACGCCGGAAGCATGCAAGGTGAAGAGCTCAAGATCCGGTTCCAGTGTGAGTATCCTGTCGCCGGATTCGAGTGTGTCCCCCGCGTCACCGACGCGCGGAACAGGAATGTCCCGGACGATTCGCTCACTTTCGAATGGTCAGTTCCTTGATTCTGTTTTCTCTCTGTTAGTGAGCTGCTTCTTGAATCTTGTTCTATGATTCGGTTGCCCTCCTCGGTAGTGATTTCTTTGTTCTCTTTGGTAGGAAGCATTAGAACGAGCATTAGCAGTAAAGCTTTAGTTCAGTTGGCTTATTGTTGGATTTTGTTTATTTTTAATGTGGATTATTCTTCCTGAAACTCACGATTTGGTCTGGTTTTTATTGTATCGAATATCTAATGCAAATTTTTGGTTCTGGTGCTTCCTTTCTTTTTTTGAAAGACACATGAGCTGATTCTTTGTTTTTTCCTTGGGTATATCTTCCTATGTATATCGAGAAAACAGTAGAAGGTTTAAAGAGAGAGTGGTGAATGCTTGTTATCGAGAAAACAGTTATATCCAGAATTATTTTTCGTCTTGTTGATCAGTGTACCATAGTTGGAAGCTTTCCACTCGATAATGGATTTATTGTGTTTTTTTACCTATAAAAAACCTTACGTCTGGTGATAAACAAAACAAATTTGAGTTTGTTTCATGTAGTATATTAATTCTGGATGGAACCATGATAACAGGTACCGATTGCAGAAAGTCGAGAAACATTTTTGCTCTGTACACCCCTCCAAATTAGCTACCTTCCAGTGCATATGTTGTGTGAAACTATATTTACCAGTTCAGTTTAGTTACTATTGTTCGTTAAAGTGTTTTCACAATTCATGGTCACATCACAAAGAAAAGCATGAGGAAGCTATCCGCACTACAAAGTTGGCTCTTAAGTTGGAGGATGATCCAAAAAGCTATGATCCTTTTTGGTCCGCATATAGGCATCAACAAAGTTTGCTTCAGAGCAGCTCTTTACCGGAAGAATCCCAACCAGATGAAAATGACCAGTTCTGGTGTAAAATTGCTTCTTCAAAGACCTACAAGCCTGTGGCTGAGGATATTGGCTGTATATTAGGGCTGACATGTACTCCTGTTAATTCTGTCCATAAAACTCTCTTGTGGGCATCAGTGACTGCATACACCAGTCCTGTATTGCCTTTTACCGAACCTCCAATTCGTCGAATGGTCCCAGTTGGTTCAATTGGAGCAAAAAATGATTCTGGTTGTGAAACTTTTAGTGTGCTCTCCTATAACGTTCTTTCTGACATATATGCCACCCCGTCAGCTCATTGGAATTCCCCATCCTGGGTCCTTGCATGGGAATACCGCTGGCAGAACTTGCTTCACGAGATTGTTCAGTACAAAGCTGATATTCTTTGCCTTCAAGAGGTGAGCTTGACGTGCAACAGTTTCTTTCAGACCAATTTGTCTTGTTTTTTGAGTAAAAAATAAAATTCTTGTATGATTAGACCTGTGTTGTTTTGAGATTTTAAGGTTGTGCTTTGTTAGATGAGCAGGTTCAGAGTGATCATTTTAAAGATTTCTTTGCTCTTGAGCTTGAGAAACTTGGATACTTAGCAGCATACAAGAGAAAAAGGAACGGAGTAAGTGTCATACATGCAACATTTATGGTGTGAAAGGTGAAAAATGTTAAGGTCTTCCGAGGGTCTTAGCTGTTAATGTGCTTGTTCGTAAACATCAGATTTCATGAGTTGGTGGGGGTTCATTTATGCTTGATTACTTGAAAGTTGACGTAAGGTATTATTTCTATTATGCTCTTCAACTACCTAAGTGGTCCTCAAGCAGAAGAGTACATTAATGATTACAAGCACGAGAATCTGTGAGAAGATAAATGTTCGTATTTAAGAAAGATTAGGTAGTGCTATACTGTCCTAATAAAATCCTGTTCCACCCAAAAGATTATGTTTCATTCTCATGTTATGAATTGAATTAATGTTTTTGAGCTTCTGTTTCCTCCTCACGAAGCATTCATGAATATACTCTGGGTATCAGCTTTATGGACATGTGTGCTTCCTTGTAATATGCATTCCTCACGCAGGATTGAGTTACATTTGTGATATGTATTCCTCTGTTTGTTAGATTAAATATTTGATTTCATGATTGTATTCTGTTGGTTGATTGGCTCGCTCTTCTGGTTCTATGGCAAGGTTCCAAACTAATGCCAGCCATGCTTTGATTCCTTTCATTTTATCCGTCTTTTCTTTCAACAGTACTCTGATTTGGTTCTTATGCAGGTTTATACAGGAGAACAATATGTAGGTGATGGTTGTGCTATTTTTTTTCACAGTAAGCGTTTTGAAAAGGTTAACAGTTTTGAGGTATTCTTTACAACGTTTTGCTTTAAATGGGGCCTAATTTTTGACAATGAATCTGATTGATCTCATAGCTATGACTATTCAGGTTGAATTTGATACTCAGATACGTGCTGAAATTGAAGGAAGAAAACTGGATGTACCCGATCTTAATCGTTTAATGAAGGTAGATGCAATTTTTTTCATCTCTTTTCTTTTTCTTAATCTTTCATTGGTGTTTTAAATTGGTGTCTCTTGTTCTCTGCTTGGAACATGATTTTATTAGGGGGGTAATATTGCACTAGTTGTTGTCTTGGCAACAAAAAATGGGGCTGTTTCAGATTCATCAAAGGGTGGAACTAGTCACTCCATTTGCGTGGTACTATTTAATTTTAAACTGTAGTAGTTATTATTGCAGCTGCATATATTTCCTTACCTAGCAATTTCTCTCTTCTTGAGCAATACAAATATATTGGTAAGGTTTACATAGTAAAGTTGTTTTTACTCTCCAGGCCAATACTCATATCCTTGCGAATGAAGAGTTCTCCGATGTCAAATTACTTCAGGTTCTCTCATTCTCAATTACAGTCCAAAATTTGGCTGGCTTTCTTTGGAAGGTATCTACTAAACTAGAGATGTCTTCCTTGTCATCAGGTTTACATTCTTTTAAGTGAACTCGAAAGAAGAATTAGCGGTGACAAGCTTCCCATACTGCTATGTGCGGATTTGAACTCTCTGCCGAGAAGGTACCTTTTGCACATTATTGGTTAGATATAAAAAATTTTATTTGCAATTATCATATTCCCAATTAGTTTGCATCAGCAATGTCTCGACTCCAAACAGTTAAATACCTCATTAGTCCCATGCAATCATGATTCGTTATGTGCTATTTAGAAAAATGATGGACTGATTGCATTTTTCTATGAGCACTGGTAATGAGTTCCATACTGTAGCCATTAGAATGGAAGTAGTCTGTTTCCTCTTAATAGCCAGTAAGTCTCTTGCATTGCCTGCATACACCTTGGACTGGGTGGTACTGGGGTACTATGGTTGGATTATGTGTAATGGGCCATAAATTTCTACTAATTCAGATGTGTGGTCCCTTACCTACCTATATTGTACCTACCGTCTGAGCTAGTAAGATTTTAGGCTTTTAGCAGCCTAGGTGCTTTCTATTTCCACAAAAAATTGCCAGAATTGCTTTTGTCTAAACGCCCCCATCTCCCTAAATCTATTCTTCTTCCTTCCATTCTTCTCCCTCCCTCTCACCTCCACCATGGCTGCCGCTGCCGACTTGGATGCTACTGCTTTCGTTCTTGCCCGCAAATATCCTCCGCTTTCCCTGCTCCGACTGTGTCCTCTGCACGTACTGTGGCCATGGCTGCTGGCTTGCAAGACACCACGGCCAGAGCTGCGACCTGCTGATTAGCATGGCCAGTCTGGACGGAGCCAGATCTGGCGACCAGCTTGGCTGTGGCTGGCCTTCTTCCCTTGTGCCTCCCACTCAGCCTACTCTTTGACAGTTTGTCTTCTTTTTGATAATGTGATTTATGAAGGCAAATTTTTCCTATCAACTTAATTGTCCTTAATGCATCAGGGGAAATGCGTTGGGGTTATCCTCAATTCACTGCTATCCACTGTCTTCATCTGAAATTATCCCCACTAATATCAGGATGGAATCTATTTCTCTAGTATTAATGTTCCTCTTTGTTCTTATCTAGTGCTGCATATGATCTAGTCGTGAGGGGCAAAGTTGACCCAAGTCACCCGGGGTTGAAAGTTGATCCCACTGGCATATTACAGAACTTAACTCTTTCCCATACGCTTCATCTGGTAAGTCTATCTATTACTCGTATTGGTTCATACTAGTTTTCATTTGAAAGTTAACCTATGCCAGCCTCGTAGCCTGGGTTATTCAGCACGCGTTTGAAGTTCATTGCCTCTGTAAGCAAAGGTGGAATAATTAGATAATCTTGGGGTAAATGCCACTTTATACACCTTCAGGTGAGCGCATATACGGCAATGCATCCGCCTGGGAATTGGCCTTTGTTGGAGAGGGGAAGTGGGTCTTCTGAGGAGAACCTGGTAGATTCGGAAACTAGGGAGCCCAACTTCACCCACTTTTCATGCAATTTTGTTGGAACTATTGATTACATTTTCTTTACAGGTATGCTATATTAGTATTAACGTTGGTTTCAACTGTTGCTTCTTAGTGGGCTGCTATTCCTTGTAACTGAATTCTAATTGCTTCTGCCCCTCGTGGATTTCGTGCCACAGATGATACTCTAATGGTCAATGACCTTCTGGAGCCTCTGAGCTTTAGAATACCTACTATGACCGGCCCCCTTCCATCACAGGATTGGTCATCCGACCATATTGCTCTCATGGCAAGGTTCCGATTTAGAAACTCAGGGAGCCCACCAACGCCTGTTTCGAAAGAGATGCAAACGTCGGAAATTTCTGCCCCAAAGGCCTGTCCCTGACTAAAGATGGTGTTCACGGGAGTTTTTTTTTAGCACATGATTAGGAATTGGAAGAAGGAAGAAAGCATGTTTTTGAGGTGGCCGGTTTCTTGGTGCTCTTTAGCAGTCGATGAAAGTTTTTGTGGAGGTGAGGATACTTAGAAATACAAGTTTAACATGAGCGCTTCGTATGAGTTGTTCTTTCTTCTTTTTAGGTGTCTAGACTATTCAGTAGACTATAGTGGTGGAGCAGTGAAGAAGAGGGAAGTGGCTGTCCCTGGCTGAGGAGGTTGACTGCATGTGGCCGCTTCTATAATCCATTCCCCAAAATGGGTTCGTACCGAGGTTTTAAAAATTGGACCGGTCATCGACCCGGAATTCTTGCAGATAGGCCCAACAGGGTTCAATTGGGGTCAACTCAGGTTGACCCAATTGTTGATGTCATCCCTTTGGACTATGTCAAGTTAGAATATTATTTGGGGTTCACTGAAGAGTTAAGGACACGAGAAAGGTTGCAATCATATTGTTGTGAATTCTCTTTAGGCCGACTTTTACATCGGATTTTCATTGTTTCAACTGTCAGTGAAGGGATCTATACCAAAAAAATAACTTTTAGGGGCCGTTTGGGGCCTGAAAAATCAGTTTCATCGATTATCCCAAAATTTAGAGTGGATTGGCCATAAAGTGTTTAAGGCTTGATTTGGAAAAATCTAGTTAAAGAGTGGATAAATGGGATAATCCACATGAGGTGTTTCAGCTGATTAGTGGATTATCCCATTAAAAGCTCATGGTCAAAGGTAAAGTTAAATCAATGATTAGATGGATTTTTTTTCATGCCCTAAATAAAATAATATAACATCCAGCTAATATCCAAGTAAATATAATTCACTAATCACAACATCCAAAAAATAATTTTTTATGCCCCAAACAGCCCCTTAGTGAAGTGGTTCTACCGTGCCTCTCACTAATAGTGTACAAGTTAACTTATTCAAAAAAGGACACGAGAAAGGTCGCAATCAAATTGTTGAGAATTCTCTTTCGGTCGACTTTTACGTCGGATTTTCATGGTTTTAACTGTCAGTGAAGCGATCTGTAGCAGAAAAAAAAAACAACTCTTAGTGAAGTGGTACTACCGTGCCTCTCACGAAGTGTACAAGTTAATGTTCCTCTTCCTTATTTTTGGATGATTCGGCTGCCGTTGATAAAAAATGTATGCGCCTGGCGGCCAAACAGGCTGGGTGGTGAGGCCCATTGATCTTGACCAATCTGATTGGACCAGACACGCCCTCCAGCTTGTCGAGCTGACTGCATAACTTGACTTTGATTGTGTTTTCATATCCTTTTGGCAGGCCAACCATTAACATCAAGGTCTCCTTTTGGCATAATTTACATTAGAATTCAAATGTTTTCACATTGTTTTTCATGATATAATGATTCGGCGCAATTGTAATCAAAGCCGTGGGATTGAGATCCTATGGGGCTCCGGAAGCATATGTATGCCCCTTATATTAAGGAGCACCATTGGATAGAAATCCAACGCCCGAAATGACCGGTCTCATGCCCCTTATATTGGACTGGTCTCATATAAACAGGATCTTATACAAATGCTCGAGTGGCCACCCATTAGTGTTCAGACAATCATTATAGTTGCTCCGCGCCCTCCTATTGCATTTCATCCACGTCTAGAAATGGACACAATGAAGGAAATGTATGAAGTTCCCCTCTAAATAGTCAACGGTTATTTCCTCTATACATTTTCTTCTATTATAAGACCATTTTGATTCCGCTACCCGTGTAATCTATGCTCCGTTGTGAGAGTAGGCCACATATACTCTCTTGTTTAGGTAAATAAGTCATAAATATTCTTACTATTGCTGCAAATTGGAAAATGCTCAGGTGAACCATACTGAAACAGATAAAACAATTGGGTGTGTGCATGGAAAAACACATGCCTGGGTGCAATGTGCAACCCAAGGGCGCTTTTTAGAAGGGGCAGTGATAACACTACAGCAGATTCCTACACATTTCCATACACAGCTGATGAGTATGGAAATGAGTGGGTGAACTGATCTGGGGTCACATCAGTTGACCCACTCGAATCTGCTGTACAAATATCATTTCCCTTTTAGAAGGGAGGCAGGAATGAAAAAATCCGCTTGCCCTTTATTGCGTAATCAAAATCGCACGATCGAAAAGTTTTGCACACAAAAACCATCCTTGTGTTTTTTCTTTACACAATAGACCCCAAAGCATCCTTGTTCAGTGCTCAACGAGGTAAAAAACTCCATTTGAGTTCTATGCTCCAACCCGATATATTCGTGGATGATAACTTTCAACCCCGTACCAGTCATCTTTGTTACTTACGTGAAAACTACTTTCCCTTTCATCACATTCTTGGGGTGTCTCAAGTGTCATACAATCCATAAGATGATGCTACTCGATCCTTCTCTTACATCTTCATTTCTTTCTACTCGATCATAACATTTCCTACATCCATAAGATGATGCTGAAAATATTCAAAGCTGTCGACCGTTTACACTTCTTTTTGGATAAAAAGGTCGACCATTTACATGCAATATATAACAACCTGCTAGCTAATTGATCTTCCTACACTTACTAGTTCAAACCTGCAGTGAGATGCCACGTAAGTGGAGCCCTTCGAAGTTCCAAATAGAGAAACTTCAGATACGTTCGCCCACTGGAGGGCCTCCATCTTTGGAGCAGATGAGATCACTGCTGAGGTTAAACAAGTTTAACGGGGTTCCAGTTGAAGGGTGCATGAATTTGCAGTTGGGGCAAGAGGGCGAGGACCTGCACAGCATGACTAACATGTGACACCGCATGCAAGCTGCGGCTACCATCTCATCGTGGTCCTCCTCCTTTGCCAGGCACACCCACGACAGAGATCTTGAGACGGATCCACTCTCGGAGTTCATGTGTTGGCTCCATGATTGATCTGAATTTTCCGGTGGAGCAGTGTTAGGCCATGTATCGGCTGTAGTTCTGTCCCTATCAGGGAGGTTGAGCTCCAGCTCCAGGCTCATGGGGGCGGAAGGAGAAGAAGATGGAGGCAACTCCAAGTTTCTTCTTGGGTCCTTGCTTGTTCTCTTGCGAGTTCTGGTGTTGTAATAGTGAATCTGGCCAGTCTGCATGGCAAAGAAAGGAAGAAATGCGTTATACGCAGTTTAACATGAATATATTATAGTTATAAAGTTTATAAAGTGTTTAATTATCTTTATAAAACTAATTAAAACAGTGAATGACTAGAAAATTAAACATGAATTTTTTAGACCTAAGAGGCTCACCTGAAGATCTAAGCATTGCTCCCATTCTGCCGGCAAGGGGGTCTCTAGGTGGAGTTCGACATCAATTGTGGCCTCTTCGAATGTTCCTTTGGACAATTTAGGTCCTTTTGATTTGTAGAACTGTACCTCTTCATCTTTTTGAGGCTCCCACTTCCTCTTCTTGTGAGAAGATTCCCTTGGGTTATTGAGTATGATCTTCCCCTCGGTTGGAGAGAAGGAGCTTTGAAACGACACCATGGGACGACCCAATTGAAGCTCACACACTCTTTAAGAGATGTAGAAATATGGTGGGTGGTGGTCTTATAGGATGTCCAAGACCAAATTTTTCAGGCAAAGAGCTGCAACCTCAGAATCTAATAGAGCAACTTCATAAAGACATGATGGGGTCCCACAAGGTACTTGACATGCTCATCTCTCTCTCTCTCTGATCTGTTCTTCTTCTCTCAGATTGAAGTCTGTTTCCATTTAGCTGGATCAAATGCTAGCATGCATGGTTGCAGCTGCCCCAACAACTGTGTCCCAGATACTCCGTTTATGGTAACAACAACGTGCAGAAGCTTGTTCTCAATGAGTCAGGGTATTAGAGAGCCAAGTTAGTGAGAGTTATGGCTTCTGACGGTTGTGAGAGAGAGGAGAGAGGGAAAGATTGGGGTGGTCATTTAATGGGAGTCTGTATACAGTTGGAAGAGGCTTGAATGCTATCTATCTCCCATAACTCCAATTTCCTCATCCGGGTCACTTAGAGAACGAAACTTTAAAGCCCCCAACACCCTTAAAAGGCCTAATTAAAAGAACCTCAGTCAGGTGGAAGAAAAATAAGTATACCCAACTGGTTGTGATTCATCAATTTCTCTGGTTTGCCCTTCATGTTCCCCACAATTTAGTTACTTAGTCCACAAGGTGAGTGAAGCTTCCTTCCTTGCTCCGCTCCATTGTGATGCACCTAGCTGTAAGATCAAACTCGATCTTACATTAACAAGAGTAGCTTAACTTTGTTTTTCTATAAAAAAAAGGACAAAGCAAAACTGTACATATTGGAAGAACTGAGTCATTTTGTACATTCACCAACATCTAAGTTCAACCGCAGTAGCTTCCTTAGGCTCACCATTTCATTTATTTCTATTTTTTTCCCTATGACTTCACCACTTTGAATACTTGTGGTGTACAATGCTGTTGATTACTTGATTTTATCTTCATTTAAATCATTACTTGTTGTCTTCAATAGTAGATTTAACCCTTACATTGGGCACAAGATAGGGAAAGCCTTAGTTCTCACCATTTACATGTTAATAAAGACATAATGAAGCAGTAGGAGTTGCATAGATTACCTGTACAGAGGGAGGGCACACTTGGAAGTGCAGAAAAAAGAAAGCAGACAGTACAGAACGAGAGCTACCCATTAAAGGCAGTGTATTACAAGAGGGAGTGATTGATCTGGGGGTCAAAACTGGAAGCCCACCTGCCTCAATTTAAGCCCCTTGAATTCTCACATTAATGCTGTGAATTCACAGTGCCTTGGCTTTCGACTCCCCCCATGTCTCTTTCTCTCTTGGGCGGTTTCTGTTAATTGCCTAAACCGCCTTTCCCTTTTCTTCTCCTACTTTAAGCTTCCCCATTTCTCTTTGGAAAATCATTGCTGCCCCTCTACTTCTAACTTCCCCAAAATAAATGCCCTAAGCTAACTCCCATGTCCCTGCCAGTGCTAACTGTTGTAAGCAAGAAAGGGACATGCAAGTGGTATCTTGTTGTTCAATCCATTCCAGCTTAGTGCATGTTATGGACCTTAAGGACGGGTCTTTAATGTACTTAAAAATAGGTATGCAACTTGTATATAACCAATAAAGTGAAATGCGGATCACAAGAATCATATACAACATTTTTTACTTGAATTATTATCATTATGAATGCACTTAGTTTTTTCGTCCATTAAATGAAGTAGGCGTATCATCTCATAGCAGACTTGAACCAAGAATTGTAAATATAACTCATAACTAACTCGAACTCCTTGTGTTGTAAATTTGTAATGACCTGCAACTGCTAGAAATGTGCCCTAATAATAATATATTCGTGAATCCCGAATGGCCCACCTAATGATATTAGGGAAAGAACGAAATGTATAAACTAATAACAAGAATGCATTAGTTTTAAATGGATGTTGCTTCACAAGCTTTAACTAAGGACTAGCAGCTGCTCCCGTCAACGCAACGATATCGGCAGTCCCCTCGGCCCCAACTGCTGATCAAATGAAGGATGCCATGTTTGTGTGACTGGCTGCCCCCTTCCTTTCAGCCGCTTCGGCCCCCTTCCTTTCAGCCACTGCTAATTTCTCCTTGTCCTTCTCTCCATCATGACTGGCCGCGGTTGCTGATCTTAGCAAGGCAGCAACTGCTGCCACGGGCATGGCTGCTTTCAGTTTCAGCTCCTCCTCTTTTCTCTTTGCATTCGGAAACAACTTCCCTTTTACCCCCTTCATCAACTGGCAAATCTTTGTAAAGTCCACCTGTATAAAAGAAAATTATCATAATCATAAACAAGTAACCCCTTTTCCCAACGTTTAAAAGAAATATATAGAAATAAATAAAAAAAATTATAGAAAGGAAATTATGTTTATACTGTGCCTTTTCCCAACAAATGAAGGCTAAATGACATAGGACTATTCATATGTATCATTTATACTGTGCTAATTAAAGTACTAATTAACCGTATTAAAGTGTGGAAGGCCAAGACGTGCGTACCCATGATGCTCCATTGTCATCATTTTCGCCTTCATCAATCAAACTCAACTGTAGTCCGTCGTCGAATCTGTTAGAAATCTTCTGAAAAGCTTGCATGGAGGATGCGCTCCAGGATCGTGAGTACGGAATGTCGTATCGGATATCGATAAAATATCGGTCGGCCAAAGAGACGAAATATCGGAGATATTGTGTAAAAAAATATCGGTAGTCAAAAACTAGTTTTTACCGTATATTTTCACAATCTAACTTTTAAAATGAGTTATACTAATTTAAACAAAGAATAAATTTTAAAATATGTCAATTAGGATAGAAAACAAACATGAAAAAGTGTTTTTTTCAAAAAAAAAAAAATTAGAAATTTTTTTTAAAAAATAATTTTTAATTCAAAAAATACCGATATATCGGTCCGAAACCGACATATATATCGCCGATATATCGGCAATATTTGGAATTTTTTTAAAAAATGATATTGATGGGTATCGATGTATCGGTTTATGCCCGATACCGATATCTCGCCGATATATCGGCGAGACGATTTTCCATGATCGTGAGAGGAATTCGACCAGAGATGAGGGGACCTCATGCGTTGTACTTTCATTCAGCATGTGCCCAAGGCTTCCCTTTCTATGGACATGTCCGCCATGCCTTTCGTTCTCCATTGTCGTTTCCTTCTCAGCCTTAACTACAATTTCGATATGTTCATTTCAACCAAACGCTAGTAGTACCCAAAAAGTATGCTATATGTCATGGCTCGTATTTTTAAAACCATTTTTAAATCGGAGTTGTAATGGAAAATCAGATGATTATTCCTCTATGCGATAAATCATTAGTTCAAAATTTCCAACTAAGCATCTAGGCCGTGATATCTAGGGTTCACAAATATAGATACAAAATCATATATACATATAGTATAATAAAATGCAAAGTTGATTAAACCAGCGCAAGTCCTCTAAGTGCAAGTCTGTCATCCATCTTAAAATAAAATAGAAATAGTTGGCACTCACGCCTTACAACTAGGTCTAGAACAAACCTGATAGTGAAGAAGTACTATACAGCTTCCTGAACGTCCTCACGGCTAAGCCACCAAATCCCCGAGTGCCGTGCGAAGTCAATCTTCCAGAGTAACACCTACATCACATAAGGATGCTGAGTATAAAAATGCTCAGTGGGATACCATAACACAGTCATCAGCATTACAATAAATCAGGATTTGCATTAACATTTTATGCAACCTATTACAGGATTCCACTTGAATCTTTTATTAATCTTTTAAGCAAAGTCTTTTATTGCTTCATAAATTCAAGTTCAATGATTAAGTCTTTATCCCATATAGACAGACTCACTGAATGTCATACTTACATGACAGGCAGCACAAAAATTCCGTGACTATCACTCCGGTTAATACCAGTAATCACGGCACACACTGAACCCCTCAAGGGTGACTGCCTCGCCCATTCCTTACCTTAGAAGGTATGACCGTCGGAAGGGTTTGGCTCCACATTAGCTCCTGGGCTCGATGTGGGTCGTGAGAACCAGCCTTCCAGGATGCTAGCGCCTCCGATATGCATAGTAATCTACCTGGCAACCACGGCTCAGGATGAGTTCAGAGCTTCCATGAAGGGAAGATGCAAATACTCTCTCTAAAATCCATAGAGAAGAGGTAACTGCTTAAGCCTGACCAATAGAATATGTAATGCTCTCTCTAAAATCCATAGAAAGATACAAATATGGGCCAAAATAACATGTAAATGCTCTCTCTAAAATCCATAGAAAGATACAACAGCTTAAGCCTGGCCAATAGAAGTTGGTCCTCATCAGGTACCATAACACAAAGCTTCTACTAATGGGAAGATGTGGATGTTCTCTAAAATCCATAGAGAAGATACAAACGACAGAGCTTCCACCAGTCAGAAGATGCAACACCATCCCAGCTATACCTTGTGATCCTTAACCGGTATCACGTATCACTAGTATGAACCCCTCTTAGAGTTATAACATACAATTCACAACTGCTGGCTCAATAGCTCAGTAGATAGTCTGACCTTTGACTTAATAGTCATTCGGTCGCATGATCGGAAGTCACAGTCATTATTTTATTATCTTTTATAAAATGATTAAGTCTTTAAACCAACTAGGTTCATCAGTCAGGTTTTTCTTATCATTTAAGTCCTCAGCTATCAGTCAGCATAAAAAGAGGGACAATTGCCCTTAATACAGTAACATCAAACACATAAAGCTAATACGCCAATTAGGGCTTGAAATCATTTATCAAATAGCCCAAAACCAATAAAATGAGCCTATGTACCTTACTGGCTCTGTATGTACCATACTGAATTGAATTACACACAGAGTCGGTTCCATCGTCAGTTGTAGGTAGTTTTAACTGTCGGTTGATGTCCATCGACAGTTCAAAACTAAACTGATTTGTGAACTTGGTCTATTTAGTGAACTGGGTTCGGTCTGAGCATGAACCGAGTTTGGCCTGACACTGGACCGAACTGGGTTCGGTCTGAGGGTGAATCGGTCTATTTACTGGATCGGGTTTGGTTTGATAATTGATCGGCTAAGTCCGGCTTGCCATTAGACCAAACCGGTTGACCAGTTGGTCGCCCTCTGGCTGTGCCATGGTTGGCGGCCGCGACGACAGCATCGTCGCGCTGCCATCGACCAGCCGGCGCCACCCTCCCTTTTCCTCCTCTCCTTCATTAGCTGTCTGCCCGTGGTCCGGGCAGATTTGGAGGTAAGATCGAGTCTGGCAGCAGCAAAAAGCTGCTGCCTTTTCTTCCTTCATTGCGGCTGGCGGAGGTCGAGTCGACCCCCGATGACCTGCCATCGGCCCCTACCTCCTCCTTCGACGTCCCCGTCACCTTCATAGACGAAGAACCCAAAAAAATCAAAACTTGACGAGAGAGGTATGGGATCCTACCTCGCACACGCGCGCTGTCGATAAGCCATTCGTCAGAGACCCCGAAGCTTGCCGGAAATCGCCGTCGCCGCCCGAGGTCCCAGTTCCCCCTCTACTTCTCTCTTAACCCAATCGCCGGAGTCGTCGGAGTCGCTGGAGTCGTCATGATCGCAGGGGGTTGTCGGATATCGTTGGATGTCGCCGGAGCTCACCAGAGTCGCCTCCCAAACAAGACAGTGGCTGACTTTTTCTCAACTGGTTGCTCGAAATAGGTTCTGCATGTGGGTGAAGGCATAGATGGGGAAGAGGAAGTGCCCACTTGGTCTGATGCATGCCACACCTGGCTCGAAGCAAGTGAGGGCATGACACTATATACTGTAGCTTTTGATGCTATAGAGCCTTATGAACATAATGTTTAATACGTCAACTTATAAGTCTTGCAGCAACTAAAATAAAAAAAAAAACGATAAGAGAATATGGTTATACGTTTGTGTGAAGTGGAGAAGGAGACTACAACATGTATTGATTAGTGGAGTATTTGCACACACCATAAGAGATCCATGAAGCAAATCAGCTACCAAAGAAGCAAAGAGTAGCTTGACAGGACAACGAATTGTGGAGAGTTGGTAGGGAAAGCTAAAGATCCTTGGTTTGGGGTGGAGGCTAGAAGAAAGTGTTTGAGAAAGTCGAATTACTGGTCGGGTGTTTATAGGGGCGGGAAAAGGTTCAATCAGGTGCTAAGAAAATATTAAAGCGTGTGCACCCATGCTTGCATATGAGTTGCGAAATTAAAATCTTTACCTTCTGAGCATGATTATGTCTATAGTGGTAAACGGGTCTTACCACTATTGGTGTTGAATGGGGCTCCAAACGGCAATCAAGCTAACATAAATAACGTCATTTCTCTGTATTAATGTGCTGCCTTTCTCATGTTAACAGATCTCTAGTGATGATTAACCAACATGTAAAATAAAAAGGTTGCAACTTCTTGCTACCAACTTTCCATATTCATATTGCAGTAATTTGTCAAGATTCAGAAATGGATCAGTAGGTAAGAAGGCTAGGCTCAACTCAATTGGAATTCTTTTCTTTCTGTTTTTTTTCCAAAGGACGGGAAATATAAGATGCTGAAGCATAATCCCTCCGTCCCATATTAACAGTTCCATTTGGGAAAAAAGTTCGTACCATATTAATAGCTCCATCTGGCTAAATTTAAGTTGATGGGTACTTAAAACAGATTACACAATTTAAGTTTCTCTTAGCTGTGGATCCCACAATT
Source organism: Houttuynia cordata (assembly GCA_039654745.1). Lineage (NCBI taxonomy): Eukaryota > Viridiplantae > Streptophyta > Magnoliopsida > Piperales > Saururaceae > Houttuynia > Houttuynia cordata. The sequence goes on from CM077504.1 coordinate 27,911,261, forward strand.
CAATAAAAATCACTACTTTCCAAATGGAGCTACTAATATGGTATGGATGCAGTATGAATGGGTATGTGATTGCACGCATTTCCAATATTGCTGTTCTGTATCTGTAAATGCTGATTTTAGTTACGTCTTTTCGTTTAGAAATAAGAAAATTAGAATTTAATTCAAGTGGGGTATCCGTGATTGTTCCATACAGAACATGGCAGACCTAATGAAAGAATATTGGAAAAAAGAATAGTGGAATTAGTTTGGTTGTTAGGGAACAACTCATAATTATTTAAATCATTTCCTACGTGTCTCCAGACAGAGATGGATATCTGTTCGTTCTTCCAATCCAGACAATTAATATGGGGCAGGGGGAGCATACAATGCAGTTTAATTTTGCACAATTGGGTTGATTGCTCTTTTGACGATTTTTTCTGGCTCACCGGTCATTTTCCTAAATCAAAGAGCTTGAATACTCCCTCCGACCCACATCAATAGTCCCATTTGGTTTTAGAAACTAAAAGTAGTTCATTTTCAAAAAACAAATGGGATTATTAAAGTGGGACACGGAGGGAGTAATGTTAGCAAAAAGGAGAACATTGAAATAAGAGCAACTTGCATGTTTGTTGTATAAATTAAATCCGATTCTTATCCCCTTCTTGTTCTTTAATGTTTGGCCCCAATGGCTGCATCTTTGCTCGAATGCCTTTACTGCTTGGTCTTAAGTGACGTAGAGACTGTTGTTTCACTTGGATTGCACGTCATACCATATTAGAAGAATGCAGTGCAGTCCTAGTGTTTCAAGTTATATGATTGCTAAGCTGTGAAATATTTTTCATGTTGGTGGGCAATTGAGAATTGACAGATATTTAGGAATTCCGCTCACAAAAGGTATGCCCAAACGCCACCGTTAGGAGTTGGTCACCAAGGTCCAAAGTAGGTTGATTGGTTGGAAATCTTATTTGTTCAGTCAAGCTGGTCGAACAACATTGATTAAATCCACTCTGAGTTCCTTGCCAATTCATACCATGTCCGTCCACAAACTACCTCGTTCAATTTCAAGCCTACTTGATAAAGCAGCAAGGGATTTCTTCTGGGCGCATTCCAAATCTAGAGGATTTCATTCACTTAGTTGGTCATCGATTGCATCCCCCAAAAAATGTGGAGGCTTGGGTATACGAAAGACAAAAGTCTTTAATGATGCTTTGTTAGTTAAAAAATTATGGGACCTCCTTTCTAAGCTTCGAGGATCGTTATGGTCTCTTTGCATGAATTCAAAATATCTGAAGAGTGGAAATATATTTGAAGTCACTATCAGATCACAAGATTCAGTGCTTTGGAAGCAATTGGCTAAATACATTCATTTTCTTAGAGAAAACTGCTCTTGGCATATCGCTGATAGACGCCACGTCCAAATTTTCAAGTCAATATGGACTTTCAATAAGATTGAAATTCCTTTAACCGACAAGTTACACCCGGATGTTACAGTTGATTGTCTCATCACTAATTATAAACAGTGGAATATGGATTTAATTTGCTCTTTATGGCCTCCTACCATTGCGGAAAATATATTTCAGACATCGATATCCATGGATGCTCAGGATTCCTTTATATGGCTACATAATCCCTCAGGTACATATTCCATTGGTTCAGGCTATCAATTACTCAGGTCTTCGAATCTCCCACAAGATCTCTTGTGGAATATAATATGGAAAGTACATCTCCCTCTTCGACTACAACAGTTTTGTTGGAGAGTATGCAGGAATGGGTTACTTATAATGGATATTCTCTCTCAACGGCTTAAAATTTACCATGACAGATGTGCATTGTGTGATTGTGACAATGAAACAACGGATCATTTATTTCTACACTGTCCTTTCACTAGGGAGATTTGGTTCCGTCTCACGGGTCATTATTTAACTCTAGAATCGTGGCATATTTAACAGCAGATTCTTTTGTTTTACTATAAGAAAACCCAGAGTTCTCAAGACGGTATAAGTATCAATAACCTTGAAACTTACATTGTGCTCATGTACGTCTTACGGTGTTTGAGGAATGAGAAATATTTTGAACAGAAGCTTGTCAATCTGGCAACAGCTGAGAAACAATGTCTGCTTTTCCTGAAACACCTTCAAATAGTTCATTGGAAACATCTTAAAAATTCTATGGGCAAGGTCATGACGCAGAGCTTTATCAGATGGGAAGCTCCCCCGCGAGACTTTTTTTGTCTAAATTTTGACGGCTTTTATAAATGTTCATTTGGTTTAGCTGCTGGAGGTGGTATACTTCGGGACTCTCATGGGGACAATTCATAGCAGCTTATGCATGTCAAGTGCTGACACATAATGCCTTATATGCAGAAGCTTTTGGATGCTTTCTTAAAATCATCTTAGCAAATTACCTTAAGATTTCAAGGCTCATTATTCAAGGTGGTTCCAAGTCCCTTGTTCATCTCATAAACCATCATGACTTACGCGGATCATGGTATCTTAGAAATTATCTTCAACACATTCGACAGTTTAAGGCTGCAAATGTTAATTCTAGATTTGTGCATGTTTATCGAGAACAAAATCAGATTGCAGATTTATTGGCCAACTTTGGTGCAAACGACTTCTCTTGTTATTGGATGAAACATTCCCCGGATTTCATCAAGGAAGCTTTGTTTAAGGATTTCTCGGGTCATTGGTTCTTGCGTCTTGTTCGGGAATCGTAGTGGCCTTATCTTTCTTGATACCAAAAAAAAAATCAGAAGAGGCTTCTTCTTCCCTACAGTCGAGAAGAATTAAGTTCCGATTTTCCATTCACAAATGTAGAAATCTATACAAATGCTTGTATATAATGTCAGGCGTGTTTAGAACTTGAAGCAGTGGTTGGATTGGAAACAACGATAGCTTATTCCTATATGACGCTATTATTGCAGATCCATTTTCGGCCAGAATTTTTCCGATCTGAATATAGCTTAAGATCCATTTTCGGCCAGAATTTTTGCACGAGAAAATATAGTTTGAATATCAACACCAGGAGAGGTGTTTGTTTAAATAAAAACACAAGCAGAGCTGCAGTGGTGTGCAAAAACGTCAGTGAAAGGTAAGGTAAAGACGAGAAAAAATTAAAAAAAAAATTGATAAAAAATTTGATAATGTGGTCCAAAATTGGTAAGCTAGCTAGATCCTACGTGTATATCAATCTGATAGTTCACTTTATCCAAATCTGAACTTTTCTTTTTAACTAACATCTGTCCCGAAAACATAATTCTGGACACCAATTTTCAGATATATAGAAGAAGAAAGATTGCAAGAATGATGAAGACCAAAAGTGGCCACATCTTAAACGAATAGACCAATCAATACTTGCATGGTCAGAAGCAAGACTCCACCAGATACCAACATTCTGCATGGCAAATCTTTCCCACCAAAAAACACACTCCTAGGAGGATATATCAATGAACAGTCCCATCAAGTACTTCACTCTCCAGACCACACACTCATCTCTCTCACATTAATCACTCAACGACCCACCAATTTCCAGCACTTCCAGGGCCAAATCAAGATGATTAATTTACAGAACTAGTGTATTAAGAGATCCAGGAGCCATGAAAATGTACCTTCCTGCAGTGTCTCATTCTCAAAGTCCCAGCAACAATGGGCTACTCTCCTCTACCAGAGCTGATCACCACGAGCGACGACGCATGACGAATCCCACCATGAGGCCGCCCAAAGCCGATGCCGAGAGATACGAGAAGAAACACAGATCATGGTATTGACATTACATTTGCTAGAAATAACAAGAGCGAATACTCTTCAAAAGTTCTCCAGTATTTTAGCTAGTGTTTTTTTTGCACTAGCAATGGAGCATTTCATATTTTGTAGCAAGTGGCTAGCAAATATAAGGATGTTAATGGTATTTCAAACTGGTTTAGCTTTGTCTAACACAATCCTTTTGTTTCTTTATTCCACAGTTTTGTCACTTCAAAGATCCCCACTGACCTGACTCTGCAAATTAATGATATCACCTTCTACATTCACAAGGTAAAGATCACCTATGATGTATCATATATAATTTCAGAACTAGATTAGCCCTAATTCCCTCAAAAATACAAAAATCATGCATCTTGCTAGTGAATTATGAACTGTTTTCTTCCTACGTAATCCTGACCATGGTCATGGACACTAGTTCCCACTGCTGTCCAAGAGTGGGTACATGAGCCGGCTGGATCTCCAGGACTCCAACTACGACTATGACATCAAAATGGACAACTTCCCCGGCGGGCCGGAGACGTTCGAGCTCATCCTCAAGTTCTGCTATGGCCTCCCCATCGACCTCACCCCGACCAATGTTGCCCCGCTGCGCTGCGCTGCTGATTTCCTAGAGATGACCGAGGACGTCACCTCCGGCAACCTTGTGTCCAAGACCGAGTCCTTCATCACCTTCGTCACCCTTACCTCATGGAGAGACACCATCTCCGTGCTTCGGTCATGTGGCCCCCTCTCTCCATGGTCCCAGAATCTCCAGATCGTCCGAAGGTGCTGCGACTCCATCGCACGCAAAGCAACCTCCTCCTCTGGCAACAATTCCGCCAATGGGGAGGCTAGTGGTGACGGTGGCGAAGAGTTGTGGTGGTTTAATGATTTGTGTACACTTGGGATCAACCATTTTGTTAGGACAATCACCATGTTCAGCGCTAGAGGACTGAGGCCGGAGATCATTGGTGCCTGCATCGAACATTATGCGATCAAGTGGTTGCCGGGTTTCGATGGGCAGACGGAGCTGCAAAGAGGCGGCGAGATTCAGCTGAGCATTATGAGTGGTAGTGTGCGAAGTGGTGGTGAGGTGCAGCAGAACAAGGAGCAGAGGAGGATGATAGAGAGCTTGGCGAGTGCATTGCCTCCACAAAGAGAGGCCGTGTCTTGTAAGTTCTTGCTGTGGATGCTGAAGATGGCGACCGTCTACTCAGCTGCGCCAGCTCTGGTTTCGGAGCTGGAGAAAAGGGTTGGAATGGTGCTGGAGGATGCTACCGTCGACGACCTTCTCATTTCCAATCACCCAAGTGGTGATACAAAGTAAGTTCCTCCACCACCAACTTCATCTTAGTTCCTGCGCTACCAACTTCATCTTCTTCTTCCCATTGTCGTGATACATTTAAGAGTGTTAACTGGCGCATTGCTTATAGCTGTAATGGCCATGGGAGACTGAGGTAGGGGCTTGCCTGGGTATATGAGGCTGCTTAACAGCTTGCCTTCCGCGGATTTATCATGACAGACAAAGCGATGGAGACTCCGACGCATGCAATAAAGACAAAGATGGATATGTCTCTGCTATAAATAGGACTAAACTTCTCCCCATCGCTCTGATACCATGTTAAATAACCTAAAGTCCCCTAGAGCTCGAGTTTGTAGGAAAGAGTTATTTTTAATATTTAATTCAATTTAACATGTTAAATAAATTTCCCAAAAGCTAAAGGTTTATTTTCATCACTTAACAGTAACGGTGAACAAAGCAACTTCTAATGGAGCCCACATCCCGCTTCCTTGTCTCCCCTGTAAAGATCATTTTTCCTTTCTTAGAATTTAGGAATAAATCTTGAGAAGTCATGTCGTTACGGTTGCTTTTACCATTTAGAGATGATTTAACAAAAAATATAATGCTAGTATTATCATAGTATTCGTAGCACTTGCTGATTCTTGATAAAAAACTTAGCGGGCTGGTAGAAGAAGGCACCATGCATAACGTGGACATGGTGCATCGCATCATAGAGTACTTCTTGATGTATGAAGAGCAACCCAAGTGTGCAAGGAAAATAGTAGGAAGGCTTCTGGATAATTACCTAGCGGAGATTGCCAAAGATGAGCATCTCTCAGCTGCTAAATTCCAAGCAGTTGCAGAGGCCTTGCCGGCCAATTCCCGGACCTGCGATGACGGTCTCTATAGAGCCATAGACACATACCTCAAGGTAATTTACGCTGTTCCACCTCCTTTATTTTCTGTTCCACAGACCACAGTCAGTTAATTGATATTAACCTGCTCGACAATGGTGGGAATCCAGGCTCATCCGACCTTGAGTGAGCATGAAAGGCGAAGGCTGTGCAGGGTAATGGACTGCGACAAGCTGTCACTGGATGCCTGTTTGCACGCTGCACAGAACGACCGGCTGCCCCTCAGAACTGTCGTGCAGGTGGCTAGCATTTCAGATTCTTTTCTCTAGATTATGCTCTTAAGAAATGTATGGGAAAGACGGCGGTGATCTTTGCAGGTGTTGTTCACAGAGCAAGTTAAAATGAGAGCAGCAATGGAGATCAGGCGACTTCCTGCTCTAAGCGACAATATGTCAGAACAAGGGAGCAGCAACTGGTCTACCACCAAGCAGGAAGTGATAGCCTTGAAAGCTGAGGTGGAGAGCATGAAAACTAAGGTTACAGAGCTTCACCAAGACTGCTCGGAGCTGCTTCATCTAGAACATGGCAAGGCAACAAAACATCAATGTAAGTGCACAACCATGTGGAAGAAATTCAGGGACTGCGTTCTTCAGAAAGCCAGATGGTGAACAAGTGGGAGAGGCACAGACCAAACATGGCCGCCGCAGACTAAGGAGAATCTCTATATCCTGAAAGACAACCACATAAAGAAATACAAGAGGCGCCTCCTCGGCCTCTTTATCATCTACTCAAGTATGCAAAGATAATTTAAAAAAAAACGCGAGAGAGAGAGAGAGAGATTAGCTCATATATTCTTACCCATCCGAAGTTTTCTATAAAATGTTTGACTGAAATATAAATAACACATACCAAAAGTACACATTTACTTGTCGTTTCAGCTCAAAATAAACCATCACCAAATACTACACAACTAAATTATAGCAAAGCTTTCGGTCATTTTAACAAGCAAAGCCCAGAGAAGAAAAAAAGACTCAATGGGCTCACTCCAAAAGCCGACCAAAACCCCCGGCTGGAACGGGTCTGATCAGTAGGCAGGGCAGAAGATCGACCTATAAAAAAATCCAGGTCAACATCCAAAGAGCAGCTTAGTAAAAACAAAAAACTGCTCACCACCAAAATAAATACAGACCCTCAGCCGCATATACAAACCAGATATCCAGCGTGTCAGTTTATTCACAACACTCCCAACATCTAGCTATTGTCTTCGCTTAGAGCTATACAAGTACCATGTATCTACGACTGATATAATCAGCTGCTACGCTTGCTTGCTGCAGCTCATCTACTGTCAACTGATCCAGCCAGAAAGATTTATATCCAAGTTATAAACTATTACTTTATAGCTTCCCGCTAAAATAGGAACACATGTATAGCCTGGCCCCTATTTCTATTGGACTGCCCTTGCCACCATATGGAAGAAGCACCACAGGGACATACGAAAGAAGTTGAAGGGTCAAAGGAAACACTGCAGGAAGTACACTCTGTTGGACATCATTACGCTTGTCCTTAAATGGTCCACCCTCTGATTCTGTTTTATACTCATGATCGGTATCATTGAGCACAAGTTGGTCCCAGTTCAGGGAACTGGGATTGACAACCAATGCAACATCTTCAAGTGGACGAAACTTCCCAGGTATGCCCTTCCTTTGGAAATGTTTACTTACAAAAAAGTCAAGCACCAGACTGTTAGTTGTCTCAAGCCAGTCAACTAATAAGCCTTCCACATCGTCATAGTATATTCGCCGTTCCATCTGCATCAGAGATAAAGAAATAAAAAAAAGTGTGGCATGAATTGGATACAGATGAAACTTTATAATATATATGGAAAAACGGATAAATACCCCAAACTTGTGGATGTAGACTGACATAAATTTAGGACCCAGACTCAAAACCCTGCCATCTGCAATAATAGCCTGCCATAAAGATCAAAAGTCAGGCAAAACAGCACGGCTCAGCAACACAACAGAATATAAAGAAACTTCAAAAGACATGTAAATCCCTACAATTATAGTAAATTCCATGCCTCAACAACAAATATTTTCTTCAGTAATTAAATCAAGTGGGTACATATGAAATCAACATTTCCTCAAAAATCCTAGTAGTCTTCAGACATTTATGGCCAAAAAACGGAAGCCGCACTCATTTCAATTAACTAGAATGAAGTTTCGTAATTGGCAGAAGGCATGTAGCAAAAAAAATTGGCAAAAAGCTGAAAACGGCCTATATAAGGCCAAAGAAAAAATAAAAATAACTAACTTAGACATCAAGTTACTTTCACTAATCAATCATTGAATAACATTAGCTGATCAAGAAATGAACTTCTACTTTAGTTGATACGTCGTATATTTTTTCATCTCCTTCTCCTTCCCTCTCCCCCCCCCCCCCCCCCCCCCCCGGGGCAACAGGTCCAAATCAAACCTGGGACTTCTCCTTCGACAGGGCTAGAGGCCTAACCAGCACACTAGTGGCTGGATTGGCTACATACTAGAGAGCATGAAAATGTTACTATCATTACCAAAAGAAAACAACTAAGTATTGAATGCATTTGGGGGCAGGAAAAACAAAAAATCATCAAAGAAATTATTAGAACTGGCATCCTCCTTAAGTATTGAAATACAAGTCCAGCTTGTCACGATGGTTTCATTTACCTAAAAGTGTTTGCTCAAAAAATTCAGAAAGCAAATCCACCATTTAAGTCACATTTTTGAACTCGATCTATATCTACTTGAAGGTAACCAAAATTCATTATCTAGACATCACATGTTATAGACATGTTTCACTTAAACAGATCATGAAAAATTGTCTAAACTTCATACAACTCAGAATCAGACATTAAACAAAAAGATTGTTATCAATCAAAAATTAAAAAAGACAACAAGATTGACAACCAGGAAACAAGCCTAAACCAAACTACTGATGATGAGCTCAACCTAGCTCCTCATGCCACTAACAATCCACCAAACACTGAATAACTTACATGCATTTGAGAAGAAGATTGAGAATTAATGTTGATAAAACAAAGCTGTAATTTCCACTCAAACATTGTAATTCGGATCTCAGACTTGTCTTGCTCAGCCACAGAGGTGCAAATTTAGAGAGTTCTTGTAGAGATCAGAGAAAAAGTCTTGTTGATAAAAAAAGGGTATATATCTTTTACCAACAAAAAGCACTAATATTACACTAATATTAGTGTAAGACAGTCATAAAATCATGAAAACTGTATTTTCTACCCACTAGACAAGCTAATAATTAAGAAATACCGACATAAACCCACTCTAAATTACCAGATAATCATGACATAATGAGCTCAACCAGGCTCCTCATGTAACCTACAACCCACCAAAACACTCTGGCTAACCATACAAGAAGTGTATCTTCTTCTTTCTTTGCTAAGATCTATATCTCTCCAAGATTTCGTAAATTTTCCCTGGAAAAGACTCATCTCAGCGTGATCTCTTGGAGATCTCCCTGAGAAAAGGAAACATCTGGCATTCTGAGTCTCAGAGTTTGTTTCATACCTTGTTTCAACCAAAAACAAAAGCCAAAAAACTATACTAATATGTCCAATGTTCATCAAGAAGAAGTGCACAAGTTTACCTAGTAAAGAACAATTTAGAGAGCAGCAACTAAATACACAACCTACCTCTTTCTTTTTCAAGAGGGCCCACAGGTAAAGCTTCTCACCAGCCTCCTCTGCGTGCCTACTTGCCAACTTCCTTTCATTGCAATATGCGGCAATATTGGTAAGAAGTGAACTTCCAGGAACCTTGTGCTTCAAGGCTTCAGCTGAAAGTGCTTCTTTCCCCTCTACTGATTCTGCAGCTTTTCCATCAAAGCTAAGACCAGTAAAGCACTTATTCATAACTTCACAAGGAGTCTTATCCCCAATTTTACTATGACCTCTAATCTGAAAGTAATTTTTTTCAGCATCAATGATCGCAGCCAACATGCGATGCACAATTATATCAGGATACCTACGCAATGGTGAAGTGAAATGAGTATAGCACGGAATTGCCAATGCATAATGAGCCCACTCATGCTCCCTTTCCTTCAGATCGCCACTGCAGAAATACGTTGCCAACTGCATTGGCCTTGTAGCAAAGGAAATAAGAATATCAAACAGCATGGTGTCACTCTTAAGCTTCTCCTTTATTTTCCACAAAGACAGCTGGAGCTGGCTAGAAGAGGATGCGTCTAGTTCAAACCCATGCTTACCACAAAATGCCACAAACTCCTTTAGCTTCCTAAAATTAGGTTCTGGATGTCTGCGCAAAAGAGCAGAATGAGGAAATGCTCTGGATATGACTTTGGCAGCAGTTTGATTAGCCAAGAGCGTAAATTCTTCAACAAGAAAATTTGCATCAGTCATCTCACATAGCTTACTGTGGTATGGCACCCCACACTCATCAAACAAGAATACAGTCTTGGAACTTTCCAACCACAAGGCCCCAGATTTGAATCTGCTTTCCTTCAACTTTTTTGAGATTTGGTGGAGATCTTTAACAGATTTAAAAACATCGCACCATTCAAAAGGGCCATACAACTTAGGACCCTTGTCAAGAAAAGTATCTGCCTCAAAATCTAGTGACCCATCAATTATAGCCTGAGCTTGTGCATAAGACAACTTGCAACAAGAACGAATAATGGTACGGCCAATCCATTGATTAAGTACTTTCCCTTCTAGGTCAATGTCCCACATAATAGACATTGTAATTCTGTCAACCCCAGGACTGAGTGAGCCCATGCCTTCCGAAAGCTGTGGAGGCAACATGGACAACTTATGTCGCACAAGATAAACACTTGTGGAACGCTTTTGAGCTTCTGTATCTAAAGCAGTATCAGGCTGGACAAAATAAGAGACATCAGCAATGTGGACACCAACTCTATATATACCATCAGATACTATTTCAACTGACAATGCGTCATCAAGTTCTATAGCAGCAGGAGGGTCGATGGTAAATGTACACACACAACGAAGGTCTGTTCTTCTTTGAAGCTCATTCACAGGTATCTCCCAGGGAACACTAGGAAGGCAGGCAAGTGATTCAGTTGAAAATTTGGCATTGTAAATCATGTTCTCAAATATTATTGCAGCTATTTGTGGTTCAATTTCTCCACTCTGCCCTAAAACATGCAAAATCTGCCCTTGCGGCAGCAAATTATCTTCTCTCCATTCATCAATTCTGGCAGCTATTATTTCCATCTCCAGAGTCTCATCATTCTTCTTCAATCTTTCTTCAATGAACTCCGGCAAGCATCTAACTGGGACAATCATTTTTGGAAATCTAGGGTCAGTAGAATTTAAGTGGATGTAATCCCTTTCAGAAAATGACATAGGACTTATGTTTTTTCCAGGATGTTCAGCAATATCCTGCTTACTCCCATCTTTAAAAGAGTAGAACTGCTTTACACTTAGAAAACCCACTATTGCATCGCGGCGAGGTGACTTTTTTAGTATTGCCAAAACCCATCCGGTGGGCCGTTTTGATGGATGCAAACTTATCAAAGAACAGATCTTTTCCAAAGCACTTGCAGGTCCGTCCTGCTCAATGAGCATACTGCCCTTGGAACAATAAGATGCGGTAGCATGATCCCCATTTAACATATTCTTATGTTGACCAGGTTTGCTTTTAAAATCAGAACAAAGACCTCCACTATAACCATTTTGTCCACAGAGCAGGCCATTTGTCCCTAAATGACACTCTGAATCAGTCTCCACTTTCTTTTTTCCTTTACTGTTGTCATGAACCACCTCAACTACTTCAGAGACCCGATTAAGATCATCTATTGTGTTACAATTACCAGAACAGCGAGCAGAATCTTTTAGTCGAAGCCAAGAGGTCACAGGATTCACCTTCACAACCACAATGTCACCTTCTACCTGTAAGAGGACAGCTTCATTTTATTTACCGATCGAGCAATAACACCAAGCCATAAGACACGTCAAAAATTGAAACACTTACTGCTCGATTCTGAGAAGCAGCTCCACTTATAAGAATGTCTATAGGAACTCCATCGAGTGTACAATATGCCTGTACATCCGTTTGATTCTCATTATTCATATGAACAAGCAGAATCAAAATCAAAATCAATCTGTAGTTAAAAAAAGATGTACCTCAAGCCGATTATAAGCATTCACCCGAAATGTTGCCCTAAAAGCATCTCCTTTCTGCAAAATAAAAAGCCAACAGATATCAGGATATCATCCTAACTGATGGCTTAGCGTAAAGATGAAGTAATGTGCTCTTGCATAAATAGAATCAGTTGAAGTTAGCTGTAGCATTGTAGAGAGAGAGAGAGAGAGGATTGAAGAATGCTAGGGATCACCAGTCGTCACTATATCCTCCGTACAAGTTAGCTCAAATCTCAAAGAAATATCAATTACATTACTAATCGTTACCCTATATAATACAGAGTAATTATTATTGCTACTATTATGATTACAAAAATAATGATACTATATATTATCACAATGAACTACTATCAACTGATTTAGTCAAAACAAATGAGCATCTGCCCCTGACCCAATGTCCCATCAAGAACAGCATTGATTTAAACAACAATTTTAAATTGGGTACATGCTCAAGTTTTGTGTAATAAATCTAGTCATAAGACAGAACTGTTGGCTCTTATAGATATAAAACACAATGAAATAATTCATCTGGAGAGTTGGTAGTTTCACGACTCAAAGTGAAATACATGCACTTCTAGTAGTATGAAGCTTGGCAAAGCCCACAAGTACGATACTGTGTCTGCAATCATATCTATGGTATCAAGAATTGGACACTTCGTTTTTGACAATAAGTAATGTGACTCTCAAACGAATTGGTTTATGCCGCTAATTTGTATTATTAATTTTTGAAGGATGTAGAACAACTAACCTCAATCGCCTCATTCACAGCATCAGCAGACCAATGAGAGGCAAAATAATTTGCATGAACCATTTCTATTTCCTTACTTGAAGATGAATCATTCCTTTTCCCGTGACAGTATATAGGATCAGGGCATGACCTAGAATTTATGTGTAAGGATTTGCGCTCCAGGGCTGGTGGTGAGGGACCACCCATTGAATATTCTTCAACAGTAATAGGCATACTTGGCATTGAACTGAATGCACCATTTGAAAGCCCACTTTTCACAGGACATGCCTCAGCCAAGTTTGAAGTATTTTCTGCACTGTTGTGCTTCTCTGACCAGTTCATAGGACTACACTTTTCATCTGGTAAACTGCAGCTAGAAGCTACAAGAGACATTCATCATCATCATCATACGCCTTATCATATAAAATAGTAAGATGGTCTTTCACTTCGAGATACACAAGCATGCATGCAAAATTCTAACAAAATATCAGAGTCAGAATAACATAAAATAATAAAGAAATTTATCGGATGACACCTTCGGAGTTAAATTTAGCAAAACAATAATGGACTGGCAATAGATAAATTACTATGGTTTCATTTAATTTTTCAATCTTCCTGGTTATTACCACTTGCTAACATAAAAATCTTAAAGATCATAAAGTTAAATTCATCCGTCAAGTTAAGACCATTATCATTACAATGCATCAACCAAGACTGTAATAGGGGTCGAAAGCATAGATTATTATTTCTACTGGGTGTTTCTGTTCTCTTTCTCTTTCCTACGCTTAACCGGCACACCACCATGTCTGATTGGACTGGAAATCTTCATTCCTTCTGTATACTTCCCCTCCTCTTAAATATTAAGGCCCAGAAAAGCGGCCCATGTAACTTTCACATTTCTGGTGGGCAATTATTTCGGCATATATTTACACCAATACAGATGTCATTTCTGTCTATCATCTTCTGGTTTTATCACATTAGTTTTTGTCTAGCATGGTCATCATAGATTGATACTTTAAAGCCAAATCCTTTCAGTCATCCATTGCTAATCTAGCTGAATGATTGTAGAGATCTCCAAAAATCTTCCATACTAAATGAAGCTATTTGATAGAATTTTTTTTTACTGCAAACAGAGGCCAAGATGGGTTTAGCATGAAGCACAATATACTTCACAAGGAGACGAAAGAATAATAAAGGTTATTCAAAATCGAAGTAGGCAACTTATCGAAGAAGCAAATACAGTCACGAACCAAACAAGTGACCAATTTGAAACTAAATAACAAATTGAATATTTGTGCATAATTATCTTATCTCCACTCCACAGCTAGTAAAAAGTGCAACAATAACATACGTCAAACAATAATCCAAATATTAAAGGCACAGATTCAACGAATAATTAAGCGCGAAAAGAAAGATCATATATGAAGAACCAAAAACCTGAAAGAGGAGGCACATTCTGCTTGGGGCGACGGTTGGGGCGACGACGCCTCTTCTTCTCCTTATCCCCTTCCTCTAGAGACACCGCCAACAGCTGATCTTCCACCCCCTTCATACCGAAACCAGATCCCAATCCCTAAAACAAATCTCAAAGGCGGGGGAGCAACAAGAAGAAAGAAGAAGATGACGAATTTGAAATAAGAAGAGCAAAGGGACGAATCAAGAGATACCAAAAACAAACAAAGAAACAGAACCCTGATTCCTAATCTTTTTTTTTGGATAATTAACCCTGATTCCTAATCTTGATCCTAAATAATAAAGACAGAGTCTTTATGGTCTTACAGCTCTCTTCCGATTCAAAAAAATACACGGAAAGAAGAGCACGATGAAAGGGAAGAAGAAGAAGGGGTACAGAAAGGAATCCGATTAAGGTTTAGGTTTGGTCTGCGACCATGGAATTGGTAGATGATGAAGAAGGAAAAGTGGTCGGCGAGACGACTGGTGGCGCCGAGTCTTTGCCCTTTGGCTTTTCTTTTTTCCTCTTTTGCTTTGCTCTCCGGACCCGGAGAGAGTTAGGCAAAGGGAAGAGCTGGGCCCTCCCACGAGCACGAGCGGGTTGGGCAAGGATCGGCGCTGCTGAACTTGGGAGCTCGGAAAGTTGGGGAAGTTGCCCGATCACAGAATTTTGTAAAGCGTAAGAAAAAAACAAAGGATGAGATGCGGAAAGAATCTGACTTCTTTATGGGCTCTCGATTCTGGATCAGGTTGGGGCTTTGAGAGTTTGGGAATTACAGGCCCACTACAAGGCTTTTTTTAAAGACGAACAGCTGGACAGCAATAGGCCTTCAGCAATCCGCACGTGGTTGCTTATAGGGCCGACATTAAAAATGGCACCGTTCACCAAGTGGACCCTCAGAATAAATGGAGGCCCAAGTCTGGGGATCTGCGAGCTATGATGGGATCAATTTGGTTGTGGACTAATTTGGGCCCAACTCGTTGTTCCCGACTCCATCTCGCATTCAACGAAATAAAATTAAGAATTCCCAATCCGGGAAAAAGAAGAAGAGCAAGAAGGGGGCTGGAAAAACACATATTTCCTTGGTCCAAAATATTATATATATTTAGAAATATTATTATTTTAAAATATTATATATATTTTATTAAATTATGTAATTTTTTCTTTTTAAAATTGGAGGTGATTTGGAAAAATTGATCTGCGATCATACGAGTTGGACGGGATATAAGTGAGAAAAAGTTATGTGAATTACTTGTGGATTTCATGGTGTAATAAAAATAGAAATTTTCTTAAATATACACAGTATTTTCGAACGGAAAGAGTAATATATTTTGGCCCACTTGACAGGCTGACTGTTGGGCCTGCACTAACTTGACAAAATGTTAGAAATTACCGCGTGCATCACGCCAACATTGTTTATGAAACTACTAGCTAATGGCCAACTTTGGTGGCTCCCACCAACTCTGAATCATCCGCAGCCGTAAGACTTTTCTAGGCCTGCAAAATGGCTTGTGCATATCATAAACAATGGCTGGTTACTTGAATCTCTATATTTTTTAATAATCTTAATTTCCCCCCATGTGAACGGATAAGTTCTTGCAGGTCCAAATTAAATTAAATGGGATTGCTGTACGTACTTACAAATGCGAGCCGTTAGATCATGTAGGGATTAATCTTCCAAGATTTGACTTGATTGAAAAGCCTCACGCAGTTTACTGTCACGACAAGTAGACCCGCGCGGCAACTAATAGTGGCATTCCTGAAGTTTCTATCATCACTCAACTCTTTATTGACACTCCCAACGGTCGCACTGAAGACCAGCCTCCCTCCTTTCAAAGAAGAGGAGCTCCAGCCAGGACCGAGAGAGTCGGAGCTCCAATGGAGTCGGCAGCCTTGTCATCTCCCCTCTTCACCATCTCCAGAAGCCCTCCCAGGCTTCCTTCAACCCTCGCCCGCCGCTTCTCCATTCCCCTTCTCCCGCCCCACCGAGCCAGATGCATCCACCTTGGCGCCTCCCCGGCGGCGCCCAAAGACTGGTTCCTCGCCACCGTCGCTGCTCACTATCTCCTCCACAACTCCTCCTCCCCGGCCCCGCTGAGGTTTGCCCAATTGGCGTCTATTTCGAGCTCGCCTGCCGCGTTCGGATCCGGCGGGGGCGGAGACGGGAGTGCGGGTGGGACCGGGGGTGATGAGGGAGATGGAGGGTTTGGCGGCGGGGAGACAAAGACGAAATCGCTCGCGGGAGAGTCGGATGAGGTCTCGGCTGTGTCGCCGGATGTTATTATTCTTGATGTTGGGGTATGGAGTGTGGTTCTTGAATGGATTTTACATGAATTGTACTTTGTCTTTCTCTGATTATGCTCCTAATTGTTGCTTGGCTTTAATGCGCTTGCAGGGGATGACTTGCGGAGGTTGCTCGGCGAGCGTCAAGCGCATTTTGGAAAATCAAGTAAGAAACTTACCGATGGCTGCAATTATCCAAAAACAAAACTTACCGATGGCTGCTTCCTATTCTGTAGCGAAAAATTTAGACTGGGGCTTGGATAGTTTACTATGAAGTTTACAATATTTATTCCCATTATTGCAATCCATGTTCACTTAACTTCCTGCTGGAAAAGATGCGAT